>BMAU01014936.1:0-25290 GCA_019973935.1 Trichonephila clavipes
AGGTCCACTGGGTAGGGAACGTCGGATGTTGTCAAAAGCTTCTAGCTTATCTGCTAACATTTCTGGGGAGATAAGTTCTTCCCAAATATCCAGGTAATGTTCCTTACACTCTGGAGAGCATCTCTTTTTCATTTGATCGGCAATCATCAAATTCTTCAATCCGTCAAAGGAATCCATTTTAAGCTCATTGAACCAACCTTCAAAATATGCTCGGATTTCAAAATAATAATCCTTCCACGTCCCATTTGGGCTTTTTCTGTGACGTGAAAACAGCTCCCGGAATTTTTCTGCGATTAATTTGAACCGTTGCAGAAGCATTCCTTGAATGTGGGAGTAATCCCTGCATTTCTCCTCAGGCTCACGGGCAATGAGGGAGGTTACATCACTAGGTAGGGCACCAATGAGATAGGGTACCCACAGATCTTCACCAAGATCTAATAGCTTCATTTGCCGTTCGAATAAGGTGAGGAACAGGTCCATATTATCAACTTCAGGATTGAATGTTGGTAGGAACTTTTTTAATTCAATTTTTGTTTGGGGTAGGGTTTGTGGACCTACGACTCTTTGAGTCTCATTTTGCAGTCGTATTTTCTGCAGCTCAAATTCACGCAGTGTTTTCTCTTTTTGTTTGTTTTCCTCGTCTATCCCATTTGATACTATTCCTTCAAAGATACATTTTACAAATTCAGGGTCTTCCTTATAAGCATCATTTGTTAATATTTTTGTCCTTAATTCAATTATTTTTAGCTCTTCCCCATTCGACTCACATTCACCTAACTCAATAGCAAGCTTAATGAGATCAGCTTTTTTCCCTTTTCCCAGAAATGACATGACTGAGAAACTTAAGAGTTGCAAATAAATAAAATAAATAACTAAGGCCCAGGCTTTATTGTCCACCAAAGCTCTTACAGATATGAGAATACACTTTAAAATATGGCTAGCTTTAAAACCTTATAAATTATTATGCACTTCAAAAAACAATTAAAATAGGTAAATAAATTAATAACATATTCAAAATACCAACAAGGAACATTAATTCAAATAATAAAATAATATAAAGAAAATTTAGGAATCATCAGTTGTAATGCTACCTAAATTCAATAGGAAATCAGTAAAATATCAAACAAAATAGTAATTATTAATGTGCAATTCATAAAATATTAATCAGGAAACGTTATCTCACAAGAAATAAATTAATATACAGCAAAATTAAAATTTATCATTGCATAAGAATACCAAAAAAATCAATGAAATAAAATAAAATTATTCCTAGCACTAACACACTGTAGCAGGATTGCTATCACTTGTATATGAAAAATGCACAAAACACTATTGCAAAAACTTTTAACAGGAAATAGATGTCCTTTTTTTTTTTTTTTTTTCTTCAGACAATTGAAGTCAGGATGATTCACTTTGTCTCTCGATTTCCTGGGATTTTCTCTTGCTTTAGAAGGATTGCGGCGCAATACCAGTAATTTTTTTCCGGGACAGTAAGGTTTACAGAGCCGGTTAAATTTTCATTTTTTCCGGCGTATTGTCACAGCGGCGGTTTCTGCTTCTACGGGGTCGTAGTTCTTTGGCCACGGGTGTGGACGCCAGTTTTAACACGAAATAAAAATGTCAACAACTCTTGCCACATACAACTCAAGACTTTATTTTTCAAACTCAATATTCCATCTCCTTATCTATTGCCATCGAAAGTTCCAGAACTTTCCATAATTAAAATTACAGTTAATTTTTATAAATAAAAGCACGCGCGTGCGCATTAATATAAAGCACGAGAGAAATAAAGAATTACAATTTTTAACACGCTGGGATGAATGGTTAAATCATTACAATAAATAAATAATAAATATTACCATTTGTTACAAGATTTTATTAATAAACTAATATTTGAAAAAACTGTATTATCATCAAGGGACATCCACTACAAGTTTTAAAAAAATTATTTGAACTTGATTGGATGAATAGAAATTATTTTATTAACAACTGAAAATTCCAACAAGATAAATAAATATATATATATATATATATATATATATATATATAGAAGAGAGAGAGAGAGAGAGAGAGAGGGAGAGAGAGAGAGAGAGAAAGCTATATATAATAGTAGGAATTGAAAAAATATTGATCCAATAAGAAATATTTTAGTACATTCTCTAGAAAATAATATAAACATCGAGTTCAAAAAGTTTTATAGAAATACATTGATAACATTTTGAGTTATCAGACTCACCATGATAGATTTTGAACTATTTAAATGCCCACTTCTTGTAGATTAAAAATCCCCTTCCGTTTTTTCTAATTTTGCGAAATTGATTGTAACTTTGCCTCTACGTAGCGTAGATACAAAAAAATGTTTTGTAAAGACAAAAGATAGCTCTATTCAATAAATAAAAAACAATAAAATATGTGTTTTGACCGAATTTGCATATTTCAACCTGTTCAAATACCTTAAAGAAGTCCAATTTTTTAAAAAAATTACCAATAATTGATTTAAAATAAATAGCATAAAACTCTACAAGGATTGCGTTGGCAAATACTTAAAAATATAAAAAGACAATATTATTTTTAAATTTAATTTAAACCTTTTTCTTTTTCACGGTTATATTATAAATTCGAGAAAATAATTTCTATGTAAGTTGATTAAAGAAAAATTTGAAAAATCGTTATTCCAATTACAAGAGATTCTTATAATAAAAATAAACATTGCTTTTATTACATAAATACAGTCACAAAAACATTTTATTCGCATTACACAAATCAACGAAGTAATCTTGACATAGGAAGTTCAATAAATAATGATGCTATGAAAGATAAAATGTACGTCCAAAAGTTCACATAAAACAAAATGTCGATCTGAAAAAGAAAATAAACATATATATTTATAACAGTCTATGTGTGTCGAAAAATGTATTTTTTCTCGCTTAAAAGTTAATTGGTTTTATTTCATCTGATTAACAAGAGAAAAAGGATTTATAAGTAACACGTAAAAGATCTTTATTTCAAATTACTAATTGTATTATTATTTTAAGTTGTATTTGCCTAAGAGTAAACTACTGTAAAGTTTAACTGAAACTTTTTTTTTATCGTTTTAAGCGTTTTGCCCTGTATTGGTCAATTCGACCCATTTCTAAAATTGATTTCTTCCACAGATTTTAATTCTGATAGTTAAGACTTTATGTATTCCTTAAAAATATGCATTTCTTTTATAGTAACAACGCAACTAACTACAATTAACTACCACTTTCTAATAACAAACAACAACTTTATTTATAAGTTTTAACTACTCTCACCTTATCCATAACTAACTGTATCTCATACCTTATACATTACTCAATTCTCACACCTCACAAATACTCAAACTCTTTCTAACGCTCCTCTCCATCGTCATACACACAAACTCCCGCATTCCCTAGATACACTTACACAACGCCTCCGTTGAAACAATGCCATCTATAACCTTAACAATGTAATCCTATTTTTATGAGCCGTAAAAACATTTTTAAATGACTAAAGAAAAAAAAGCTGACGTTTTGCCTATTTGTGTCGAATCGATCCTTATTATTATCAATCCATTAAAGGCCTATTAAAATTTACACGATTCGCTCCCCAGTGCCATGGGTTTTCGTATAAGCGCGTGCATACGATGTATCGGGGGGGGAGTACAAATAAGCAAATTCTTCTTTGAAATAAGTAAGTCCTTCACAAACATTGTCAAGGCCCTTTTATTTCATTTAAAAAACTCGCAATACTTTTACTGATAGCAGCGCAAAGAAAATTATATTATTTTGGAAAGATGTATATATACGCCAGGGGCAGTTAACGCACCGACTGAGGGAGACATATATATACGTTTAATGCAGTTAAGGGGTTAACGTGCATTGAAAGGCATGTGAAAACAATTAAGTAATCTAAGTGGACTTCATTTTAGTTAATAATCAATAGATCGAGAGCTTAGGTGCTGAAATCCAGAAATAATAACGTCATTATTAAATTATACCTAACGTGACTTTTCTCTAATTAGGTCTGCTACAAGTGATAAGTCTAAGGCGTAATATCTGACCAATCATTGCTTCAGAATAATGTTTCCTTGTTCAATAAACGTTTGATAACACTAATTCAACCCTAGGTTGTGAATCACATTCATAGTGCTGGACGTGTTTCGCCATTTCTATAGTGCAATACAGCATGATGAATCATAAAAGTAATCTTGATAAAGGAATCAGAAAACTTTCAAAAGAGCTCAGTGATCAACCGGGTGAAATAAATTACGATGAATTGAATGAAATCGATGAAACAAGTTACTTATACGAAAAAGGTGTAGCGATATCATCTACATAAACCAGTAAAGGCCTCCGGACTGAAGTGATCATTTTGGTTTAACGGTATGTTACGTGCTTACGGATCCAAAGATTGCGGGTTCTGTCCTCCGGGAAATGTGCTGATTCATTGGTCACCCTGGCTGAATTCAGAAAAAGCAACTTTCTGATCTGTCGTGCGCCCTCTAACCGCAAAAAGAGCAACCAAACACTCGTCAGACATACTTGGCGCAGCAAAACAAACTCGCAAAAATCACTTAGAGCAGCAAAACAAACTCACTAGACTCACTTAGCGCAGCAAAACAAACTCGCCAGACTCACTTGACGTAGCAAACTCGTCAGATTCACTTGACTCAGTAAAGTCGTCAGACTCACTTGACGCAGCGGCAATATAGCAACACGCTCGCTATAACAACTATTTGGTTCGTTCGTCTATCCACCGACTCATTGGTGGGGGAGCGTGAAGTCGTATAATCTACATCAGCCAGTAACAGTCTCCGGACTGAAGTGATTATTTTGGTCTAGCGGTATGCTACGGGCTTACGGATACAAAAGTTGCAAGTTCTGTCTTCGCCACTTCAAAGAAATTCCTGTCAAACTTCTTCATTTCTCTTGGAGGAAATTTAAAAACTAGGAGTGTGAGGTGTGTATTCTCTCTGCTGTCTCTTCGTCAGTCGCTTGAGAGTGATTCAACCTTGCGAGTTCTAAGATCTACAGACGTGGTCTCAAAAGACTGGTACGCATACATCAAGGAATACATGGAGTGAGTCTGTTGCTTTTAAATATGAAATTATATATAATTAACAATCAATCAATAATGATTGAAGCAATACAAGTAAGTAGTCCAGAAATAACTGCAAGTTGAAATATCTTTTTATTTCAATCAAAATTGAAGCAATTTTTTATTAGTGAAACAGTTCGGGTGAAAACTAGTTTGAAATAATTGTATGTAGTATAAAATGTACTAACTATTGAAAGAAAACTGAAAGTTTCTTCTTGGTTTGTCGACGAAACAAAGTAATGCAATATCACAATGAAGTTGATCAAGTAAGCTGCAAATGATAAGCGGGACAGAGGAAGGAAGATTTTTAGCGATAGCAAACGATTCACGAAACCTGAAAAAAAAATGAAAAGAAAATGTGAAAATAAACTATGTACCTTATCACATAAATAGTTTTGGAAGATTTTCTGTAAAATCGTGCCCTCGCGTATTTCTGTAAGCCAGTGTTTCTCAAACTGTGGGGCGCGCCCCCCTTGAGGGGCGTGACAACTCTACAAGGGGGGCGCGAGCCTATTGAAAAGTCGAGAACAAAAGATTATTTAAAAAAATTATTAATTTTCTGAAGATAAACAAACAAAATACATTCTGACATAATAAAAAATAAAATACACATTTACACTGATATATTACACTTATAAATATATCAGTGCTACTCAAAGTATTTTATAATTAATTTAACAATTCTAAGCCAAGAACAAGATTATTAATTACTAGTGACCCCATGGGTTTGTCATACATATAATTTACAACAAAAATTAACACTTATGTTGATAATTTTTGTACAGTTTATAATTAAACCTTGACTGCCGATCTTAAGTTTCGCGATTTAAATTCCAATGCTAAACGTTTTCCACGTAGGCACGCATATGTGATGTACTGGGGGAGGGGGGAGGAATAAAGAAGCAAAAAAAATAAAAAATCTGGAATAAGTAAATCCTTCGCAAACATTGTCAATGTCCTTTTATTGCATTCCAAAGTCTTGGAATAATTTTACGGATAGCAGTACACAGAAAAAATCCTACTTCAGAAAGACGTATATATACGTCTGGAGAAATAAAGGCCTTGGCTTAGTGAGACGTTTATATTAAGAGGTTAAAGTGGTATCGTATTTTTAGCGTCGAAGTATAGTATTATTGAATTCAGTACATTGTTTTTGTATGGGGGGGAGGCGCGATGGAAATAATGATTGAATATTGGGTCGCGAGTAGAGCAACTTTGAGAAGCACTGCTGTAAACCATAAAAATAACACAAGGGACATAAAATATTTAAATGTTAGATGTAATAAACTATGTGTATATATATATATACAGGAACAATTAATTCAAAATGTTAGAAAACACAGAAAAATTTTCTTTCCTACTTTTAGTTTTTGAATAATTTGTATTTTGCTGTAGTTATTAAGTTTTTTGTATTGCTGGTGACAGAAGTGATTCATTATCTGAGCCTTTTCTCATACGCTCACAAATACTTGGTAATATCTACAGGCAAAAAAAAAACCTTGTCAAACTTTAAAAATGTGTTAAGAATTTTTGGGAGCATTGCAATTTCAAGAATATCAATGTTATTATAACATGACTTTTATTAAACTATTGTCCTATATTGTTTTATTTCAACAGAAGAAAATGCATGGAAATATGTAATTAATACACCTTTCACGATTAAAGAAAAATGATAAAGTTTTTCAAATTCCTGTGTACGTCAGGTATAACTTCAATGTATTTAACTTTCCCCTGTATCAATTTGACATATTACCCATAATAGATTGTCATGTTTTCAATATGTTTATATTATTCTGATTTCAATGTACAAAAATGTTCAAAATTTTTAGTGAAGACTATTAAATATAAAATACGTATGTGCAATGCGAAAAAAAAACCTAATTTTATCTCCAGAAATAGCACTCCTGTGTAAAGATTTACTGAAGGTGCCATATGTTTAGATTAAGTAAAAGTTTCGGTATTTGTAGAACATGGAAATAATTAACAATTTTATAATTTGAATTTATTAACATTTCTCTGCTTTTTCTAAACTTAAATACTTAGAAACATTTTTGAAACAATTTGTCACCAATGCGACAATTTATTAATACATAATTAATTGCGAAATGTTATATGTTTTAAATGAAATGCTTATTAATTACATGTATGACATAGAATGTGCGCGAGGCATAATCTTCAGCAAGAACCTCATTAGCAATCTATTGTTTCAATTAACACTTTACGACAGATATGCATCAGATAATTAAAACAATTGTATATGAGGAGTCGATGTCAAATAACGAGATGCCTCAGCCCTTAAAATTGTTTGAACAACGTGTGAATAAAATATAGTTGAATTTTTCATATTTCTGTTGTAGATGTTACCTTATTACTGTGTCTAGTTTTATTAGATTTTAATTCTTGCTTGAGTATAATATACTTAAGAAGTCAAGAGGCTTGTTGAAAAGTCAAAAAGCAGACTGTTGTTGTAATACTTCGAGTAATACTGAAAACAATCTCCAAGTTAATGTCTTATTTGTCGAAGAAGGTATTTTTTTTTATTGAAAACAATTATAAAATCCCCGTGCACCACAGAGAATCACACGGGGGGCTTACAGAAGTAAGTATTAAACACATATTCAAGGGAAATAAACAATTAAAAAAATGAAGTTAAGAAGGATTACAAACAGTTACAACAAATTTACAGAAATTTTTGAAAGCACTTCTGGTGGAAAGAAGTTGGTGAAAATTTGGTGGCCAATTAATGTTGAGTCTCTTGAACGCCAGTCTTATGATCTTTCTCTCTCTGACATACTTGGAACACAGAAGGATTACATGTTCTACATTTTCCTCTCCACCAATATTACAGTCACAGAAAGATGAAGGAACTAAATTAAATTTGTTCAAGGAGCTTTTGAAATTACCATGACCAGTGAGAAATTGGGTTAATTTGTAGTTAGCGTAAAAATGATGACATGATAGTCTCTTATTAATGGTGGGAAAAAATTTCTTTGTTATGCTCCCCTTATTAGAAATGAGATATTCTTGGTTCCAAGACTTCACCATTCTTTCTTTCGTGATCTTCTTGTAAAACGATTTAGGAATATTAATGTCAATGTCAATTTTGCGCTTGGTTGCAGCTTTTGCAAGCCAATCGCTCGCTCATTTCCAAGAACGCCCGTGTGTCCGCGAACAAATGCAAAATCTATTGAGATGTTTTTATCTCTTAGGCTTTTAAGTTGCTTTTGAATCTTGACGATTATATTGTTAGATGAAGAAATACATTTAAGAGAATCCAAGGAGGAAAGAGAGTCAGTACAGATGAGATATTCTGAGATGACACTATTTTGCTCAGTGATCCATTTAACGGCGAAATTTATATATATATATATATATATATATATATATATATATAAACATAAAAGTTCAGCTACAAAAACTGTGCATTCATCACGAATTCTAAATTGAAAGTTCTCGGATTCAACACCACTCCTGAACACAACTAATGCGAAACCAACTCTTCCATCAATTTTACTGCCATCAGTATAGCAAATAACAGGGAAATCTTCTGTGCTCTTGTCACTAAATTGAAAAATATTGATGGCATTCCTCTCTGAAGGATGAGGGATAAAAAAGGGAGACAGAATACAATCATAATTAGAGATGGAAGAAGCAGAGAGATTTTCCCTAAAAGCAATATCATGAAGAATAGTAATGTCGATTGGAGGGAAGCCAGAAATAGCATAAACTGAGTCGTAACTTATTGTGCGATAACCACATATGACCCGTAAAAGTATCCTTCTTTGTATGCGTCGCAGATACTTAGAATTCATCTTTCTTTTAAGTGCCTCGCCCCAAACTCTAGAGCCATACAAAATGAAAGGCTCGATTCCTTGCTTATAAATGAGAGAATGTACATTGAAATTTATTCCGAACGTGTTGCGAGCAATCCGATTTAATCCACGCTGTAATATGTCACATTTCTCGAATATGTAACTTAAGTGTTGCTTCCAAGAAAATTTAGAATCAAGAAGAACCCCAAGATACTTCATTTGCTTTACCATAGTCAAGGGAGTTATATAAGGGAGAAGGTATTTGGCGTGGATTATATGCCACACACTCAAATCTTTTAAAGGCACAAATTAATTTTGGAAAGATTGCCTATAGGTTACGAAAGATTATCGTTCCAGTCGACCTGCGAGTTTAAAAATTAAGGAATAACTTCAGAAAATAGATAGAATTGTGTAGAGAGACTGCCGTCGGGATATTCTAATAATGGTAAACATGATGAACACTTTTAGAGAAACGAAAATTTGCATGAGGATCGGAATTCGCCAACTCAAAGCAACTAACTCTGTGTGCGAAACTGTCCTTAGACATCATGCACATTAATAGGGTCGACCATTCGCCATATTCTGTTGGTCTCTTTCTTTCTGTTCCCCCAAAGGATTTATGTGTTAAAAGAAACTCGTATTTGATCTATAGAAGAGGCGGAGACCACTTGGCAAATTCTACGAATTCGATGATATTTCACACCTTTCATCACAGATTTCCAAATAGTAGACATGAATGTAATGTTGCAGAAATACTGGTGAAAAGGAATGTGTTGAATGGACTTAACAGCTATTTGGCATAAGACTTCAATGAAATGTATTTTCCTAACAAATCTTGTCACTGAATGTTCAAACCTCGCAAATTTAATGTATCTTATTAGCAAATTTAAAATACATATTCGGAAGGTAAAAACATTCCTTCAGTGTCCATTTCAGGAGCGTAGCTACTACTGTGTCAATGATACGAGGCCCCAAGACTACAGGGTCCCCAAAACTGTAACTACAGTCACAATAAGAGGGCTTTCATATGTAAAAAAGGGACCCGAAGGAATTTCGATGCAGGGCCCACTGAGAACTAGCTACGCCAGAGGTCCATTTAATACAATTTTAAATTTAAATGGGAAGAAAGGGTGAATTTAGCTTCAATTTCAAGACTGCTTTTCATGAATTATATAAATTTATGACATTACAAGTGTTCTTCTACGGCGTATGAAGCAAACTGGAAAAGAACTAACGCGAATTTTTCCTTTGTATACTCATATATTCTAGGTATACGAGTCTCCTAAAAAGATAAGAAAGGAAAATAAATTCTATTTTTCATCGCAATGCAGAGTTTTCTCGAATTTTAATCAGTAATTTAATGATTTGGTCATGAAAAATACACTTTTGTTCGATATTATTAGATGGAAAGTATCCTTAAAACCTTTTGTCCAGTAATTTTTAAAAAAATTGTTAACTATGAACAGCCTTTCATTTTCTATTGCTCAAATTTGAAATAGATTTTGAATATTGCAACATTATAAACCAATCAAAAGAAGACAGATCCTACACACCTCCTTGTTTGGTAGCACATACATAAATAATCCATGCTATGCCACCTGAAAAGAAAAGATCAGAAAAACCATTAAAAGCAATACGTTTCAAAAGAGTTTCTTTGCAAAAATAGAGGACGTCGAAGCAAATCCACATAGAAACGGCAAAACCAATCCATCCACAGCATAAAGTTATCTGAAAAAAAAATGATAAATGTAATTAAAAACACACACAGCAAAATAAAATGAAGAATCTGTATTTAGTAGAATTAATAATAATTTAAGGAGTTGATTTCTAGTTCAAATGAACGGAAACTTTTTTTTGTTCACTTTTTTTTTTTTTGCTTAACCAACAAAAGGAACTCGCTTTTGTAAAATGATTCTGTAGGAATATTATTCCTGATGTTTCTAAAAGAATATCGGAGTTCATTTTATAATATTTATTACATATAATATATAAGTATGAGACACATACATTAAGTGAAAGAGCAACTGAAAGAGTTTTGTTAGCCGCCATGTGTGCACGTGCGCGCGAAACATATGCTAATCCCCTCCCTCCCCCGTTCTCGCCGATCAGCGCGTTAATAGAAAAATGCCGACTAGTGAACAATAAGCGTTTTGTGTCCTCCAGTTTGCAAAGACAGAATCGGATATTACTGTGCAACGAGCGTTCTGTATTAAGTTCTGTTGTCAACCTCTAAACGATAATAACATTCGTAGATAGCATCATCAATTTGAAACAACTGGCTGTATTTGTAAAGGGAAAAGTACGGGATGACCAAGCATTGAGTAAGAGACTCCTTTTTGCGTAGTCCAAAGAAATCAGTTCGGCGCCCAAGCCGTGAATTAGCAATGCCATTGACGACTGTTTGGAAAGTTTTACGCAAACACTTAGAACTGCATCCTTATCGTTTGCAGTTGCTACAAACTCTAAAACCGACAGAATACGGTTTACGCGCCAAATTCGCAAACGACATGTTGATGTATGCTAACGAAAATTTTATGGATTATGTCATATTAAGTAATAAATCAACGTTTCACCTCAGTGAACATGTGAACACTCATAATGCGCACATCTGGAGTTTAGAAAATCCTCACACTAGGTGCTGGAATTGCAACGAGACTCACCTAAATTAAATGTTTTTGTGCGTAGAGGAAAGTGTATGGGTCTTTCGTTTTCGGAGAACCAACTGTTACTAGTTTTGCCTATTCTGATGCTCTAAAACTATGGCTATTTAATCAATTAGAAGAAAGTGAACCAGAAAAACTTCATTTGGCAGCAAGATGCAACGCCTCACTGGCATCTCTCAGTACGCGATAGGTTGAACATCACTGTACCCAACCAATGGATAATGGCCGCAAATGGCCTCCCGATAAAGTTTATTTCGCATGGCCTTCCCGTTCATCCGATCAGATGCCCTGTGATTTTTATCTTGGGGGGGGGCTGATAAAGGATTGTGTCTACGTTCCTCCGCTACCAGCTGACTTAAGACACAGGATTGAAGCAGCAGTTGCAAGAACTGCCTAAGACACACTGAACTAAGTTTGGGATGGATTCGCATTTCGACTTTAGGTGTGCCATGTGACGAATGGGTCTCACTTTGAACATTTGTAAACTTGTAGGTTTTACAATGAGTATGAACAGATGTACAATTTCTACAAAGGGAGGTTGTTCCACCGTTATGAAAAAAAAAAAAAAATTTAATACGTTTCTATAGGCTAGATTTTTTACATTTTTTATTTTATTTTATTTATTTATTTATTTTCTTTTTCGTATTTTCATGCTTGGTACTTTAAAAAGTCTTATAGTTAGACACTTTGATATACAGGGTATATTAGAACCTATAGAAGTTATAGACTGAATTTCTATGTTAGGCTATATCTAATTACTTATTTCAAATTTGAAGAAAATTATTTTTTTTAAGGGAGGGGGCAATATTTATTATTTTAATTATTTTTAATTGAAAGTGATATATATATTTATTTTCAGAAAATTATTTATTGCAAACAATTAAAGCTTGTTTTTGTGAAACGTATCCCCGTGATACAATATTTATTTGTTCAAAAAAGAATAAATACTTTAATGGGTTTATATATTTAAAAATTACAAATATTTTTTTTAATATTTTACTTTCAAAGAACTTGTTTATCTTAACGAAACTAATGTAAAACACTAAAACACACTAATAAAAATTAAATAAAATAGAGCTAATTGAGAACTGTTTCGATTTAAAGTATTTAGATCAATGACACTTTTTTAAAATCCAATAAATACAAAGTAATCGAGTCAATATAACTCAGCTGCTTTTAATTTACAAGTGTTATATCAGATTATGTTATCACGAGGATAGAAATCTTTCAGGGAAATAACCTTTTAAAAAATTCGAGCAATTTTCTAAATTAAATTGTTTATGTTTATTGTGCTCATCTATCGCAATATTTAGATTAGAGATAATTTTTTTCTGAACAAGTTAGATATGAATAAGACATATATTTTTAACAGTTATATATATATATATATATATATATATATATATATATATATATATATATATATATATATATATATATATATAGTATAATTTATTATATTGTGTATATTTGACTCTGAAATACATATATGTAATAATTCCCTCTAGCATTCTCTTTAATTAATTTTTTAAAACAATATTGAAATCTTTTGATTATTTGGTTCAGAACGAACACTCTGATTTTAATCGTAATTGATGAATATTATTACATCAGAAATTCCTATCCCGCACTTTCTATCCAATCAGAGCTAAGATTACGTAATCATCGCGCACTTGCACTGTTGGTGAGGAATAAAACTTGTGTAATGGCGTTCGTTGCTCTATCCTTTTTGCCGTCATAATGTACTAGTAAATATAGCTGTTTCTCCGTGTTTATGTGTTGTGTCCGTCAAGATGTCGCTTTTGCTTGTCCACTGTGCTTTGATATCATCATCATGAATTGTTTGTCTCGTCTTTTTGAAAGTGCATTATAATTTTGTCCTAAACTTCGATGTGTGCGCCACAATAAAGAAGATGTCTGTTCACTGAAGATGTGTATTTTGATGAAGACCTGCCAACACCACGACAAAAATCAACCACTCGGCCAATACTTAACAGAAAGCCGGTAGGATAGTTTCCCACCGTGAAGAGAAGAAAATAGGAAGTGCGTCGTAAGTTTGCTAAAATTTTTCGTTGCTTCAACTTAAAATGCTTCAACTTCTTCGTTGGGCAGGGGGAAATCCCCTTTTCAAGTTGTGCGAGACGGCTTCGTTCTCATCGAGTTAATCCAAGGATTTTTTGTGAATATAACAATTATATTAATATATTATAATGTGAATATTAATATTTTTAAATAAATATTTCTTTGAATGTATGCTTAAAATGTTTTCTCCGTTTAAGGTATCCAACTACTTGCGGCAACTTTTTTAAAAAAGTAGGGGTATGGAGCTTTTTATGGTTTTTAGATTTATTTGGTACATTTTAAGAAAAAAAAACTAAAATCAAGAAGAGAAAAATAAATTATTATTACTAAAATGGGAAAAAATTGGTCAAAATTTACAAAAAATTACATAAACGGAGCTAGCTCATTCTGTACAAAAAGTTTATCAACAAATTCTAAATTTTTCAATTTTAATGTGCTAATTCGGTGTTCATTTTTGAAATGACTTTCAGGAAAAGAGATATTTTAACTTTTACAAAAACTAGAACACTTTGTCTTAGTTATTATATGAAATTGCTTTAAAAAAAACAGTTATTATATTCACATAACGGCCTGTAAATCTTTTAATAAATCAGTGATTGATAAATCTGAAGGTTAAAACACTTCTAATGTTACACAGAGTATACACAAAAAATGTAAGTTAAATTTTCTTAAAAATTTTCGAGCGATCGCTGTCCCCGTTTGAGTTTATCGAAAAATCACGTTTCGAGTAAAATGCATTTTAAAGCTTGACATCTCATTAAAAGTTAGGGCATCTACTTTACTAAAACACTTGTAGTTCTTGTTCTAGAGAATGGAAAATAAAAAACTTGGTATTTTTTTACAAAGCTCATATATATAATACGGTCTATAAAATAAAATCATAAAAAAGGTCAATTTTTGAAAAAAATCACGATTTTAGGTTAGTTGGATACTTTAAGATACCCAACAAGGTTTATAAGATATATTAGGATAGGTGTTAGGACCATTAATAGAAAGAGAAATAAAAGTAGTGAGGAAGAAAAAGGGATTACATATTTAAAAAAAAGGGGGAATCTTAAGTTGTTTTAAAAATATTTATTTTATCTCTAACTTATAAAAAAAAAAAATTATAATTTTGTTTTTCGAAGAATGAAATTATCACGATAAGTTGTGCACGTTATAAATGGGATATCTCCAAAATAATTCAATAAAATTCAGTGAAATTTGTAACATTTATGCAATAAGCACTTAAAAGTGTAACAAAAAAACCGCAGGTCTTAAGATGGTTACATTTAATCACATTTTACAGCCATTTTTATCTAAGAACATGCCGTAATTCTGTCGAAAAATCATTAATGTCAAATTTAAATGCTTATAAAATATTTATTTCCTGAAATATTTTTTATCATGAGATTTATGATACTTTTTTTAGATGTATCAAGAGTATATCAATGAAATGAAAATTACAATATGTCCAACGTATTTTTTATTTATGCTGTATTTTTTAGCATTGAAAACTTTGCTAGACTTTTATAAAAATAATAATTTTTCTTGTTTCAAAAACAGGGAAGGGTACATGTTATTTATTTAATAATCAGAATTCTTTAAACATATTTATGTTCATAAAGACAGCAAAATTCTTCTGAAAATAAATTTTTCAAAAATTTGTCTACGAATCTGTGGGATGTTTTAAACATATATTTTAACTATATTAGTATTCATGAAATATTTTTTTTAAAAAAATCCCTTTTAAAACATTAACAACAATAGTAATAATAATTAGAAGAAGAATGATAATAAATAATAATAATAATAACTTTCCGAGAAAGTGACTTTCTAAATTTCTATTCTCGAAATGAAAGTTTCAGAAATTTTAAAATGAATTTAAAAATATTCACCCTATTGTTCTTTCCTTTCTTGCAAAGTTCTCTCTTCCACAAGTAATGACCCAATCCTAATCCGATTAAATATGCACATAAGTTTGAGACTGGCTTTATATAAACTAGATCCACAAAATTCCAAACTCTGGAAAAAGGAATTATACAGAGTGAAACCAGATTTCCTGCAGGGGGTAGGGACCGCAAAAAAAATACATACAGAAAAAGTTATTCAAAAAAATTGATAAATTGGTTTATCAAAGATATTTTCATACAAATTCTAAGAAATACTTTTTCATGTGTGTGTGGTAGATAAGAACCACACGTAATAAAAAAAAGTCTCCCTTAACAAATATTTTCGAGCCTTACGATATAATGGGAAAGTGTTTTTAAGAGCTTCTGAAAAATCTTTTAAAGAGATCTGACGGGTAAGACTATGTGAGAGCCATACTCCTACAAATACTTTAAAGAGGTAATCACTATACCTCGCCTCTTAACCCAACCCTTCAAGTACTTTCCATAACTGTATCAGATAGTTCTGTAGCTACACTGGTGTGCAAAAATTAAGGACGAAGTCGAAAAATTAGCATATCAGCTGAACGAAGAGGCAGAGCGGACAGAAAGACCAATCAGGAGATTAAGTAAGGTGATGTACGGTAGCACATGTGCAGATATTCAGGTAGACGTAATGGGGGAGTGTCTGAGTAGTATAACACATGTTGTCGGTGTAAGATCAGTATTTTTGGCAAAGAGATTGCACGCCGTATAGCAGTTAAAATCACACCGAGTTGCTGCCTCAGCGAGAAATGGCGAATAATCAATCTGTTAGACGACATCTGGATGCTTTTACCCGAGGTCGAATCATTGGAAAGTTGGAGGAAGGCCGCAGTGTGACAAGTGTGGCTGCAGAGTTCGGAATTGCTCACAGCATTTTTTCACGACTTTGGAGACAATTTCAAACTACAGAAACAGCTATCCGGGGGTTCAGCAGTGGTCGTCCACGAGGAACCACACCCGCAGATGACCGGTACATTGTCTTACAGGCCAGAAGAAACAGGCGGCAAACAGCGGGAGAAATCGCTAGACACACGACACAGGCGACTGGACGACCGATATCACGTTTTACCGTGGCCAGAAGACTGCACGTTGGTGGTCTGTTTGCACGACGCCCTGTACGGTGTGTACCTTTAACGCCTGCCCATCGGAGAAGGCGTTCTCTGTGGTGCCGAGAACACCGGAATTGGAGAGACAATGAATGGGGACGAGTACTCTTTACAGATGAGAGCAGATTCAGTTTGAGTAGCGATTCTCATCGCATACTCATCTGGAGAGAGCGGGGAAGCCGCAATCATCCCTCGAACATCATTGAAAGGGACAGGTATGGAGGTCGCGGTGTTCTCGTTTGGGGAGGCATCATACTTGGTAGTCGTACAGACCCTCACATCTTCGACGCAGGTTCAGTCAACGGGACCCGTTATTGTAACGAGATTCTTCTTCCATATGTGCGTCTTTTTAGAGGCGCTATGGGTCTGCAGTTCCTTTTCATGGACGACAGTGCACCATGTCATCGCACAGTAGCTGCCGAACAGCTCTTAGAGAGTGAGGATATTAAACGTATGGATTGGCCGGCACGATCTCCGGATCTCAATCCCATCGAGCATGTATGGGATTTTCTAGGCAGACGCTTGGCAGCTCGTACCTTACCACCAGTAACGATTCGGGAGCTTCGATTGGCGCTGCAAGACGAATGGGCAGCAATGCCTCAACAACTCATTGACACCCTCATTCTCAGCATGGGCAGACGCTGTGAAACCTGCCTAGCAGTCAGGGGAGATCATATCCCCTACTAAAGACCGGATGTTTCTTTCTGGACACCCATCACAGGGGTGTTTCGGCCTTCAGTCGCATTGCGCTCCATGCTACTTTTTCAATCAAGCTTCTTTTTATCCCTCTGATTTCTCTTTTAGTAAGTGTTGCTTACATTACACATGTTCTTACGTATTGGGGATCTTACGGTATTAAATGTGTTGATTTGGAAAGCTTTTGTACAAAGTTATATTGAAAAAACCGTCTCGTCCTTAATTTTTGCACACCAGTGTATATCTAGTCTTATACATGAATGATGGGAATTAATTATTAAGGTAATTCAATTTCAAAATTACAATATTTCTGACCCAATTTTCAATTATGATTTTCATCGGACCCACCTTCCACTAATAACAATGAGTTGAATTAAAAAAATAATGTACTTTGAAGCTAACCTTAATTATAAACCGTACAAATTAATAAGATATATATATTAAATTTTTTATATAATTTTATACATAGTTCACTAGTAATTATTAAACTTGTTCTTACATTAGTATTGTTAAATTAATTATAAAATAGATTGTGCAGTACTGATACATTTACTCGTATAACTGTATTATATTAGTGTAAATGAATATTTACTTATTATGTCAGTATATATTTTGTTTTGCTTCATTTTAGTAAATTAATCATATTTTTAAATAATGTTTTATTTTCGACTTTTTGGTATGCTCCCGCTCTTCTCGTAGGGTTATCCCGCCCCCCCCTAGGAAGCGCATCCTACAGTTTGAGAAACGCAGTCTTCAGGTAAAAGGTGGCTTTTACATGCTTTTAGGTGTATTTCAAGATTCTTTTCAACTTGTAGTGGATCTATACACGTTTCTACAATTAATCCTCTTGGGAAATCTTTGGGCTATCAATTCGCGTTATTCACAACCACACCTTCAGAAGAAGATAATCGTGATATTTAAATTAACTTACAAAATATAGTTGAGGTTTTCTTGCTTGAAAAGGAGAGTAGGAGAGAAGATATACTCGAGTCAGTGGAGATTGCTACTGAAGGTATAATATTAGAATCATTGTGATGTGAGACTTATTAGGAGAAAACTTTAAAGTGGCGATTGTTCACTAAAATTGAATTGATATTAGATTAAATCGGGTGATAGGTTAGATCCTTTATTAACGTAAGGATCAAGCTTGATAGTCTCCTAATCGTTCACGTTTTACCGTCGTTGTTCCACTTTTGCGATTAGCATTGAGACATTCTCTTACTATTATTAGTTGAAATTAAGTGTGTTCATTGTGTGGTAAATAAATAGATTAATTGGATCATATCGAGTGTTTTTCCCTGCCTCCCACACATCTAAGTGTCCAATAGAGAAGTGCGAGCCTCTCACAGCCTTGTCAATAGTCTTGTGTATCTGCGTTATTTCATTTTACAATATCGCTAAATAAAATGATAGTAATATTTATACAAGAAGCAGTTTTACGAGTGATGAGTGACTATTTCTTTGCCTATGGGTTCTACATGGGAGGATATCCAACAAAATTACGATCGAAATTTTAATATTTTAACTAGAATGAATTACAATCTTTCAATGACTAGTGAAATAGGAAGTGAGAAATTAATGTCAAAGAAGAAAAAGCTCTGATTGCCTGCAATGATTTCAAATTGCATGCAATGTCATTGCGAATCTAAATTCTCTTCTGTAGCCTATAAATAATTTTACTTGCAAAGATTGTAGATACACTACTGGCCATTAAAATTTCAACACCGTGAAGGAAAAAAAATACGAAAAAGATATTTATTGAATGTAAGCAGTATGGCATGAAGACAAAATGATTAAATTTGCAAGCAGTTTGAGGGTTTACAGGGGTGCAAAATTAGTAGAAACCGTTGGCAACCCTGGCTGCTAAGACGGCCGTTACTCGGTTAGGTATGCAGTCGAACTAGGCGTGAGCGACAGAAACGGGCCGCATATTCAAATACTGCTTAGTCTATGCCATTCTTCATCATCCCTATTTGCTGGAGAGTGGTGGTGGACCAGTTTTTCAGCAGCCTATGGCCATATGTTTTCAATGGGTGAAATATCTGGAGATCGTGCAGATCAGTGAGTGAGTGAGGGAATATTAATGTTGCACAATTCAGCTACACGAGGGCTTTTGGCAACAGACCACGTAATTTTGAACCATGGTCAAATCACGTGGATAACACCTGAGTTGGCACTCCCATCTCCTAACTACCACACCAAACCAATGGGAGGACGTTTCAGCTCTCGACAGATTTAACGCGCATCGCTGCCCTACACGGCGGGTCTGTAGTGGTACTGAGCTCGAACTCATGACATGCCTGCCATGATCCGATACCTTAACCACTGGGCTACCGTAGCACTATCGTGCAGATCAGGGCAACAGTAGAATACCCTGTATACTAAGGCAAGCCAGAACACTATGTGCAGAATGTGGTCTTGCATTATTCTGTTGGAAGGAGGCGTTCGACAGGCCTTGAAAAGGGGGCATAACCACTGGATGTAAGATATCAGAAATATACCTATCTGCGTTCAAATTACATTGAATCCGAACTAGAGATGGGTGTGTCATGTACCCAATATATGGCTGCCGAAACCACCACACCAGTTGCAAGGCCCCTCTGCCAGTATCGAATAAAAGCAGGTGACGAGCGATTTCATCGAAGCATCCAGATACGGTCACCAGAATACTATACGCAGAACCGGGACTTGTCTGAAAAGACGACATTGTGCGACCATCGTATCCAGTTCTGTTGTTCGGCGCAATCCTGCATTGTCAAGGGAAGCCGAAGACTCACACATCACGATATCTCTGGAAATATTAGACCTACAGACTTCAAATTCGATACGCTTGTTCTTTTTATAGAGTAGAGATCCGCTACCACAAAGAGGTTTTGCAAAAGTAGAGCTCCAAGGGGCGGGAGGGTTGAGAGGGGTTAAAATGGCGTTACAACTAAAAGATAATTCCGTTTTTGAACGATTAATCCTACAGGCTTGAAATTTGGCGAGCATGTTCCTTTCATGAAGTATAGATCCTCTAAGAAGAGGGTTTCTGCTGTAAAAGCTGTTACAAGAGAGTTAAAAGCTGTTCTATATAAATATTTGCGCTTTTAAACTTGTTAGATCTACAGAAATGAAATTTAGCAGGTATGTTCCTTCGATGGAGCAAAGATCCGCTAACTAAACGGTTTGCAAAAATCGACTCCCAATGAGGGCGTTTTAAATAAAAAAAATATCTTATATGAACTAATTTAACCTATAACCTTAAAATTTGGAAATCACTTTTCTTTTTGCTGAGAAGAAATTAGCTAAGAAATGTATTTTCACAAGTCAACCCACAAGGAGGTAATGGGGGCGTTATAAATTTTAAAATAGTTATCTTTTTCGTAATATTAGACACACAGACTTAAAATATGGCAAGTAGAATTTTTTAATGAGCACAGATATGCTGTAAGAGCCTTTTTTGTTTAGTTCTTAATCACTTAAAATTGACACTAAAAATGTCTTACACATATATATATATATGGAAATGAAAAAAAACTTTGAGTATAAATAAATAAGTACAAAAAAATAATAATAAACATGTCTCACCGATGAGTGTGTTTATCAATGTCATCTGCATAGTTTCTTGTACTTGATAGATTATCCACTAAATCATACTTTATCGTCATTATTGTACGGTAGCAACATGAAGCCAAAATGCTCAGAACAGTCAAACTATATCCAAATCTTGGCCACCTGAAGACAATTGATAATTTTACTAACTTGCGTTTATTTTCCCATTCTAAGAAAATTTCAAGAAGTGCATTTTTTTAACTTCTTTATTCAAAATAAAAGCATTTCTTTCTTATTTTTTTAATAACACAGTTAAAAAATGTTTAAATATTTTTTAAAAATTTGTTAATCAATTATTAGAAAAATGAACCTTCTCGTCTTTTATCACATCAAGAATGCATTTTTTTTTTTTAATCTTTCGCAAATTGTCCCACCCTCTGCGCCGCTATTCGTATCACTAAAGTTGAAACAAAATTGAAATTCTTTTAAAACTTGTTTATCTTACTTTGAAAAATAATAATCAATTGCAATCAATACCAACTCTCACTATAATAATTTTTTGTGGATGCTAGAAGACAAGTTATCTCTTAACAAAAAAAAAAAAAAAAAAAAAAAAAAAGTGTGTAATATAAAAAAAAAATTTAAGTCAATTCCTACTTAGATCGACTAAGAAAAAGTTCATTTTAGCTACTTTTTTTTTTTTTAAAAATAGTTACTATTAATATAAATATGTATATACATATGACAGAATCACAACATTAAGTGGTAATTAATTTTTATTAATTACTATTAAAGTATCGTATTGCCATAAAAAACAATTGTGTATATAATATTTCAGTTCAACTGAATGCCTTAAAACGTGAGACAAACACCTTTTACAGTTTTGACATACGCCGCCAAAAATGATGCCAACGTGGCTGCATTTGTAATTCTTTAAATAATTAGTTTTAATCAATTAATTTTTATTAATTATAATTAAATTATTGTATTGTCATCCAAAATAATCATGTATATAAAATTTCAACTCAATTGAGCGCTTTAAAATGTATTTTATTAACGATTGAAAATTTCACCAAGATAAATAAATAAATAGAGAGTGGAGCTAATAGTAGGAATTGAAAAAATAGAGGTTAGTGGGAGAAAAATAAACATTTAGGGCTGTGTGTATTTTTTAACGCTGAATCATTAAAAAATTAAAATCAAAATTTTGTCCAAAAAATTGAAAAAAATAGGGTAGACCACCCTTATCACTTAGGGATATGAAAAACAGTTTACGTCATATTCTCAGACCTACTGAATACACGCACAAAATTTCATAAGAATCGGTCAAGCTGTTTCGGAGGAGTTTTATTACAAACACTGTGACACGAGAATTTTATATAATCGGATGTAAATGCTCGATGTAATTGGCGTTGTTGGTCACTTGCTCTGCGTGTGTCAAATACGAATCGACGTGCTTGTCTTTGTTCTAATCGTTTTTGTGGATTTTGTTCAGCTCGTGCTCTTGTGTTTGTGGTTCACGCAACTCCGCCATGCTCACACGCACATCTTCATTATCCTGTTGGATTTGTTCGTCAGTTCTTTGAGCTCTTCTATTTCACATGGCTGTAAATCTAGTCTTTCCACGGTCCAAATCAGACCGTTTGCGTCTTGCTGGCATTGCTCACTGTACAAAACACATAAATAGATCAAATTGAAGTACTTAATGCTGGAAAACAGTATACTGGATCTCTTGTTCTTTATTATTTTACCTTCCTTTCACAATTATAAAATACGTATATATTTCTCTTTTAATTGAAAATGATTCCCGAAAATTTGGCGCACACTGAGTATTACAGTTTTATTAGTTGTCTTTTAATAATAAAAAAACTAATAAATAATAAATAAAAACTAATAAATGTTTGAAAATATTCAGAAATAGTTTATACAGGTAACACACAATAGTTGTTGGCGGGAGCTGGTGACACGTTTTGAAAACTATTAATTTATATGAGATCACTTAATTAACTGAACGTGAGAACTTGAGCAAAATGGGAATAAATAATTATAACACTGTATATAAATTGATGATAAATTTAGTATAAGAATATACTTAATATAAGAATTACATTGAGAAAGTAAAATAATAAGTATAAGCGTCACTGCTACGATCGATGCACAATCAATAATAATGGCGGAAAATGGCTTAGGCCCTAAATTTTAGAGAGTGAGAGAAATCTTATTGTGTGAGAAAGACAGTAGACCAGCTTTGTTCTCATCCCTACTCTGTGCTGTTTACGGGGTGAGAGATGACACCGGTAGACGCCTGGCGGGAATAACTGATCGAGTGGATGCTGTTAATTTATCGACCGCCAAAAGAAGAAAATCATTAAATACTAATACGCTATTAAAAAATAGGGGGGGTGGGTAGAAAAGTAAAAATTAGAGCTGTATGTATTTTTAATGCCGAATCATAAAAAAAAATTTAAATAAAAAAATTTTGTCCAAAAAAAAAAAAAAAAATAAAAATTTAGGGTGGACCACTCTTATCACTTAGGGGTATGAAAAACCGTTTACGTCCTATTCTCAGACCTACTGAATACACGCAAGAAATTTCATAAGAACCGGTCTAGTCATTTCGGAGAAGTTTTATTACAAACACTGTGACACGGGAATTTTATATATTAGATATATACACTCAGAAACATTGAAAATAGCGACCCAAGAAGAAAGCATCGGATTGAAATGAAATTTAATACACATAATGACACAGATGAGAGGTTCACTTGATCTAAAAAAACAAGACAATTAAACGAAAACAGGGTGTGCAACGACACAAATATTGGGCAACTTCAATAGCGCGTTGGACCACCTCCAGCTGCAATACATGCCACCACACGGTCCGGCATTGAGTTGATTAGACACTTTATGTTGTCCTGAGGCAGAGGGGCCCATAAATCTTGAACAACCAACTCTAAATCATGTACAGAGTGACACAATGGCATCTGCCTTTTTAGCTGATCCCACACGTGCTCTACAGGGGACAAATCGGGGGAGCGGGCCGGCCATGGAAGAGTCTGAAAATGACGTAGAAAGTCTTCAGCAACTCTTTCTGTATGCGGACGAGCATTATCTTGCTGGAAAATTGCCCCTGGGAGACCAATTAGAAAAGGTCCTACATGGGGTCGAAGAATATCATCAACGTAACGTTGGCCCGTTAAGGTTCCACGTATCACAATTCAAGTGGACCGGCTATCATAGGCTATGGCTTCCCAGACCATTACACCAGCTGTGCGGGCAGTGTGACGTAGAACAGTGTGGGGGAAATTGTACCGCCCACCAGGGCGCCGCCACACTTGTACATGGTTATCATCTGTCCCCAAATCAAACCAGGATTCATCACTAAACACAACCTTTTGCCAATCTGTGACATTCCACATTGATCTGTCTTGGCTCCACTGTGGACGCAGTTGCCGATGTTCCGGTGTTAAAGAGAGTGCATGGAAAGGGCGCTTGGATTTAAGATTTGCTTCTGCAAGGTGTCTGGAAATTGTTTGTGGAACAATTGATACGCCTACGTCTGCTCGTATCGTTGAACGAGTCACTGTGGTGTCCACAAGTGCTTGCCACACGATCTATCGATGCTCTCTCCTCGTGGTCTTCCTGGTCGCTCCAGACCCGGTTTTCCGCGCGTGAGAACCTTCTCGTGTCCACTGCTCCCAGCAATTTCTAACGGCACACTCCGTACGATCCACCTGGCCAGCAACACGGCGCGTCGACCAGCTTGCAGTTTTCATCCCGATGATCAGGCCTCTCTCAAACTCGCTTAACTGTGAGAAATGTCTTCTAGCACGTTTACCTGAGTGTATATAAGGCGGTTGCTATCTATATAAACCATTAATAGCCTCTATGTATTAACGATCGTTTTGGCATGGTGGCTAAGTTACTCGTTTTCGTATCGGAAGGTGCTCGGTTCTAATCTTTCTTCATCTAAAAAAATGTGCACATAAAATGTGGTCAAATAATGCAAGGTTACGTAAACATTTATAAATTCTAACTAAAATAAAGCTCTCAGTTGCACTAAATTTTTCTGGCGTGTTTACGTAATAAAAAGACTCTCCATTTTCTTGATTTTTAGAATGTGTAATTTTTGAAGTAATTAATGTGTTCTTGTATGTCTGTTACTTCTACTTTCGTCTGAATGAGGAACTTGAAACACACATAAGCAGAATTGTTATTACGTGTTCAACTCTCCGTACCCTCTTAAATCGTGTGTCATGAATTCTTAACCGTCGTATGAAACAGTAAAAATACAGTTTAAAAAGTTTATACATTATTTAAAAACGTTTATTTGATATTGCATGCCAAGAAAAAGTACATACTTAAATAAGGAAATCAGAAA
>BMAU01014938.1:0-358118 GCA_019973935.1 Trichonephila clavipes
ATAGAAAGGTCTAGCAAAATCCGGGCGTACGAGAAAAAGCTCAATACAGTAATACATTCAATACAATAGTGTTACAATACCGCGATAGGGTTGCCAGACAGGGTTATTAGGAGCAGGGTTGCCATGGTCGCCAGCTTATCGCCCACATTTGGCGATATATCGCCAAATGTGGGCGCCAAAAATTAAGTCGCCAAATCCGTCGCCAACTTGGCGCTAGCTGCAATATTTGGCGAGTTTACCATTTAAACCAATGTTAAAGCATGGGGGCCGTGCAATGCAGTGGAAATGATATTACAGGTAAACAGGGTTGAAATCACATTAGATACGACAAATTAAACTGTAGAAATGAACACAAATGAGTAGAAACAATTAGAATAAGACTAAATTCGTAACAATATATATTGTTACGAATTTTGTGTAAATAGTTTAAATAATTTGTATTTGAGTATTTAATGCATTTATATTACTCTAAGTTATATTTATTTCCTGATAAAATTGTATTATTCACAAGCAGTGCCGCCCCTTACGTTATGATGGCGATTGATTGAGAACTTGGCGAAATCTTGGCGGTAGAGCCAAGTTGGCATCATTTTTGGCGACCTAGTTGGAGATCAATTTGGCAACTTTGACATCCATTTTGGTGAGATTGGCGACCTTGTTGGCGAGTTGGGAACCCTCTGAAATCTTCAAGAAAGTAGTAACTCTCTCCACTTGTGTCACATTCAATGACACGAGTGGTTATATTTATAGAAGTTTCTGTCACGCATATAAAAAGGATGCTCGCCGTTACTGACGGAGAGTCTTGAATAAGCCAGCGAGTAAAGAGGATTGTTTTAACTAGCGATTAGTTCGGCTGTGCTTGTGAATAATCTTTACTTACTTGTATTTTTAAACACTGTTATTGTGTTTAATTACTGTCGAAAGTGTGAAGACCTTCGGATATTTACCCTGTGAATATTGTCGATTAACCCTGTATTGAAAGGATTGGATTTTCGATAATAAATTCGCATCGCTCTTAACAAACTGATTATTTTTTCTTTGTGATTGTTTTTGCATAAAATCCTCGAACCCTCGGATCTACGTAACAATATATATTTAATAACTATATGAAAAGCAAAATACTAGAAAATATATTAAAAATATTTAGTGTATTAAAAAACTTTAAAGAATATAAAACTAGAATGTCAGCAAAACTGACTACGGGTAATACAACCATAAGTGTAGTACAATTAACTGTCATTGTTTGCTTGATAATAACGTTACAATCGAAAAAAGATCGCAATGTCCTCTGGTGATGAATCGACCCCATTATGTATGAATATACAAGAGACGTTTTCTGCATGCATTCAGTTCCATGTATACGTAATTTTTCTTTTGAATCACTCGATTATATGAAAATGTTTTGAGTATTTTATTAAGAAAGGTACAAAACGCACGTACCTAATAATTAAAAGAATTCTGAACCTATATTAATTTTCTAATTACTCAATCTGTTAAATTTTCCAATCCAATTATATTTTGCGCACTAGTATTATGATGTTTTCATACAGATATAATTTAAATTTTGGTTCCATCAGTTATAAATATTCCAAAACTCATTGTTTGTGAAAACTCACTGATGTGAAAATTTTTGATCAGGATTATATATATACATAATTACATTTTTAATACTAAAATAATATCAGAAGCTTCTTTCTAAGTAACTTCTGTATTTTTTTATTGAATTAACACAAAATTAACTTTTTTTTATCAAAGTAATGTTGAATTATGCAAAATACTTAATGCGTGTTGGCTTGCTAGACATCATTTAAAACCCAGTCCACCTGTCAAGTTTCTGCGTCGATTGGCATCCTGATTCTTCTCCTCAGGATGCTATTAGCGTTGCTACATATCAATTAGATAATGCAACAGATTTAATTAAAATAGTTACTCCCCTTGTAAAATATAAAATTTACGTAACACAAGATATAAAAAAATCGAATTTCCCTACTTCAGAGAGAGAGAGAGAGCTATATATATATTAAAAAGAAAATAAAACAAAGTACGGCCTTATTTTTCTTTGGAAAATAGCGATAGCAATTAGCAGTTTAAATTGAATACAGCTAGCTGGGCTCAATGTGAAAACCTCACGACAGAAGCCTGAGTGATATCAAAGTGTGGTACAATAACTCATTCCATGCTCTTTTCAGTTTTTCTCGTGTGACACTTTTAAAGATTACATATACATGTACGTCTCTTTTGTCAGCTTCAGTTTGAAGCAGTGCAACAACACCTGATTTTTAATGTAACATCTAATAAAAACGCACTTATTAACGTCAAGGCTGCAAAGTAGTCATTAATAAAAAAAAAGAACATATTCCTCAACCAATCCACCAATGTGGTAATTTGTCATTATAAAACCCACAGGCGACTAAGTGCTAATGGTATAGTGTACCATCTAATAGTAGAAATATATAATCAAATTCTTCTTTTAGCTATGGCAACAACGAAATCTTTAGAACATCCAAATAAATAATCTCACTAACAATTTTCTCGAGGAAAAAGAACGAACCATTACTTTTATCAAGCGGTTTTTGCAAGGAGATATGTTGAACATTTACCACCATCTAATAAAATAATTATTTTGTTTCCAATTAACATGGTGGTATTTTTCCTTTTTTCTTTTAATAGCCTACAAAGGTGAGTTGCTATCGTATGTACATCCCGCATATTAAAATAAAAGTAAAAATTTCCTTTTTCGACCCAGAATTTGAATATAAAAAAATCTATATTTTTATATTAAAATAATGTAAAAACCGGGCGAGTAATTGACAACATGCGAAAAAAGTTATTTCGAGAGGCGTTTATCTTAACCCCAAATGCTACCTGCGTATATATCCGTCTCTCTCAACCGGCGCTTTATGTGCCTCAGACATATACACTCGATAGAAAAAGTCTGCGTTCACCCATAAGATATCATACAGTAAAGATAAAATTTATATAGGAATAAAACATTTTTTCTAACAAAATTTCATGAATTTGTTAACTATTATTTAAATATTAAGCATGCAAGAATTCATTCATTTTAAATTAAAACTACTTAGGATAATAAGGGAGTTTTGTAGTAAAACACACAAATAGTAGGCAGAAAAAGCTTGCGTTCACTATTTGAATATTCTTGATTCTTGGAATTTGTATGAACATGCATAGGTTAACAGTTTTTCCATTCAATTATCAAGTAAAATAACTTAAGAAAATTGTGACGCAATAATTCTTACGTTTTGGCGAGACACGAAGCAGTTCGAGAACATGGAAAATAAAAAGAAGAAAATTAGTATCAGTGAGAGTAAAATCATTGTGAAAATGGAAAAAGATGGAAAAAGTCGTCGGGATATAGCCAGATTCGGTGGACGGCCGTATTCATCTATCCAGCATGTTATTTATTTTAAATCTACAAGAGTTTACACATCCAAACCTCATTTAAGTCATCCATCTAAACTCACAATCAAGAAAAACGAAGTGTGACATCAATGGTGAAAAAAATCCGTGTTTGACTGCAACTCAAATAGCAACATACATCCACGAGAAGTTTAACAAAAATATTTGGGAGGATACTACAAGAAAAATCTTGAAAAGGTCGGATATCGTGGTCGAGTGGTTCCTAGAAAACCTTATATTTCAATGACCAACCGGCTTAAGCGGAAAGCTTTTGCAAAAGATCATATAAAATGCCTCTGAAGTTCTGGAGGACTGATATTCTCTGAGGAGGGCAATTGTTACATCTTCGGCATAAGGTTGTAAATTAGTCTGGATGAAACCTTGCACAGCGCTTCTAAAAGAGCATTTAGTACCAACGGTAAAGCAAGGCGGCGGTGGAGTCATCGTGTGGAGGTGCATGGCGAGCAATGGTGTTGGCAAGTTGGAGTATATAGAATCAGTTATGAACAAATATGATTACTTTGATATCTCAAAAACATTTTATGGGAAAGTGCCACCAAACTTGGCTTAGGATAAGCGTTTCGTTTCCAACACGACAACGATCCTAAACACACCACTGAGATTGTGAAGCTTTGGCTCTCGTATAACGTCCCGAATCAGCTGCAAATGGACCAGCAGTCATTTGACCTGAACCTTACAAAACACCTATGAGATTTGCTAGAATATAGGATTCGTCAACACAATGTGTCTAGCAAGGATATGTTGAAGAGTGTTCTTAAGAACCAATGGGAGAAGATAAGCACCGCAGAAACCACCAGATTTGTTAGTTCAATGCTGAAACAACTTCACACAAGTATGAAATAAAATTCTTCTCTTGGGTGCTCTGAAATTTCCTGTACTAAAGATTCGGAAATTTATTAAGGAACAAAAAACTGTAAGATAAGTATTTTAATGCTAGTGCTATAAAAAAATACTTCAAACATAGTAGAAAAAGAGTTTTGGAACTGCATGAAAGGGAAACATGTGTTGGCAGTAGCGTTGATAGTGCCATGTTGAGTAGAGTGTGACAGGAAATGGACTATCGCATTAATATTTACCGTGTAAACAAGATTTCAGTCACAAGTACGCAAATAAAAAACTTGAAATGTTTTATATATATATATTCTTAAAAATGTTTTTTTTTTTGCATTCATCTGAATTTCTTACTATAGAGCTTCGAAACCATTGAATAACCCTATATAATATTGAATCGTAAATGGATATCACAAAAATAAATAAATAAAACGAGAAACTTAATCATTGTTTCAAGTATTGGCATTAACTTTAACAAATATTTAAAAAAATGAGCCTGTTACAAAAATTCTTTCTTCTTCTAAAATGACAAAAATGATGTACTAAGCACTCAGACTATTTAATCTCAGAAATTCAGTATCAAGGCATCAAAACATTGGCGTAAAATTATTCCCACAAACAAAGACTGGCTGAATTGAAAACTGTTCGTTTTTCACGTAACGGTACGGACCACAACTTTCCGAGTAAAGAAATGTTGAACATACTTGGCGTGCTTCCATGAAAGAAATAATAAAATTAAACCACCACAAGCTTCTAACAGTCAACTTCAAGAGTGTCGTAACAAGCTTTGAATGTTTCTTGGTCTATGTTAAATGAACAATCTTTCATAAAGCACTACTTCCTGCATTTCTTCGGAGGTAGATGAAACATTAATCATGCCACATTTAGTTTCTCTTTAGACTTGCGTCACGCCAAATATTCTAGGAAAGTAAAGTTTTCCAGCTCTAGGAACAGGAATCACAAACATCAGGACTTAAGAGTCGACGGACATTTTTAGTTGTCTAATTAATTAATTAACAAGCAATATGAAGTGTAATTGTAATTTGAAGAATCTCAAGTTTCACACATGATTTTGTACCATTTTTTCAGATATTTATTAAAAAGAGACTTAAAAAGCACTCTTGACGTAGAATCTTAATTATATTATTACCGCTGTGTGTGTTTATTTGTATTATAAGAGTTATTAATTTTATTGAATTAATGATCTTTTTATAAGGAAAATAAAAGTATTTTCTACTTATGAATTGTATTTATTCACAATACAAAACTCTTTTTGAACATTCTGTGAGAGTGAATCAATACAATTATATATTGAAACATAGATGTTTTAACTCAATTTTTATATAAATTTTGAGGATTCAAGAATTTTTTAAATATCTAAATTAATTATTCTACAGATTTCGTAATAAAATCGAACAAATCGGATAAGCCGATTGCGATGATGAATTATATAAGTCTGAGCAACGGAAAAATTCTTTCCGTTCTTAAAATAAGATAAAGTAAGATCTTTCCGACACATTTACTAACAGTTTTAGAACAATATAACGTCTATTTTTGAATAACATTTTTCTAGATGTGTAATGTTTTGACTCCAGTTCGGCAAAAAGGATTACCGCATGGCATTAAAAACCTCAAACAGTACTTAGAAGACACTTGCTTCATTTTGAAATATTTTCCTTTTCAAAAAAATGATGAAATTCTTAAATGGTCTAGAGCAGGGGTACTCAATCTTTTCTGCTGGGCCGCATGCATATGTCAGCCATTTCTTGCGAGCCGCATACATATGGTAGGTACTATTCGCGGGCTGCCACAGGAGGTTAAACGGGGGGTTTGAGAGGAAAGCTTTCAGACCAAGATGACATTGGAAATTTAAAATGTGAAAAAATGATCAAAATATTAAAACTACTGTTTTTTTTTAATTATTATTTTTCATATTTTTTTTCATTCTTGTTTTTAACATTAAGTAATTTAAGAAACGCTTTTGCATCCGTAAGCGATTTGCGTATAATTACCAATAATATAACAAACTTCATAGGATGTCTTTTTTACTACTAGGACATTACAACTGACAAAACACTTTGTTGTTATTGCAAATAATATTCAATAAAGCCTATTCAAATCTCTTGAAAGAGATATTGGAGGAAAAATGTCATTGAATGATTACAGTTTACTGATATTTTTAAATACAGCAATTTCATGACAAATCAAACAAGTACTGATACATGTTTGTTTTTCACTACAAAACAGATCATTCGAATATTTTTCGCTTGCAAGGTATAAAAGATTGTTAAAAATTAGTTCCATCCATCAAATTTGTAGCTACTCTACTGTTGTCTGTTATCTCTAACCGTAACCCTTACAAATAGAAAAAGAATATCAATCAACAGCTATACGGCATCGACTGCAAAAAAGCAAAATTGATATAATTCATATCTTGTCAAAGAATTTCCCATCAAATTTTTTAATACATTGTTCTTAAGGTATCCGACTACGTTCGGAACCGTGATTTTGCAAAAGCGCATAAATGGATAAATTTCGTGATATTTAGCGTCACTTAAATTAGAATACATGTATAAAATTGTTTTAAGGACATTTTGACAAAAATAATTTGTTGAAATACAATATTTTGGCAAAAATTAACTTGGAATAATCTTTTTTTCTCAATGTTCTCCTTTAGTGAAAAATGCTTCTATTATAATAATATTTTCTCTGCATATAGCTCAGACCTCTGTACCAGAGGCTCAACTAGAATTTTTGAAATATATAACATAGAAGAGGGTTTATTCTTTTTTTACGACAGCAAAGGGGAGAAATTTTAAGAAAAAAACGCCAATAATTTTTTCAATGGGTGGTAACTCTGAAAATAATGTGAATATTTCAAAAATTCTAGTTGAGCCTCTGTAGAAAGGTCTGAGCTATATACAAGCAAGATATTATTATAATAAAAGCATTTTTCCCCCAAAAGAGCATATTTTGAAAAGGGGTCATTCTATGTTCATTTTTTGCCAAAATATTATATTTAAATTAATCTTTTTGCCAAAATGTCCTTAAAACAATTTTATATATGTATTCTAATCTAAGTGACACTAAATATGATGAAAATTATCCATTTATGCGCTTTTTTAAAATCACGGTTCCGAACGTAGACCCTCTGTTAGACCCGCAAATCTTTCAGATGCATATTAAAAATAGTTTCGGTGCTGGTCCACATGGTGGGTTTGAACACGTGACTGTCTTTATCTGCCTTTTGTCACTCACCGTAGGATTCATAGTCAAGGACGCGAGGGCGATCTCTTTATATTTTGAGTGGCAAGGGTCGTTGAATCTCATAGGTGTAGCGCGCCTCTGAGATTATACTATTTCGTTAATTTCAGTTTATTTTCTTGTAAAATAGTGTAGCTTTCAGTTTTGTATGAAAATAATTCAAAACAAGTACATCGTAACTGCTGTATGATAAGTTTTTTTTGTTTGTTTTTTGCTGGGGGTTGAGATACATCTGAGGGATACCGCGCGCCTACAGATTGATTGTATTTTATTTAATTCTCAATGTAGTTGGAATAAACTCCCAAAATATCTATATGAAAAACAAAATCACTCAGATTCTCGAGCACGTATTTAGGAGAACTAGGTCACGAACTTATGAAAGAGCATCTGCGAGGACGGTTTGTGTGCAACATTCGCATGCCTCTTCCATTTTGTCTCAGGAATGAAGAAGTATCCGATATGCAACGTCCCATTCAAGACGAAAAACCAAGAGAAACATCTCTAGAAACTTGGGAAAGAAGGTACTAAATAATCTTGTCAGGTCATCAAGAAAAGATTATTAAAATTTCGTATTGTAATATACGAACAATCCATGTTCCTTGGCCATTGTAAGGTGATTTGTGAAGACTGTAAAAAGGCATCTTAAAACGTAAACAGTGGTAACCATCATCTTTTTGATGTTTTTGCGTTTAAATATCTCAATTTCTGATTCTATTAGGTGTACAACTTTGCCTCCGTCGTTTTGCAATAGATGTCTGTAGCGGTAAGTGGTAGTAGAAAAAATAGATCGTAGATATACAATAAGCTTAGGTATTTGTAAACATAACGCCATCGAAATATTAGTCGATTTGTGTCTGTATCATTAACATGTCAGTTTACGAGCCAAATTCTCGTCATTTGCGGGCGGTTTTAATTTTCTTTTTTAATATGAGGAAATCTGCGGCTGAGGCTCATCGGATGCTCTCAAATACGTATGGTGAAAGAAAAAACGTACCGAGAGTGGTTTCAAAGCTTCAAGAACGGTGATTTTGACGTCGAAGACCAGCATGGCATTTGGTGCGACCAGCTCGGCGTAGTGTATTATGAGTTGTTAAAACCGACTGAAACAATCACAGGCGATCGTTATTGAAAGCAATTATAGAATCATAAATGTATAATCAGTCTTTTTACAATAAAGCCTCGAATCTCGGGAAAAAACGGCAGAAGCAAAGTTGTACACCTAATATTTTAAATACTATTTTATGTGAAATATATTTCAATGTCAAAATCTCACCAAGAAAATAATTAAGTCATCTTCTAAAGTAAGTATCAGTGGATGCATCTGAGAGATGCCCCGCGCCTATGGAGGGGACTTTTTGAAACGCATCATATGACGTATTTGAACATCGTGCCATACAATTAGTTTGCTTTGATGATGATATAAAATATACATCGAAGTTATGACTTTTACTATAATAATGTCCTTGAAAACAGCGTCAAATAAAAATCAAGCAGCTAATTTACAAAATGCAGAAGTTTGCTTCTCATTGCATCAAAATTCAAACAATTTAACATATACAAACATTGATAAGAAAATCGTGCAGCTGGTGCCCATTTTTAGAATACTATAGTGTGTGAGAGAAAAAAAGACAAGAGTAACTATATTTTAAGGAAGATTTTATATTTATTTACTTATTAAATAACAAAAACAATTTTAAGAGAACTAATAATGCAGGTACTACTGATCTACACAAGAAACATTTTTTTCTCTTCTTTACCCATCCATTATATTATAATTTCTTACAATTAAAAATAAGTTTCATTTGAATTTAGGATATAATATAAAATGAAGAAATATGATCATTTTTTGCCAGAAAATTGAATATTATTTTTTTCAGTTTCAAATAAATCATTTAAAAACAATTGAAGACCGATTTATTTTCTAACAACATGATTGAAAGCAAGCAAAAGGAATGTGTTTATGTAAATTCATAATATATATATATATATATATATATATATATATGTATGTATCTTAAACAATATAAATTAAAGTTTTATAATAATTTAATGATAAATATTTTTCAATTAGTCCATCCAATGGAACTTTCTCTTTTACGTAAAGGGAAATAAAATTCACTTCAATAAGAAGTTTCTAGTCACAAAGATAATTTATACATTTTATTTCTCTAAGAGTTTAACTTTAGTTAAAGGATTTGAAGAATGGTTAATGTGTCAATAAACAAGATTGTATAAAAAAACATCAGAACTTAAAAGCTTGTTTGAATCGCAAAAATACTCATTAATGCAAGAAATTTGAAACTACTATTTTAAAAGATTATAGAAAATTAGAAATACTCTTAAAACTAAACTGCTAAAACAGTATGTAAGCTTTTTAGTAAAATGTCGGCGTCTAGATAAGAGTTATTACGGTTGAAATTATAATTACAAAATAAACAGTCTTAAAACAGTAGAAAGTATTTTAGAATTTTAAAGCACATAATAGAGATCCCTTAACTTTATTGTTTTATGTAGCATAAATATATAATATACATAACAGACATTTTCCAGTGAACATGCATTCATATTAAAATTATACAGCTGGATTGACTTTTATTGAGACAGTTCATTTTTAAAATACACATAGGCTAAAATAAAATATATTTCCAAAGCTCTTAAATTACATTGTTAGGTGATAAAGTCTACGAAAAAAGCTTATAGCATGATTTTTATCAATTATAATGGTACGGTTTTGCATTTAATCTGCTAAAAATGGAGAATGCAAAAATGGTACATTGTATCTTTAAAGAATGGAGCTTTGTTCATAACCTAAGAAGAATTATATTGTAAATTTTAAATTACTTAGTAAATTTCTATACCAAATTAATCCAATCAACTATTAGAACACTTAAAGTTATTAAATGTTCTTAAATAGTGTATATAACACACTGATTCAAACGAAGTACTACAAAAATACTAAGACTTAATTGCCCCATTGTAAAAAAAAATGCATAAGGAAATACTTTCCAATCACATAATTTAGAAATGTAATATATGAAATTGATAAGTCTATGTAATTAATATTTATACAATTAAATGATAGTTTTAAAATTACATATGATTAAAAAGCTCAGCATTTTATTTTTGAGACGATTGGAACATCTAAATTAATCGAATTTGAACCAAAATAATCATAATATTTACTGTTAAATGTACTCTAGTGATCAGTAAAATGGGAAATTAGAAATTGAGCTAATGATATACTACATTAAAAATGATAAAATTATATAAAAAATAAATTATTATTTTAGTTTAGAAATTTAGAAAGGAGATAGCTGAAAGCTATATATATATATATATATATATATATATATATATATATATATATATATATATATATATATATATATATATATATATATATAACGATACATTAAAAGAAAGTGTTGAGTTAAGAATTCAAATTGTACCACATTTCATAAAAAACGTATTGCATATAGTAAAGATTTAATTGACTAAAATGAAATTTTAATGTTACTGCTATAAAAATGTTAAATATGTCTGGTGCAAATATAAAATCTTTTAAATGTTAAATATTTGTATTGTTGTTAGCTATACTAAAAACTTTTTTATATTAATATCAAGAACAAATTTCATTGATATAAGCCAAACGCAAGAAAAGAATACTCAAAGAGCACTTGATGTAAAACCCACTTCTCTGTTACTGTGCTTTTTCGTTAAAACGGTCAGAATCAAAGAAGTTTTAACATTACATTTTCCTTTAAATACTGAATAAGTGCAAAGGGAGTGAAAACATAGACTAAGGAATTTCATTATCTAAATAATAAAGATAAGAGCTAAAAGCCTTTTAATGGATCAGACGTTTACTTTTTAAATTCTTGCCTTTGTAACAAATTCAATTTAGGCTCGAGTCCCAGTGCTAAAGAACATATGAACGACATTTTAGAGTTTTATCAATTGCATTAGATTACTAGTTGACAAACACATACTTAATTCGTTCCAACAGAAGATTGATTTTAAATAGTAAATTAATGTAATTAATTAATAGAACAACTTTCTCTCGCTGGATACTATAGGCAATAACTAATGCAATTTCTCAATCCCACTCTCATTCTAAGTCATATTCCAGTTTATCATCGTTTAATGTACTTCTCCTCTCTAACGTTTGACTCTTAGAATACACATCATTGTTTTGTGATTAATTAAACGTATTGAAATTTATTTTTGTTATGAATTATGTGTAATAAATGCTTAAAATAGTATGAATAATTTTTATCTCGGTGTGTAATACGTTAATATAACTTTCTGTTACATTTACTTTATTTTTAAAATGTAATATTAGCAAGCAACGCCATCCCTTACACTATAATGACGATTCAATGGAAACTTGGCGAAATGTTGGTGATAGAGCCAAGTCGGCAAAATTTTGGCGACCATGTTGGTGGCCCTTTTGGAGACTTGGTGAGCATATGGATGCTTCTCGAACCTACTTGAGAAATCTATTGATATAACGATCTATGACGTAAGCGAATCTTTTCGGGAAAGAGTGAGAAAGACCCGTCCAACCTATAATTAAGAGTCAGTCGCTAAAATTAATTTAGTATTGATCTGACCATTGAAGAGTAAATTAACTGTTAGTTGCTACAATCAAGCGAGCAAGTGCTTGCGAATAATCTCTGTGAAGCACGTTGCGTTACATCAGCGGTGTGAGAGCGAGCGTAATCGGGTTGGAAAACTTCCACTTAAATGCCGTTCATGAATGAAAGTACTGTAGGTTGAATTACCAGACCGTCGAACAAATTTAAATTCAGTATGTTTGGGGCATCCACGAGAGTGCAGCTGCTGTCATAGGAAACTGATTTCCAGACTATGATTCTAGGTGTAGGTCCAGTGTGTCTAGACCGAGACAGATTAACTGCAGGTGTTCCCTCGTCCTCCTTCTGACCAACACAAGGTAGAACCTGATTTCATGTCCAAAATTTATTACTCTACAACAATTTTTTCTTAATGGGATTTTCCCCTCAGTGTATCTTATTCACAAAGTCGTCGATAAGTTTATGAACAAATAACCCAAAATTTTAATTCCTGTTCAATCATTTTCTTTAAACATTGAAGAAAATGATGTATGATACGAATTTAAAGTGTTTTTTTTATTACTGACTAACTGGTTATGTCAGTGCTTCTCAGTGTTCATTTAGATTTTTCGGGCCCTTCCATACAATAATAATGTATTGTCGGCAATACGACTTTAACATCTTCCGACTACTTGCGACAACTTTTTTTTTTTTGGAAAAAAAAGGAAAATAATGATTTTTATATTTATTGAATTTTAAGGAAAAAAAAACTAAAATAAAAGAAAAAAAATTATTATTTTTGAAAAAACTAGTAAAAATGCGAAAAATTGCATAAATACAAAGATTTTTGAACATTCTCAATTTTCAATTTTGATGTGTTACTTTTTATTCCGTGATCCTCACGATAAGAAATATTTTAATTTTTAACTAGAGCACTTTATCTAAGTCATTATACGAAATTGCTTAAAAAATTGACTATATTCACTAAAGAGCTGCAAATTTTGTAAAACAGTTATTGATAAATCTGAAGATCAAAACACTTCTACTGTTATGCAGAACATAAGCAAAAAATTTCAGTGAGCAATCGCGGTCCCCGTTTGAGTTTTTCGAGAAAAACACGATTTAGAACGCATTTTAAAGTTTGACATCCTTGTAGTTTTTGTTCTAGTGGAGGAAAATAAAGTACTTGGTATTGATATTAAGTTAATAAAATGGTCTATAAAATAAAAATCATAACAAATTTTCAATTTTTGAAAAAAATTAAGTTCACCGGAGTAAATAAACTTCTCGCTCAGTCAAAGCGTTAATTGTCCTGGGCGTATAGATACGTCTTTCCGAAGTACGATCTTTTCTGTGCACTGATATCCATACAAAATTTCGACGGCGCTGGAATACAATAAAAGGACAATGGTAGTGTTTGCGAAGGATTTACTTATTTCAGAGAATTTGCTTATTGATATCCCCCCAATGCATCACATTCATGTGCCTACGTTGGAAATTGTGGCATTGAGGAGCGAATCCCGTAACTTTAAATCGGAAGTAAAGTACTTAAATTTAAACCGTACAAATTATCAAGATAAGTGTTGATTTGCAAAGCCCATGGGATCACTGGTAAATATAAAATTGTTCTTAGCTCAGTATTGTTAAATAAATTGTGAAGTACATTGTGCAATGTTTATAAGTGTATTTTGTCAGTATAAATATGTATTTCATCTTTTATCATGTCAGAATGTATTTTGTTTGTTTTCTTCCCAAAAGTAAATATTTTTTTTAAAATATTTTTTTTGTTTTCAACTTTTTACTATACTCGGGCCCCCTCGTAGAGTTATCACGCCTCCTAGAGGGGTGTGCCCCACAGTTTGAGAAACGCTGGGTTATGTTATTGCAAATTAAAAAAAAATGGAACAATTAGAATTGTGCTAAAAAGAGGCACAGTTACTAACGACAGTTTGATCCATAGATTCTGTTATATCATACTTACGATTAAGTAATATAAATCAATTACTCTTAGTAGAAAAATCTTTATAAAATAGGACCTGCAAAGAATAACATATTTTAGAATTTCTGCCTGAATTTTGAATAATTTATATTTTTGTTTTTCAAAACTAAAAGGAGAACCACAGCAAGGTCTACATCGGAGAATCGAAGCTTTCAGTTGTGCCAGTTCCACAGTGATACACACCCAGTTGTGCGGGGTTCATACCAATCGAAGGGATCAAAACGAATATAACCCCCGATATGGATCCACAAAATGGACTCTGGAACTGTGCCATCAGTACCCTGGTACAGTGTTCGTTAGGGGAAAACTCCTGGGTAGCGAATTTTCCATCAGACAGGTTCGCATCATCAGAGCTCAGGTGCCTCTCTCTAGGAAAGAAACTGAGCGTCAAAATTACTTGCGGCGATTGGTATCCACCTATATGGTACCGCCCTAAAAAGATACCTGCTTTCAGTGAATGTACAAGGTAGATTGAGGAACTATGTTTATTAACTGTTCATAATCTGTCATTAGAAATAAAAAAAATACTTTTTTTTAAAATATGCTTTTTAATTCAAATGCCCCACAGTGCATTATCAAAATATTTTGAATGAACATACAGTAATAGCATACAGGAAAATGAGCCTACAATAAAATCATTTGCTAATTTTTTGAAATATATCGTTTACTAAGGTATCCGACTACGTTCGGAACCGTGATTTTAAAAAGCGCATAAATGGATAATTTCAATGATATTTAGTGTCACTCAGATTAGAATACAAGCATAAAATTGTTTTAAGGACATTTTGACAAAAAAATTACTTAAATATAATATTTCGGCAAAAAATTAACTTAGAATAATCTTTTTTTCAAATGTTCTCCTTTGGGAAAAAATGGTTCTACTATAATAATATTTTACCTGTATATAACTTAGACCTCTCTACAGGGGCTCAACTAGAATGTTTGAAAAAATCACATTTTTTCAAAGTTACCACCAATTAAAATAATTATTCACGTTTTTTTCTTAAAATTGCTCCACTCTGTTGTGGTAAAATATGAATAAATCCACTTCTAAGTTATATATTTCAAAATTCTAGTTGAGCCTCTGTACAGAGCTCTGAGCTATATACAGGCAAAATATTATTCTAATAGAAGCATTTTTCACAAAAGGAAAACATTTGGAAAAGAGATTATTCTAAGTTAATTTTTTGCCAAAATATTGTATTTAAATAAAAATATTTTGTCAAAATGTCCTTAAAACAATTTTAAGCATGTATTCTACTCTAAGTGACACTACATATAATGAAAATTATCCATTTATGCCCTTTTGAAAATCACGGTTCTGAACGTAGTCGGATACCTTAAAAATATTTTTTCAATCAGTTCATAAATATATAAGATTTATTTTATGTGTAACATTCCATGTTACAGGTATTTAAAAAGTAGAGATTTCGTAAGTAAGGGTAAAAAATATTCAAACATAATGCGTATACGTATTTTTGAAGAACTAAAAAAGAAGCACTAATCAATACACTCACATGCATACATATATGTATATATATATTACGTATATTTATTCAAAAATATGTTATAAAATAGAGAGAGAGAAATAGCACAGAAGTATGAAAAGTAAACTAACTCCTAGAAAAAAGAAGCCCAGTTCATAGCGCTTGAGCTTGCACATAGATATATGTGTATATATACAATAAGAAAGAGAAATTTTTTTATTGAATTTTTTAAGGCCTTTTAACTCATTTGTTAAATAATTTTTGCTTTCAGTTTTCTTTACTTTATCATTATTTGTTAAATTATTTCATCTTATTAACAGGTTTAATGGTGTATAATGTATGCCTATTTTTATTTTTTACCGTTCTTTAGTTTCTCTCAGTATGTTGATTAATTATTTTCATGTGTCTTGTTATGTGCATGCTTAGAATTGATATATTGTTCAGAATTTGATATTTCCCCAGTTTCCTACTTATAGTTCCTACATTTCAAAACACACGCAACTCTTTTTTTACATCGTCTCTTTTTACACTATTTTGAAGTAACACGGTAAATGGATTAAATGATTTTTTTCACAAATTATTTGTTCTAGCATGAATTCCTAAAATATTTGACAATTTATGCCCTTTAGATGATGACAATGTGATTCAATTTGCCAAATGTGATGAAGCAGAAGATGAAGTTTAGCTATTTACAGCTAATTTAATTCGCGAGTGCTTGAAATTTGCTAAAGTTTTAGAACAACCTTTTCTTATTCGTGATTATGACATACAGCGTGCATTAAAATTTCAACATCCTTGTAAGTTTTGTGTAGTTCGATGTCAAAAATTCTACAAGCATCTTCGGAATAAAAAAAATACCAGTCACTGATAACAAACTTAATAATAATAAAATGCGGCAATTAATAAAGAGAAAAACCTACTGATGATAGCATTTTTGATCCAGTTCATAATAAACGTGCTTGCGTGTTATCAATTAGCGAAGGATAGGAGTTTTATTGATAATTTCAAGTTAGATTTTTATATGTTGTATGTACTTATAGACTGAATTTTCATTGCGCACTAATTGTAACGCTTTTTAATAAAAAGTAATCGTTTTTGTTTTACAAATATATAATAAGTTGTTTTATAAACTTATAATTTGGATTTTCTTATTACATTTCTGCACGGTTTTCTAGGAAAATATTTTAAAATTTTTCATCTTACACGATTTTTTAAAGTTTTGCAACATATCCCCAAATTTACCATACGGCACTTATTTTTTTTCACGATTTGTTTTTTCATGGTTTTCTACGGAACGTGTCTACCATGTAAAAGAGAGTTGAGCGTATCTCATAATTTTTACTAAATTATCATCAATAAGCTTTCAAAATATCTGAATATCATTTTATTGGCACAAAATAGGAGACATTTTATGTTATTTGCACCAAAAAGAGTGAAGACCTATACAATTTCATCAAAAAAATTCACACATAGTACTTGTATTTCAAAATTCTGCATGTTTATAATTCATGGAATACTCTTCGTGCTGCTTTTATTTTTATCATTTATTCTGAATTAATTAAAATTGAAACATGTTCTTTCTCACATCTGTTTACTTGATGAGTAGTAAGCTCATTAAATGAACGAGAAACAAATGTTAATGATTTTAAAAGAGAATGGTTTAAAGTAACAAAGCGGTGATATTTAGAATACAAAGTAAGATTTCTAAGTTAATTATATACCATTTCTATTCATAGCATTGTGTCTGCGTGCTTAAAGATACTTATCCTTAGTACGGTCTTCATTTTCCACTAGAAATTTGGTAAAATAGGTGAAACACACATTAACTTCAGACCGATTTTCCGGGTATCTGGTTATAAGAAGTCAACGAAGTATCATAAATACTTATTAGTATGTATGAAAAGCATTTTATAAAATGTCTATAATTTAAAGATTTATTATGAAGATCCCCTTTAAAAAAGGGATATGGATGTTTACTGAAAAGAATACGCTTTAGTGGGGCTTTAAATATAGTGGTCAAATGACTTGCCAACTCTACCACTTGTTTTTTTTTTTTTTATTTTTATTCTTCACTGCATTGCAACTAAAGAAAATATTTTGCATATTTTTAATTCGGTGCAATTCATTTAAATCTCTTTTTTTGCTACCAAGTATGTGTTAACAGCATTTTTATCTATAATTTATGTTAGGAATCAATGCAAATGAGATTAAATAAGCATCTTAATAAGCTTATATTATATATCTAAATTCCAGTATTGAAAAATTTAGAAAGTTCAAAGAATTTAGAGAGTTAAAAATATTTTTATTTTTTTCAACAAGACTTCAAATAACTTTAGCTTTAAAAGAAAAGTAAATAGAAAGAATTCTGATTACTTAAAATGTTTTATCATTAATACCATCTCTTAGTTTCGCAAAAATGAATATCTATGTATAAAGTCTTGATTACCATTTAAATATAATTATATTTCAATATAATCACCAATTTATGTATGTCAATCCATGAGACAATTTATAAGCTTGAAAAGAGAGAGAGAGAATATTTTTGTTAACATAATGGAGCTTAGCTAACCTATATTGTACTACAGCTATATTCGTTGCTATAACTGAAACCTATTGTTTGAATAAAAATTGTGTAATATAATATTTTAATTTTAATTTGAAAATCATTTTTTCTTTCAAAATTTATGCCATTATTTACGAAATTACCTTTCACTTTGTATAGCCTACGAATTAATTATTTATTTTTGTTTCTTCAGCCCCTAGATTTTTCAATTTTTTAAATTTTATTTTAAGCAGTTTTCTACAAAAGTTACTAAAACAGCACTGAATTCTATCTCCTTAATGAATGTTTAATTTTTCAGAAAATATAGTCACTTGTTATACTCAAGCACTGTTTTCTAATTGAATTTTAATAAATTCAGGACCTGTAAAACTTAAACATTTGATAAAACTTTTAACAGAATGCTAGCTTTCCCCCTATTAATATTCTTTTCTGCGAAATTGGAATTTCAAAATGTTTCATCCCTGATTTATTTTAATCTGAATTCTAACTAAAATGATCTGTAGTTCAGGCTTTCGGATTAACTATCAAGATATGATCAGTCTTGTATAAGGGGTAAATAATATTATATCGTGTTTAGAATGTAAATATTTCAACAAATTACTCTTACAATGATAACTTTCAGCTCCTATATACAACTTTATAAGAAGACTTTTGAGCGAAGGTAGATTTAATACTTATAAATTTCTGCTACGTGATGCACATCGTGTGGAATAACAATATACGAACATATATAGGAGTACAATTTCTTTAATGGTTAATTCTAATACAGTAAAACCTGTTTTTGTGTGGTAGATAGGGACCGCATAAAAAGCCACACAAAAAGTATTCAAAAATTTCATAACTTCTTACATATAACAAACTTCTTCGAAATACAACATAATTTTCTTCATGCGGTGAAGAGGGACCGCATAAAAAAGTCGCACTTAGAAAATACACCAATTATTTAGGAAATTTACAAGAACAAAACAAATATTTAAATTTTATAACAAAATAAATAATTAAATTATACTTGGAAGCACTTTAAAAACATTTAGTTTCTCATTGTATACATGGGGAACTTCTTATAAAATACACATACATAATTCGTCGCTACTCATCGTAATCCAAAGCCCTGAAAAAAACAAGTTCAAAATCGCTTTCGTCACTTGAAATTACAATTTCAGTTGACCTATTGTTTGACATCATAAAGTAAGAGATAAAGTTTTTCCGAGAAGGAAGGTTGGTCAGTTGCTTGTAAATGTCACGATAATCAGATATGCATGATCGAAGCTTTTTTTTAAATTCCATACTCCTTTGGGAATTGGTATCTAATTTAAGAAAATGCTTTTCCAGTTTGTTGGAAAACTGTATCCCAGCATTAATTTTATCCGCTCTCAAATAATCCGGTTCTTCTTATACGTCCACCACATTATTGATAATGTCAGTGTCATTGAAAGTTTCGTCTTCCATCAAGCAAGGGCTGTTGGCGCGCTGAGAGAAAGCAACTGAACGTGTATTGTCACAGATTTTTTATAAAAATTAACAGAACATCTTAAAGTGCATATATGTAGATTGTATTGGCGTACTGTACACCCTCTCAACTCCTGCCTCACAGAGAGGGGGACAAGGCCTAACTAACGCCGAATACACATTTGCCCAATTTATAAAATATTAGAGACAAAACCTGAATTTGCTGGATGAAACATTCTCCGTTACGCCACTGGTATATTGATAGAAAACCTCACAGTGGCGCTAAAGGCATTGAAATTTATATACCGCATAAAGAAAAATCACACAAAAATAAAATCGCATAAAATAAATCGCACAAAAATAAATCCACATGAAAAAGGACCGCAAAAAACATGTTCTACTCGATGTAACTAAAATAACAATTATATATATATATATATATATATATATATATATATATATATATATATATATATAAAAAAGAGACAAATAATTTTTCTCCAAAGTATTACTGTAAGGCAGAGGTTCTTAAACTTTCGATCACCATGACCCTCTTTATGCAACAGCCTGACATCTCAGACTCCAAACTTTTGAGTACCCTCTCTGACTCTCAACATATGGCTGAGTAATTTAGAGATTTTTTATTGTCCTAAGACTCCCTCTGCCATTTATACAGACTTTTATTAACTCTTATTTTTTATTTAGGAAAACAGTAAAAACTAATTATATATGCATATAAAAAATTCAATATTCATGCATACAATTCAAGTAAATAAAAAATGTAGACGCAAATAAATAAATAATACAGGCTCAATTCGATTAGGAAATTGAGATGGATGCAATCTTATTTTACTGGTGTATTTCAATCGTATCGTATTTTTATCTTGGTGCATGTGTTTCTACCATACATCTTTTTGAAATATTCCATTTTAATAATGGCTATATAACTGCAAAATAAAAAAAACTGAATTAATATTCTTGAACGAAATACATGTTCCAGTAAATATTTTTATTGAGAACATTTGAGTGATCTACTCTACAATGACACATCTTTCAATTTTTCCACGAGGTCTTTCAGTACGTAAAAGAGGGAAATCATAACATTAGATAAGGGACCTTCGTGAACCCCCTAAAAAGATACTGCGGACCCAAAAAATGAAAAAAATAAAATTCTTGCTTGAGAGGAAATACTGTTCTTTTTACCTCTTCTGTTTATCCTACTACACTTATAACTTTTTTGATTATTTTTTTCATGAACTTAAAAAAATTCCAATTTTATGGTGATTTTATTATTTTTCTTCAGTTCAGTACATGTCCGAAATCGGCATATAAATAAATTAAGTGAAAAATAAGAAATAAACTGTATTTTTAATATAAATCGCTTTAATTAGGAAATAATTTTATTCAAAATTAATTATAAATTTGGGCTGATTTTAAAGTATTTGAAAAATATTATTTAAATTTAATTTTTAAGTAGATAATCTGAGTGGACCAGTTATGTAAGATAAATCAAAAACCTTAAAAAGTGTTCCTCAGGAAAATGAATGTGATTCAAACAATTACTTCTGAACATTAACTATTTAAAAAAGAACGTCTAACTGTGCATTAAATGTGTATAATTTCTTTACTGTGTTTGGTGAATTGATTGGATTAAATATTTACGTGTTAAAATAAATAAAAAATGCATTTATTGCAGTCAGGTCAATAACACAGTGCTAAAAAAATACCAAATAAATTAATATTTTTTTTCTTGTTTCTCTTTTGCATGAATGCATGACAGCTAATTTATCTAGTATTTTATCAACCTAAAATTATATTATTTTATAGACTCAGAACTGATTTTTCACCTAAAAATTTAACCTCATAATGCTTAGTTTAAAGTTTGTGTTTTTTTTTTTTTGATACAATTAGACGAAAGTCATATTCATTTAGAAATCATATATCAAGAGAAATGTTCATCACGTGAAAATGATTGAAATTCATGGGAGAAAATGACTTATTTTTATACCATCAGTAATGTAGACTAGCTACATCTAGTATCGGGACATATCAGCTTTTTTTTTTTTTTTTTTTGTAAAAAAATTCTACATCTAAAATTATTATAAACAAACGAACATTTTCAAAAAGATAGAAAAGTGGTATGTAACAATCATATAAACTTATGAAATATATTACAGAAATTGTGTGAAACCCATTCAGCGAAATAACACTGACATTAAATCAGAAAATGTGCTAATGTTTATAGATGTAAATGATTTCTCCAACAAGAAGCCACAGCAGATTCCAGCTACTGTGCCATTTAATTAGTTTTTAATACTTTTTAAGCTACACAAACATTATAGGAAACATTAAAAATGGAAAATAGTTACTTATAAATCTCTCATTTAAATTAAATATGCTTTGTACCATTCTTCCTATAACAGTGCTTCTCAAACTTTTAATACTGGCGCCCTCCTTTTCGATCACAATTTGTATCGCCCCCTTATACATTAATAATGTACTGAATGCAATAATAATGCACTTTGACTCTACAGCAACAATAGGCGATCTTAATTGTAAACTATACAAATTAGTAACATAAGTATTAAATTTTGTATACTACTTTTAAGCTAAAAAATAAATAAATAAAATAATACGATAATTATTTTATTTTTCCTTTCTCTAATTTTTAAATTTAGCATATTGCAAAGTGCGGTGGCTGCTTAGAAGACAAAATATAGATATCTGCTAAATATAGAAAAATAACTCAGAAGGTCAATTTCTAATCATAAGCATTCCTTATAAAAACTTTGTTTTGCAAGACAAGTCCATGAAAGTCGTTAATACTTATTAAACTTGTTCTTAATTTAGTATTAATTAATTAGTTATAAAATACTCTGTGCAGCACTGATACATTAAAAGTATACCGGCTGAAGTGCCCGCTCTTTGCAGGAGTTCATTTAAAAGAAAATAAAACATTATTAACATTATTGATATAATAGCTGAATTGTAAGGAGAGCAAAGCCAAGTGCTAGACAATGTTTACAAAAATGTAATGATTGATTATAGTTACATGTGTTGTTTAACTTTTAATTTGTTGAAAGAAAATTCAATTACAATACTAATTATAGGGGCATCCAAGGGTTAATAAAATGATTTTTTTAAAGTGGTTGCTCAAATTATAATTAGTTTTAAGTGAACTGTAATTTTAAGCCTCACAGAATTAGTATTTATAATTCATGTTAAATAATGAACAATAATATAAAATTCCGATGAAGAATAATTGTATTATTTTTAATATTTAAAGCGAAAAGACTTCAACATATTTTAACCCGGAAGCAGGCACGCACTCGATATGGTCGAGTGGGGTTTCTAAGTCACCCCAATCCTTTTTTTTATAATTATTTTATTGTACACGATACAAATCGTGATTCCAGTGAATAATTTAATTAAGAGAAAGTTTACTTGCCTACTTTCAAGGACTTTTCAATTTTTCTTTGGTAACAAATGAACAGTTTTGCCAGAATTAACGATTTCGTAATCTGTGTGTCCCGCGCGACCACTTCCGGGTAAAAAAAATATTCATTATGATAATATGTATGTTACTGCTAAAAAAATTGTATAAAACGTTTTTCGTTATGCTTTATATGTTTAAGAATACTCATAAAAATAAGTCTTGGCCAAGTAATCCTTCCAAGTGCTCTCCGTGGTTTTCCAAATATCATAAAACTCTTTTGCATGAAAAAAAGTGCAACAGAGAAATACATTACTTACAATTTCCCTAAATGAGAAACAAACACATAAGAGAGGGTGACATAACTAACTGTACCAATAACTTAGAAAATCAAACAGATTACAGCTATAATGTGCAGTATTTCAAAAATAATGACAATTGATGAATGAATTTTTTTTTCCTAAATTTTTTCGATTCTGTGTCTGGGATCTGTTTTTTCTCTGAAAGAGTAGTACGTTAGGTTTAAAAAGAAAGCGTAAAAAAATTATCTCATCATGGGACAACAGCAAATCAAATAAAAGTTTTTTTAATTTGGTTTTAGGATCAAAGATAGCTAATTAGGTATTGAAGAAGTTTTTATTTTTGATGACTTATTATCGCACGCGCGCGCGCCTATAAATTATATCAGAATAAAAGTGCATTTTTTATTATGTCTGAAAGTATATTTTGTTTTAATTCATTCCAGTAAGTTAATTATTTTTTTAAATATCTTATTTTCGATATGCTTGCACCCCCCCCCTCGTAATGTTATCGCGGCCCCCCAGGGGGGGGGCGCCCCACAGTTTGAGAAACACTGTCCTATAAAGTACCTCCCAATTCTACAAAGGCCAATATTTCAGGAAATAATTTTTTGCTTTTCGTTAAAGATATAAAGACCCACAAATGCTACGCTCTGGTAAATGAAGGCATAGAATGAACTGTTTCACTTCATGCCTCCAAATCCATTAAGAAAAATTTTGAATATCTTCATTAAGCCAAAGTTTTTCTGTATGAATGGCACTAATGTACACCAAGGAAGGAATAGCTAATACTGAATATTGCCTGCACCCCAAATAAACGTCATCCTGGAGTATATCCAAATTGGTATGGTCTATTTTCCGATACTTCAAAACGATTATTGTTTCTTAAGAATGCCAAAATTACGATCCTACATCATTAGAGATCCCCTCCATGTTATGTAGTTGGAATCAAATATAAGAGAAATTAAATGCGAGACGTTGCCAAGTATAAACTGCTCTTACTCTAAGAAACCAAATGAAAGATTTGTCAGATCAAATTGCATTTTACCCATTGTCAAAGCTCCAGTTCTAATGTTCTCTTCACTATTATCTGCTTTTTTAAACTGCATTGATAACAATAAAATGGCTTTTGCTCTTGGCAGCTCAACCTTAAAAATAAAATTTGTGAAGTTTCCAACAAACTGTTCGGTTCTGTAGTGGATTTTCTCATCCGATGTGTAAATCTGTGGGTGCTCCGCTATACATTTATGCTTTTGGCAACTGAATTGGGATATTTCTTGTTAATTATAATGTAACTGCTTCCTCTTGTAACCACAATATTCACAATATTTTTGTTTAATATTTAGCTATAATTTTAAATTCAAGCACTCTTGGCACATGAGTTTTTGCTGCTTTAGACACTAAAGTTGAAACTAGGTGAACAATAATAACCGTCATATCCTTCTTCCAACCCCTATAACTTGTTATTTTAAAATAATATTACACCTTCGATGTATTAGCTATAATGTATTTAAATAAATAATTTTTACTCTATTCATATACATAACAAACATTCATATACATCACACCTAAAATTTTTGTGATTAAATTAAAGATTCCAAAGTATCCAAAAGATTAACATTAGCAAAAGAAGAGATTCAATAAAGCTGAAACTTAACGTTTTGTATAATTACTAAATGCTTTTAACACTTAAACATTAAAAAGCATACTTCAATTTTCATGATTAATGATGTGCACCTACATTTATAAGGATGTAGTATTACAAATTCAAGAATTCAATTAACACACAAATGAAACAAATAATTTTATATAATTATGTATATGACCTGAATTGTAAATGAGTAAAATCTCAGAGAAGAGTAGATATATAAATATATTTATCACGGTCAAAGGTAGGAGAAACCCTTTGTTATAACTGATTGCATGAATTCAGTTTCCTATATTCAATATGTGAGCGGTAATATGAGTAAAAAACTTATTTTCTACATGTGTATTTCCAAACGTCCTTGTAAAATATAGCACTTGAATTATTTTTGTATCCGAAATACATAATTGATCAATAGTTTTAAAAACAATTAAATTTATTTGAAATGGAATCAAAGTACATTAAACGGGGAAAATCTAAATTCTATAATTTACCATGAATACAATAATTAAAGTAAACATATTCATTTAGCTATTGTGCTTGTGAATATCAGAAAAAAATACTAAGTAATTTCATCACTGGTCTTTGTGTTATTTTGAAGAAAGATTCTAATAAACAATTAAAAATACTATTAAATTCCATTACATTTCTAATAATGAATTATATGTTATTGGTATCAACAATTAAACGCAGAATGTGCTTACCTATATAATCTGTTTTTCTCCTAAACCATTATCCTTCATTGTTTTGTAAAAAACACAATGAACATTATCCCGCGGGATATCTGCTACAATTTTCAGAAAGCAATTTATCAATATTTGAAAACAAAAGAAAACCTCAAGCAAATACTTTCTTAGGTAAATATAAATATTAAAAGCAATGGTAACCAGTATTCAGTTTTAATTTAATAAATATGAGATCTCACATGTGTGATCTTGTAAAAATAAGCTTGTTTTAAGATGTATTATAAATTCAAAAATCCGATACATCTAACCATTTTAATTGATTAAAAAAAAGAATAAAGATACTTCAAAAGGACTTCAAAAATATTTCCATATTTGCAACAGTTTCTGGATAATTAGATTTCGTCCAAAAACGAGATGGATCAATTTTTAGTTATTTTTTAAAAGCGGTATTTTCTATATAACTAATGCATGGCTAATGCAATCATGTAAATAGAAATTGATATTTTTATTTATGTATGATTTTAACTTCGAGGGTTATTTTCTAATTAGAAAATAATACTTTTTATTAGCAACTATTAAAAGTATCCCTTTTTAGTAAAAAAAAATGCTGTATTGAAATGCTAGTAAATCGGTTGATACAAAGTTTCCTAGATCATTAATAAAATTCCGGAGGGTACCAATTTATTTATACAAATTAGTTGTTATTTTTCGTCTTCATGTGACAATATTTGAATATGATAAACATTTGGAAGATTTGATCAATTTTTGTCTTATTGTTGTTTCATTCCACAAATTCTTTCTTTCGTATAAAATATAAGATAAAATTATTTCATAAAATAATTGTAATTATTGAAATAAAAAGGTATTTCCTTTTCAGTAAACATACAAAAGAATGATGGATAATATAACTTTTACAATATCATGCTATCGGTGCAAAGAACGGATATGTATAATTTATTAGTGAATTAGTTTGCGAAATAGTAGTATTGCTTTAAGATTTAAATTCCATTTTTTTTATGTAGTTCCACAACTTTCATTATGATATGTGTAAGGATGGTGCGTAATAAAGTAAGCTAGAATCCATAAAGATGGAAGATTCAATTAAAACAATTCGTTTAGATGGATATCTAAATTAAATAAGTGTAAGAAAACTACAGTAAAAAGGAACAGTTATAATGTTGGTTTTTTATATAAGTCTTAAAAAATAGCACATTTGAGAAATTCTAAGGCCTATTTTATACACAATTTTTGTCAAAAAGATTTATGACCTGATGTATAAAGTCTCAACAGGTAGGAAGAGTTGTGATAGGTAAAATAAATTTGATAGGCGTGTCTAAAAAGTTTGAAAATAGACGTTAGTGTAAGTTTCATAATAGCGCTTAAGTGTGGCGCTAGCAATTCAGATTTCACACATTGGCGTTCAGATTTGACACAGTGAATTTATATTAGTCAAGGATATACTTTTAAGAAGTCGAAGCCATTATGAAGTTTGAAAGAGGTCGTATAAAAAACTAAGGAAAAGTGAGTATTCTTTCTTCGATATTGCAAAAAGACTTTGTAAAAATGTATCCACTGTGCATGATTGCTGGCAACAGTAGCATTATCTCAAGAAAACAATGCACGGGTCACCACTGATTGAGAAAATTGCCGTATTCGCCGCACAACTGCGTAGAATCGCAGTGCATCTACAGTAACAATTGAAGAATGACACAGTGAAAAACATGGAAGGGGTTGTTTGAAAAATAACACCAAGCCAGATGCTCTTAGAATCTATACCATTAGCCCCAATTCACTGACACGTGTGACGCTAGAGCTCATTAAAGGACAGAGAGGCGATGAGAGCTCTCCGATGAAAGCTGTTTCTGTTTTGTTCCAGTGTTGTCCATATATTATTGAGAAAAAAGGTCAGGTCATGCTTGAAAAAAAACCATTCCACGGTATAGACAAATTGAGCCTGCACCTGGAGTTAATGTCTGGAGAACAATTTACTATGATTCCAAGAGCACTATTGTAATTATTCAAAGAATACTGCCACTTGTATGTCAATCAGGTGATTAAAACTGTTGCGCTAACATTCGTGAACATTATTCAAGGGAGTGTTTTCTATCATAGTGACGTCCTCGTATCGCTTTTAAAACCCCAAATGCCCTCTAGGCTGTCAAAGTGTCGTCTTGGCCTGCTAAATCCTCAGATCTTTCTCCTATCGAGGGTTAATGAGGTTTCATTGAATGGCAACCCCAGCGTCATCGACAATCGGAAATTAAACTCATATATATGTAAATGCAACGGGCATGTAATTCCCTCTCATAAACTAAAAACTGGTAATTGTATAATATATGTATAATAATCATAATTTTAAAAACTGTAAGCATATTAAAGTAAGAAGCATTTCTATAAGAAATACTGTTTCAAGTTTACGTTGCACATGCTATTTTCTAAAATAGTAGCTTTAATTACTAACTATAAGTTGATTTATAAAGTTAAATGTATCCTTATTGCACTGTAGTAATTTTATATTTGTGGAATAATAAATTATATATATTTTAAATATGTTTTTAAAAAATACATTTTCAAATTTTTTTAAAAAAATTTCTATATTTCTCAAATATGTTGAAGTACAAAAGATATATTATTCTTAAATGATATAGGGATGAAAGAGTTTGATACATTTTACAATTGTACACAGTTTAATACATCAGAAGCTACTATTTTAGAAAATAGTTTGCGCACCGGAAAAAATATTTAGTATTCACTACATATATTCATATGCTTATAATATTTAAAATTATGATCATATTTCAAATATTTTGTGATTTTTGGAAGACACAATCCCTAGTAAAATATGTGTAAAAGATTCGCGAATTACTTATTTTAAATCTAAAATAATTATACCTTTTTGGAGATTGTTTATATTTTCAACCCTCGAGAAAAAGTTAACACCCTTGAGACTTCTTAATTAATTTTCCAATTATCTTAAAGTCCAGAAAAATATTAATTATTCTTCTTTATATTTCTAAGATAATCTGAACAGAAAAAAAATTAAAAGACATTTCATCCTTCTATTTTACATAAGATATTTTGATTATAATGGCTTTCTTTCGTAAACTTTTAAATAAATCCTACTTTAGATGGAAACAAAATAAAGTTATTTTATTTGACAACACAAAAGCGGTTAGGGGAATCTACCGATTATATTTTTCTTACTTGTAATTGGCTAGCTTTAGAACAAAATAAATAAAGTATATTCCCAGTAGAAAGAAAAATAATATATTTCTAATTTTTTTTATTCGATATAAGGCTTTTCAGAGAAAAAAAGTAACAAATTCCATTTCGAAGTCTCTGATCCTCTGTTGAGTCCCTTGGATGTCCCTATAATCAGTATTGTAATTGAATTTTCTTTCAACAAATTAAAAGTTAAACAACACATGTTACTATAAGAATTTTACAAACACCATATTACATTTTTTTTAAAAAAATATTTTGAATGGATTTTTCTTAAAAAGTTTAAGCAAGTTAAAGAGAAAACAAATAAAGTAGAAAAGTTACAAAACTCCCCGGAGATAACATCTGGTATTAATATTTTCTTTCGAATTTTTTCTTTCAAAAAAATGTACACCTAACCATAAAATAAAACGCATCTTCTCTTATCCTTACATACTTTTTGTGATTATTTTCGGATTTGATTCATTTATTTTTAAGCAAAAATATGCTTTCTTAAAATAATCTTAATGCGACTCTTAAAAATAATTAGTTAATATCAATTATTACTTATAAGGCAAACATAAAGCTATATGTAATTTTGTTGCGAATTGACAGATAGATTTAGTATTATAATAAAAACTTAGTAAAGCCTAGTAATTATATAGAAGAGAGAAACCACATGGAAAAAATCTAAAATTTAAAAATAAATATTTTTAAAAGTAATAGTTATACTTGTTAATAAACATGTTTTCCTATAAAACAATGGAGTTAAGGTATCCGACTCCGTTTGGGATCGTGATTTTAAAAAAGCGCATAAATGGATAATTTTCATAATATTTAGTGTCACTTAGCTTAGAATACCCGTAAAAAAAATTTTAGGACATTTTGAAAAAAAATTTATTTAAATACAATATATTGGCAAAAAATTAGAATAACCTTCTTTCAAAATGTTCTCCTTTTGTAAAAAATACTTCTAAGATAATAATATTTGCCTTATATAAAGTAAAGACTTCTCCAGAGAGTCTGAACTATTTTTTTTTTTAAAAAATTCACATTATTTTCAGAGTTATAACCAATTGAAATAATTATAGGCGTTTTCTTCTTAAAATTTCTCCCATCTGTTGTTGTAAAACTTGGATAACTCCACTTCTAAGTTACATATTTCAAAAATTATAGTTGAGCCTCTGTATAGAGGTCTGAAAGCTATACACATTCAAAATATTCTTATAATAGAATCTTTTTTCACAAAAGGAGAATATTTTGAAAATGAATCATTCTATGCTCATTTTTTGTCAAGATATTGTACTTAAATAATATTTCATTGTAATAATAATTATTACAATATTAATTATTATTACAATATTAATTATTTTTTTATAAAAAGGTAGAGAAATAGCATCTAACTTTGTTAAAATCTTACTCCAATAATTTGCAATCTATAATACTATGATCACTTTTGCTCATTTGATATAAGTACATCATCCCACTTTTTAAGTGCAATAAAATAATTATTTTCAACAATTATTTTCTTATTTCAATTCTTTCATTAATACCGATTACTAAGTTCATCCTTAGTTACTTTACAAAATTCAAATTAGTGTACAGTTATCAGAAGACCAAGAGGATTTATAAATAATAATAATAGTAATATTAATTCATTTTATGTAAAGTATAACTGATATATATTGTCAATCAATCTCATAACAAAATGAATGGATTTATGATTATAAAAACCGAAATTTTAGTTACCGTATTTACACGAATCTAAGCCCCCGTCGATCCTAAGCCGCACCCCTAATTCTCTACACGATTTTGAGAACAAATGAAATTGTATAAGGCGTCCATCAATATCCGATACTTCAGAAATTTAAAAAAATAACTTCTTAAGAAGCAGTAAGTTGATAATATTAATTGATTTTACCAGAATTAAAAACTTTCAAAAACATACATGAACCTATAATTATTCATGTTTCGATAATTAATTCATCACTCCCTTTAACATAACTGACTTCAGAATTGTTGCCGGCATCGCCATTTTTCCACATGGTGTCGTCGCCCGTAACATCTAATACAATTGTTTTGCAGCATGTTTTTTTTAAAAAAATAGTTCATTCTTTTTAAAAAATGCTGCAAAACAATTACAGAAAATTGTAAAAGAATTATTAAAGACTGTTGAAAATTTACAGGAAAAAATTATACGATTTTGCTAGCGCCATCGACGTATATTTGTTTCATTCATACTTGCATCATAGTGAATTCGTCGATGCTTTTACCGATACCTGTGATGTTTAGGTGATTAAAAGAAAGCGGATTCAAAATATTTCCAACAAATGAGACAGTGATCTTTAGTATAGCCTGAATACTGGATTTAAATTGCAAAATGGGATAAATCATCGATGGAAGTAGCTAAAATGGGTGATTACATTTTTTCATTAGAAAAGGGTAAAAATTTACTTTCCTCCCCTTCAACAAATGTTTTACCTTCGATTCTAAGCCGCATCCGGTTTTCAGTAACATTAACACTGGAAAAATAGCGGGGCTTAGATCCGAGTAAATACGGAATGATACATTTTGTGTAGTTTGTTTTAATGTATAAGATTTAACTTCATTTAATCCTAAATTTTTTAACTTAAGGTATCCCACTACATACGGAAACTTTTTCTATTTAAAAGAATTAAGATATGGAGATTTTTTGTTATTTTTAGATTTATTTAGTACATTTTAAGATAAAAAGGCTAAATTAAGAAGAGAAGAATAAATTATTACTACTTAAATGGGGAAAAAATGGGTAAAAATTGACAAAAAATTACATAAACAGGGACTGCTGTGTACAAATAGTCAAGGAGCTAATCCTCACTTTTTCGATTTTGCTGTATCACTTGGCAATTTCGTTTCGAAATTATATTCAGGATAAGAGATATTTTAATTTTTTAAAAAAAACTAGAGCATACTTTATCTTAGTTATTATATGAAAATGCTTAAAATAACAGTGATTATATTCACATAAAGAACTGTAAAAGTTTCTAATAAAACAGTGATTGATAAATCCGTGGGTTAAAACACTTCTACTGTTATATAGAATATACACACAAATTTTCAACAAATTATTTTTTTAAAAAATTGAGCAGTCGCTGTCCCCGTTTGAGCTTTTCGAAAAAACCACTTTTCGAGTAAAACGCGTTTTAAAGTTTTACATGTTTTGTAAAATTATGGCATGTGCTTTTACTAAAACACTTGCAGTTTTTGTTCTAGTGAATGGAAAATAAAAACTTGGTACTTTTATAAAGCTAATACGGTGACCTATAAAATAAAATCATTAAATAATTTGTCAATTTTTTTTTTTTTTAAATCATGATTTTAGGGGAATGGGATACCTTGAGTGAGTAAATAGGATCACAGAAAAAAAAATGCTGTTCTCATCGCAAAACCATATCGATGAAACCCCCAACATCACAACATTCAATAAATGATGGCAATGTTTCAAAAGTTCAAAACCTTCAGTGTGTGCTATTGGCAAGTTAATCGCTAAAATCAATACAATGCAGTAAAGAGAAAATGTCACATGAAAACCTTCCTCAGAATCCCTGAAGATACGTTTTTTTTTTCTGTTACTACCCATTCTTTTTTGTATTGGAGATTATTTCTATGACATAATCGAGCGTGAAGACAAATTTTATGACTCTTGTTGGGCAGCTTTTTATGTAGCATACGTTGGAATTTTATGGCTATTATTTAATAAATATCTCGATGAAAAATTCCCCTATTAGTTTTCCATGTCTTGAAAATTGGTGAAGCATGGTTTATGAGGTTATTGGAACATAATTGAAAATATTTTGATCTTTTAGACAAATATTTTGTTAAAATTAATGAAGTGGCTACTTATTCTGAAGTGAAAAATCATTTTATTTATATTCATAAATAAAAAGACAGTTTCTCTTGTTTACTTTTAGTTAATTAAGAGGACAAAGTGCGATTCAATTGACAAAAATCAATCAAGAAATAAAAACAATTTTTTTAACCGAAATTATCCTTTATACACTTTTCTATAATCTGACAAAATTTGAAAGCTCTCAGTTTAAAAGGAACACATAGTTATGGTAACTTAAACGTTCATTTTTATTCACATACAAATGGAAAATAAAAACTTTAAACCGACTTATCTCATAAAGATAAAATGAGAAGTTTGGGGGGAGACACTCCTAAACTTCGGGATTTGCCGTGTCTGCGAAGGCTTAGCTGCCAAAATGCAGAGCTAGTGTGGTGTGTTAGTTAAGAGAGGAAGGTGCCAGCTTAGGTGTAGTCCTCGTCACATGACCATGGTTCAAGATTGCGAGGTCCGTCGCCCAAAGCCCTCATGTAGCTAAACAGTGCGACGTTAATATTCACTCACTCATTCACCCGAATTGCAGACTATTTAAGAGGGAAAAAGCGAAACCCAAAACAATATTTTTAGTAAGATGTAAGAATATATATTGATGGAAACGAGAAAAAAAACAAATAAGTTATTACATAATCCTAAAAAAGATATGTTTAAATATATCTAAAATGACATCGTGTGTGTGTTGTAAAAAAATCATGTAGCAATAATTTTCTTTTTGCAACTTCCCGGGAATGAATGTTTAAATTAACATGTTTCATTTTAGATTAACTTTCAAGAGTTCGAAGCAATTTTAACATCCTTTAGAGCTTCAGAGCTCAAATTCATTTAATTTCGGAAGCATAGTAAGTACAACCAATATATCGAACAAATCTCCAGAGTTAATTAAGTGTAGAAACCGAAATTATATTGTCTGGATAGTTGCCATTTGCGATAGAGCATTCATTCGGTATGGCGTGCCTTCAAGTGATTACACTTCACTTCATTTTTTTTCTAAAGGCCAAGAACTCTTATTGCCAACTTCTAAAAGATCATTATATCACTATATTTAGCTAAAATAAATGAACAATCCTTCGCAGGATACTTCTTGGCTTGCAAAACAAATGAGGCGTTTTTAAAAATATATCGTAGGAAACAAATAGTAAAGAGTATTAATTAATTATTTAGTTTTAATTTAATAAAAACTTTTTTCCCTAAGTATGTTATTTTAAAAGCTTCATTATACACTGGTGTATAAAATTAAGGTAATTTGCAGACGTGATCGATTATCGCTAGAACTGATTTTAATGAAATTTGATATGTACATATACATTTATATACAATACAAAACGAATAACCATCCAACAATTGCAATATACACGCGTGATCGTACATAACACTCGTTGGGTGAGTGAGTGAATATTAACGTAGCACTATATTCAACTATACGAGGGTTATAGGCGACGGACAATGTAATTTTAAACCATGGTCATGTGACGTGGACGAGACCTAAGCTGGCCCCCCCTCTTCTAACTACCGCACTACACCAACGGGAGGACGTTTGAGCTCTCGTGAGATTTAACGTCAATCGCTCCCCTACACGGCGGGTCATTATTGATACTGGGTTCGAACTCGTGACAAGGCCAGCAACGATCCGAAACCTTGACCACTCGGCTTCAGTGACCTCATAACACTCGTTGGAATTGGAATGTATGAAACAGCGGTTGTGCTGAATAAATGAAAGAAATGGGTTGATAGGGACAGGTTCTTTTTTACAGCTATACAGGCCTCGCTGTATGATGACTTACTTGAAATAAGGCAGTTTATCAGTTCCTGTGCTAATTGATCCCTCTCCGTCAGCAACACAGTTCATATTTTATGGATCGTTCTCGGAAGAGAGTTGCAAATTGCAATTGTCCTACGCAGAGCATCTCTAGACATGCTCTATAGGGCTGAGATCTGGAGACCTGGATGGCCAATCCATACGGTTAATATCCTCACTCTCTAGAAATTCGTCAACCAGCAGAGCTGTATGTGGCCTTGCGTTATTGTCCATTAAAATGAACTCGGGATCACATGCAACTCTGAAAAGGTGAACATAGGGCTCCTAGACCTCATCCTTATAGCTCACACCAGTCACAGAGCTTCTTTCAAAGACCTGGAGAGGTGTACGACCATTCAACGTGATTTCCTGCCCAGACCATTAAACCTCCTCCACCATAATTGTCGATTTCGTGGACATTGGAGAGTAGGGAAAGGCCCCTGATTCTCTCCATGTAAACGTACGGCGATAATCGGTGTTCAGGAAGAAACGGTACTCTTCGATTAACAGAATGGTCACCCATTGATCCATACTCCAATCTCTATGCTATCAGCACCTTGCTAAATTGTCTCCTGTTCGTAGACGTGGGCGGGATGCAAACAGCCGGTCTTCTGGTAAACAACCCTCTATCATAAGGTTTTTCTTAAACAGTCATCTTGATACGTGGGTTTCTTGGTTGCATACAAGTAGCGAGAGAGCTGAGACGCTGATATCCCTCTCTTACGCCTCGCTATGACCAACAAATAGCGATCTTCTCTGGCCGTTTTGGCTCTTGGTTGATCTTGCTCAGGCTTTCTCTCGTTGTATTTAGTATCCAGGAACTGCTTCCATAAGTTACACACGAAATTGGGTGTTATAAATTGAACTCTCTACAAATCTGGACTACACACATTGTCCTTATTCTAGCCTCCCCATAATTCGCCACCTCATTCCATCATCTAAATGTTAGTGGTTACTCATTTTCACTGTTACAATTTTAATTGAACCGATTGCTACGAAATAACACCAAGAAATTCGCCGAGGTGTGCTGGTGAACGAAATACGTCTTAACTTACACGCGCTTATAAGTCAGTTTTTCTGCTGTCTTCACCTACACACACGTGTAAGCTTAAGTATTTTCCGTACAAGATTTGCATTTTTATCTAAAAGCAGTAATTTTTCATTCAGTTCAGCTCTTTTCATGCAATTCGATAAAATATGCAAATTCTCTTAATTTATTCCATCGATGTATATAATATTAGTCATCGCTAATGATTGATTCTCCAGAAGAAAAGCATATGAAAAATATTCAAATATATAAGGAAGACACATTTTTTTTTACATTGTGAATACGTTTCTTGATATAAAATATAAAAAAAGAAACTTTAATGGATTGGTAATTGTTATCATAGAATGATGTATCGACGTTTTTGCTACTTAATCACGTAATCGTAAATAATATATTTATTCACCTTTTAGAAAATTGATATAGCTGGATTTCATCCTTTTCACGTGTATTTGCTTTTTTGGGAAAATTACGCATCAATGCTCTTAAAACAACTTAGAATGGTATAAAGTTTACTAATATGTATTAAAATGATATTTCTCGCAGTTTTTTAACATGTTATAAATTTTCTGTAATGCTGCATTCAAGTATTTCATGTAAAATTTAATATATCGCATTAAAGCATATATATATATATATATATATATATATATATATATAATATTTAAATTACTCATATATAATTCTTTCTTTTCCTCTTGGTACATAGTATGACAAATTACAGGTGAAGATTGGTTGGCCGCAAAACATGGTTAAACCTGCAATCCTGGTTCCTAAGGCCAGGAGTTTGTCATTATACTACTGTGCCTTCTTCCTAATTTTAGTTATCTTAGGTTTATAACTATATGTTTATTTTTATATTTTCGTTTATATTTATGTATATGTATATATATATATATATATATATATATATATATATATATATATATATATTGAATTTTTTATATTTATATTATATATATATATATATAAGAAAACTTTATTATCATTATTATTACTATTAACGCCTAAAATTTAATTCAGCCATTGTAGAAATCTCAAATTTCAATCATGCACTTTTTGTATTAGTTATATTTTATTTGGATAGAAAAATGTATCATGATTAGCAAGTTTCAAATTGTGTATACTTTTACATTAAAATTGTTTTCACAACGAGAAAAAATAGTAAATATAAAAGTAAAGATGATTGATACATTACATAAACTATATAATATATTTTAATGGCATTTTATCTAATAAGCCTTTGTGTTCAAAATGATGTTTGAAGTATTTATTTAAATGGTTCCTTCCATAATCCCCAGCTTAAATTTTGAAAAAATGCATTTCATTTACAAGAGTGGAATAATGCGTATCATTTTGTATGTTCATAATTAATGTGAGATAATCAAAGAACACTGTCCCTTCATGTGAATATCAAAGTCGTGGGACAACTACTTTTCAAGCCCCTTCTAAATATTTCTTGAAAACATACTGATTATGGTAAGGCGTTCGACATTTCCTGTTAAAATTCTCCATCCTATGTGTCGTAACTCGCAATTACTCTTCCTAAACTTCTCAAATCAAGCACACATATCTCGCTTCTCACTACATTCAAACCAAACACAGTCCGCCGTGTTAAAATCTCTGCCAAGAAACTCTATTCTTGGTACAGCAGATCACGTGCTATGCGCCGGTCACAATCAAATTAACTCGCTTTCCATCACACTCAATTCAGAAATGCTTTAAAAACAAGTGACCATTTCTTACCCCTAACCATTTTTGTCGAGGGTCAGTTAAATTATCATAAGAAAAAAGCAACCCCTCTCCGGAACCGCGCAGATTAGCGCCAACATTCCATAATCCACCGCCAAAAATATTCAAACACTACACCCTGCTTATAAACAGGTTGAGAAATTTGATTACAGAGTTAACTTTCCCAAATCCTTCAGGAATTAAAAAAAATTATATTTGTATCAGTATTGGATATATTTCTTCATTTAAGAATGCGTGGACCAACCTTATGTTGATTTGACTCCATTCTTATTTTATGTCTCAAAAATAAATAAAAAAAACTTCTGTTATATATGACTGATATGCTTCAATTGTAAGATGACATACTTACATACTTGTTAAGGCTTCTTTATTCTATTTTCCAAGATTTTAGTAATTATGAAACTTACAGTATGTGTTTGAACCATCAGTTATTGTACTACATGTATGTAAACAGATTTCTCCACATCAGTATTTACAATTAAATTAAATTCCTTTTGCTATTTGAATATTTTTTACAACATATCATTTACCTATGTAAAATAAATTGTATTATATAATGTCCCTAGATATTGCTATAAAACACCTTCATATATGCAGGCCAAAGGGCTGTCTAGGCATGGGTGCGAGATTTAGCATCATTGAAGCAAAATAACACCTACACTCTAGATTACATGTATCAACCCCTCTAATCAAAAAATGTATATAATCTTCGACAGGAAAGTTGATTGGAATATTTTTTTTCCTTCCAAAATCTCACAGGAACCCTACAAGAGCCCCTCTCTCTTTCACGTAATATTACAGGATTTTCCACTCGTTTGGATCGATGGGAAAGTTGTCCCCAGAGGCGATTTCAAAAGTCACGAAACAACGACCTTTCAAGCACCCTCCTGGCCACTGCTTAAAAGCCAATCGTTTATAGCAAACTGAAAGTCTTTATGTATTCTCAACCACTAATCAATAAAGCCATCACATGAATTTCGAACATAACTACCTTTCCGATTTAATTTCGAGATTGAAATCTGAACGATAAATTTGTATGGTTAGGGGGCATCGTCCCTTAATGAGCAGCGGTTTCGATATTCGGCTGTTGATTTTTGTGTTAAATGAGTAAGAATATCTTAGGCATGCACTTCATTTCTAAAATAATATATTCAATATTATTTTCTTGTATTTTTTCTGGTAATTACCATTAAATTAGTTGTGGAACAATTATGTTTACCTCAAATATTAAACATGAAGTTTTACTTTTCTTAAATGATTTCAAACAACAAAAGAGTAATACATCATATAAGTCTTTGTATCATCACTATTTACAACAGCAAGGGTTCTAAGTGCATTTACATGAAGAGTTTGATTTTATTCGGTGAAAGAATAATATTCTGAAACAAACAGGTTACAAAAACATAAGCAGATATTAAAATCTTCTTACGTCGAATTCTAAAATGCATATTTTTTATATGTGCAAAATATTATAAATACTAACCATAAATTTTCCCATATTATGTAGCACTTTAAAAAACTCTTATTTTATTCTAACGAAGCTGTTTAACTTAGTATTCATTTATCATGACGTATTTTAAAACCAGGAGAAAATACTACTCTTATCTTCCTGAACAGTGAAAAATATTAAATGTCATTCGGATTATTAAATTATTTGTATACATAACGTTAAAGAGCATTGCACGTGTCTTACTTAGAGATTGTCTGGCTGTAAACATTTCCCTATAACCTCTACGCATTTTCTAAAAAAAATTACTTTTTAGTTACGGGCCAATACTGGTTCTTCTACTAATCTTCTTAAGGAAACTACTGGGATTTTGGTTTAAAAAACCCTTTTCGTACAGATTACTTGATTTTATGCAAATGTAACTAATATTCAAACCCTGACGTTGGGTATGTGAGGTTAATAGTTACACATTGATCATTAATCGTGAAACCTAAGAAAAGGAGAAGGTGAACTGTAAGACTGGGAGGTCACGCATCCGGAAATTTATTTTCGTTGTAGAATCCCTTCGGAATTGTAGAAGTAAATGACATTGGAGCTGACCGAGCTATCGGGGTTCAAAAGGAATCGTCCGAGCTGAGGCTAAGATATTTTAAATAATATTATGTATCAGATTAAATGTTAGGGTTTCAGATTGAAACCAGAGCTAAGCTATAAAAGTTGTATATCATTCATAAAGGGCTAACGCGATAAAATAAAAGTAGCTATTTTTAATATCTTGTCTGCTTCCCCGGGTCCTCCTATACCCATGACCTTAGGGCTGTGATACTGTATCCTTCATTCAACTATATGATAATAGCTAGGGATTGCAATATCGGACCAAAAGATCAATACCGGTATTCGGTATTTTTCAGATCTTAATACCGGTGTTAGAAATTCTAAGAAAATCACGAAAACGCAAGTGTTTCTTTGTTTTATATTTGCCAGTTTTATTAGAGAATGTAAATATCACAAAAATAATTTGTAACTTATGAATTATAACAGTATATAAAGAACACACACACAAAAAGTAAAAGAACATCTTATTTATTTAAATCACACAAAGTCTGATTCTATTCAGTCTGTGATACTAGTACTAATTTTTGAAATGTGATCTTAAAAAAACACAAATCAATTGTATTGTCATTAAGCCTGGAAAGTAATTTTGTACAATAATCTTGCATCTCCGAATTATTTTTATTTTTCAAAAAAATCTAAACCACCTGATGGCTTGGGCTTAGAAAGTGTGCCAAAATTTGTAGCTTCTTCGCAATTGCATTCTTTCCTTTTTAACAATTTTGTATCATGTTTCGTTTTTAAATGTGTATGGATTCCCCGTTTGTACTTCCTCCATTCATTTTAATAACACTAGAGCCTTTTTTTTTACATTGTACAATTATATTCTTTTCATCATATAAATAATGAATCCAAACCGAAGTATAATCAACTAATTTTTTTATATTCTTTAAAGTTATTCTCATTCATTATTATGGGTTATTATTTATGAGTATATACACTCATGCCCATAAATTAAGGATAATTCAGAATCACACAGAAATTGAACTCTAAAATAAAAATTTTACCTGTAGAATTATCACACACATCTTGAAGAAGAATATGCACATTACAGGAAACCACCAGATGGCGCGGATAGTACGTCACAATGACGAGAGTGTAAGAGAGGGGTATATAAGGAATGGTGGCAAAGAAGTAAAATTGTTCACGGGAGCTTTAAAAGCCTTTTAGTGCAATAACCGCATGGTTATAGCACAAAGGAAGCATTTGGATGATTTTTTACGTGGTAAAATTATTGTACGACTGGAATGTGGACGTACCCAGCTGGAAGTATCCAATGAACTTGGAATCACCCTGAGTGTCATCTCCAGGCTTTGGCAACGATTCCAAGATGATGGTAATGTGAGTCGATGTTACAGCACAGGTCGCCCCCTATTTACAACGCCGAATGAGGACCGGTATTTGGCAGTTACTGCCAATAGAAACAGACGGAGCACAGCATCAGACCTGTCTCGTCTGCTACAGATACGACAGTTTCAAGGCAGACCGTGTATACATGCTCGTTGGCCTGTCAGATGTGTTCCACATACTGCAACTCACTGTCGCCTGCGATTAACCTGTAGTAGAGAGCGTGCATTGTGGACACCACAACAGTGGCCTTGTGTGATGTTTTCCGACGAGTCCCGGTTTAGTTTGCAGTCTGATTCCCGCCGGAATCAGACTGCACCGGACTTTAATATGGAGAGCGCCAGGTACCCGTTACCACCAAGAGAACACCATTGAACGACACCGTTACGGTGGTGCAAGATGGCTCGCGTTTGGGGAGGAATTATTCTTGGTCCCAGAACGGATCTGCATGTTCAGAGTGTATTGCTGACAGGCCACATTTATCGGGATGCCATTCTGCAACAACGTGTACGTTTGTTTCGGGGTGCCATGGATGCTGAATTTCTCTTTATGGATGACAACGCCCGTCCTCACCGTGCAAACATTGTAGACGAATGCCTTCAGTCGGAGGATATCACCCGTATGGATTGGCCAGCATACTCAACGGTCTTGAATCCAATAGAGCATGTGTGGAATATGCTTGGCCAACAGATTGCAGCCCGTCAACCCCCTCCCACTTGTCTACCGGAACTTCGGAGGGGATTGCTTGATGAGTGGTGTAATATTCCCCAAGATCAGAATGATAATTTGATACTCAGCATGCCTAGGCGTTGTAAGGCCTGTATTGCATCGTGCTGGAGACATACTCCGTATTAACCATGATTATAACCGTGTTATACTGTTTTTTGTAAATAGGTTATTTTATTGAAATTTGCTCCAGGGAGTACTAATCGCAATTTTTATTAATTATGTCAAATATATAGCATCTTTTTTGCTCTTTACCTTTTGTTTAATAAATAGACTTTACAAATAAGTCAAATTGGTTTTGTTTCTGTCTCTTTCTTTGCCTGAACTTCATTATCCTTAATTTATGTACATGAGTGTATATATAATACACACACACACACACACACACATATATATATATAATACACATATATACACATACATATATATATATAATACACACATATACATATATATAATACACATATATACACATACATATATATAATACACACATATACATATATATATATATAATACACATATATACATATATATATATATATAATACACACACACACACATATATATATATATATATATATACTAGCCGTTACCCACCCGCTTCACTGGGTATTTCACAATGTTGTATGTGTGTATACTGTTTACACATATATTAATTATTGATATCTAGAATTAACAATTCGATTGTATTTAAAAATATATTTATAGCTTTTACACTCTCGCCACTTGATATAAAAAGAGCATAAATTATAATATCTAATTTCTATTTATATCTAAAATTGAAGGAGAAAGATTTTTTTGCTCACTTAACCTAATAATCAAGTGGATTTCCACCAAAGTAACTTTCAGTGGATCTCTACTCCATAAAATAAACATGCGTGTTAAATTTAAAGTCTAAATCTAACAGAGCAAAAACGGAATTTTTATCATCAATACCTCGTTGAGAGCACTCTTAGCGGATTCCAATTCAACAAAAGAAGCATGCAAACCAAATTTTATTATTGTACTCTTAGCGGTTTGAAAACAGGAATTATGTCTATCAATACGCCTCAATAACTCTCCCCGCTTCCCCCTGGAGATGATTTCCGTAAAATCCATTCTTAGTGGAACTCTATTCAACTAAAGAAAAGTGGTCAACAAATTTCAAGTAAATGAGTTTAATTCAGAAACAGGAATTTTTCTGTAACACGCCTTAATCCCTCGCAACCCCACTCTTTTGGGGATCCGTTTTCGCAAAAATCTTTGTAAAAGGAACTTTATTCCATGAACGGAATATACTTTCTAATTTTCAAGCAGGTGTTTCTATTAGTTGAAAAGCGGAAGTATTTATCTGTTACGCCCCTTAATTCCCCTCAGTGACCCTTGGGGAATTTTCCCCAAAACTATTTTGCAGCGGATCTCTACACTATGAAAGGAATTCGCTTACTAAATTTTAAGACTGTATGTCTAATAGTATAAAAATGGAAATAATTATCTATAATGCCCCTTAAACCCCGCAACGCCACTTAGGAAACGATATTCACAAAACCCATCTTACGGCATATCTCTACTCAGTGAATTGAATCTGCTTACTGAATTTCAAGATTTTATGTCTAATAGTTTAAAAAAGGAGTTAATTGACTATAACGCCATTTAATACTCTACAACGCCACTTGGGAGTCGATTTTGACAAAACCCATTTTGCAGCAGATCTGTACTCTATGAAAGGAATCCGCTTACCAAATTTCTAGACTGTACGTCTAATAGTTTAAAAATGGAAATAATTATTTATAACGCCCCTTAAGCCCCCGCAACGCCACTTAGGAAACAATTCTCACAAAACCCATCAGGATCTCTACTTAATGAATAGAATCTGGGGCTTACTCAATTTCAAGGTCAAGTTAATTTTGTAAAAACTTGGGGTCATTTTAGGAAATCTATGAAAGAAATCCAAGACTTTAATAGTTTAAAAAGAAATAATATATAACGCCCCTTAAGCACCCTCAACGCCCCTTGGAGGTCAATTTTTGTAAAAATCATTATGTAGGGAATCTTTCCTTTATGAAAGATATATATATATATATATCTGTGTACCAAGTTTCACGACTGTACATCTAATTGTTTAGTAATGGAAATAATTATCTATAACGCTCCTTAAACCCCCGTAACGCACCTTGAGGTCCGAACTTTGCCAAATCCGTTCTTAGCTGGTGTCTACTCCATGAAGGGAACCTACCTACCAAATTTCAAGTCTGTAGGTTTAATAGTTCCGCAGATATCGTGATTAGTCAGTGAGTCAATGAGTGAATGAGTCAGTCAGTGAGTGAGTGAGTCGTTTTTCTTCTTTATATATATAGATATATATGCCAGGATCTATGCATAAATGATTAGAGGGGAAGATGAAGGAAGAGAAAACGATAAAATGAATGAAATTTAATTGCTTAGTGGTACAGAGCTCGTAGATTTATTAAAATTTCAGTTATATTATTCATTGAAATTTTCTACAGTTTACCAATGAATCCTACGGTCTATAAATAAGAGCATCATATCAAAGTTTTAAATAATTAAAATATATTTATAATTGGTAATTTTAAATTGAAAATTGTATAATACCTTGAATGAAAGAGAAGAGGAACGTGAGCGGAGATTATGACACCCCCTTTTTGATTTTCACTTACAGTCGGGTGTGAGAACATATTTATATCTTAAGAGTGAGAGAAATAAATTCTTCACTAAAATATAAACTTAAACTCATGCAGTTTAATGCTATATTTTCTAACACAAATCTAAGAACAAAACATTGCTTGGGACATTTGTACAATAGTCTGCAATGTCCCCACTTCAGTAATATTTGAAGCGTAAAAATCATTTCTCTTCCATTACAATCCACTTGAACTCCATGATATGTCTTACTAAATGAATTGACCAGTGTGACTCTCTCGGCGGTGATATCAAAAGCCATGGAACAATCTCCTTTTAAGTTTACCCTTATCCATCCCTTAAGAACATTTGTAACAAAGGATACGTATATATTCTATTAATATTCTCCACCAGATGGGATTAACTGGACCGAGGAAAATATGGTTATGAAGTTAGCCTTTCCAATAATTTTGGAAATTTAATCGAGAAGTTAAATTTGAATGAGTTTCGGTCATTGCTCTCCCTTTAAAATGTGCCTCAAACCTATAGATTTAGATTTGAATATTGGCTTATTTTATAAAACTAGATCAGGATGTTCCCCTTGATTTTCGAAAGCTAACTTTAAAAACACTGATTTTAGATTATTTCTTTTCCTAAAGTCTTCTGTGTGTGTGTATATTTTTCTTATTTTTTTATAATAAGCATAAAAATGTAAGACTATAACTTTAACATTAGTAGTATGTGATTTCCCTTATGCATTACCGAGTATTCATGACCAGATACCTATGAAGTAGATGTTTTTGATACATATATTAGTTGAAATTTAAAAAAAAACAATATATATTTAGAAGGATTTCCAACTTTATATTTAATCAGTTAAAATATTAAAATATCCAAAGCTAACTTAAGAATGTTTACTTTTAAAAAAAATTGTTAGTTATCGTACTTCTGTTATTGTAACTATAATAAGAACCATAGGTTTTAAATGCCTACATCTTTTCATTTTGACATTCCAATATATTTTTCTAAGTTCCTAATAAAAAAAAACTGTATGAAACCTTCTGCGAAAAAATTATTACAAATACTTAGTGACAACCCCCTACGATAAAAAAAATCAATTTTTTTATGTCTTTTCAAACTAAAGAAATCAAAAAATATTTTCTATATGAGGTACTATATATTCTAAATGTTTTACATTTATAATGATTTTCAGAAGTTAATAAAAGTATACAAATCAAAGAATTTGGTTTGATGTTTTTACAACACAATACACCATCATAGTTTATAAAAATCTGTTACAATGCACACAAGTTAAAATAAATCTTTGAATAACTTTTTTTTTCCCAATAAGATACCTATATCTCCGTATAAAAAGCATATTCGAAAAAAAGAATTATCAATCTATCTTGTTACTTCCGTAAGAGAAGATCATGGTTGCATTTAAGCAGCAGTCTCTAAAAGAAAAACTAATTGAAATGTAATTTTCTTCCTTTAAAGATGCAATTATGAAACATGTCCAAAAACTCTTACTTTCTATGAAAAAACTTCAAATGAGAGATATTTTGAAATTCCTACTATTTTAGTCCACTCTATCCCTATATGTATATATATATATCGTCTAAGTTTTCGATTGTTAATAAAATAATTTTTGTTCATCGGTTCAAGAGTTCAAATACATTTTTAAAACTTTTTAGTGAATGACACTTGATATTAAGTTGTCCGAATACGTTCGGAACCGTGCTTTTTAAAAAAAGCGCATAAATGGATCATTTCTGGGATATTTAGTGTCATTTAGATTAGAATATATGTGTAAAATTGTTTTAATGACATTATGACATAAGAAAATATTTAAATACAATATTTTAACAGAAAAGTAACTTAGAATAACCTTTTTTCAAAACGTTCTCCTTTTATAAAAAATGCTTCTATAATAATAATACTTAGCTTATATAAAGTAAAGACATCTTCTCTCCAGAGAGTCTGAACTAGGAGTTTTGACAAATCCACATTATTTTCAGTTACCTCCAATTGAAATAATTATAGGCGTTTTGTTCTTAAAATTTCTCCCTCTGTTGTAGTAAAATATGGATAAATCCACTTCTAAGTTATGCATTTCAAAAGTTCTTGTTCAGCCTCTGTACAGAGGTCTGAGCTATATGCAGGCAAAATATTTTTATAATAGAAGCATTTTTCATAAAAGGAAAACGTTTTGAAAATGGGTCATTCTATGTTTATTTTTTGTCAAAATATTGTACTTATATATTTTTTATTGTAATAATATTCTTTAAACATTTTATATACGTTTTCTAGTCTAAATGACTCTAAATATCATAAATATTAACCCTTTATACACTTTTGAAAAATTACGGGGAACCAAACGTAGTAGGATATCTTAATACAGTTTATTCAAATATTAATTCATTAATTAAATTTGATTCATTAATTTTAGTTTTACATGGAATAAAAAATTCAATTTGTTTCGAATGAAGGGAATAGATGACGACAGTACCCATTGAATACCCAACTACCAAGTATGAAAAGCTCAGTTTGTTTTTCAACTAGGAATTGAGTTTGAAAAAACAATGTTTTTTACATTACTTGTTATTTTTAATTTGGTATTACGTAAGTATAATACTACAAAGATTTAGAAACTAAATTGAAAACAGTACTTAATGAAAAACAATCCAATTCTCTTTTATAAATTTTTAAGACAAGAAACATACATGATACATGAATTGAACATTATTATTTTCAAGATTATGTCTTATAAGATTTGGTAGACAATTTCAATTTTATTTTTAAGGATGTATACATCCTGAATAGATAACTAATTACACAAAGAAAATATAACTGAACATATTTTTAAGTACATATACCTAAAGAATGTTCAAAAATTATTTAGTTTTTTTATCAATTATATGCTATAGAGAAGCTTTATTATTTACCTATAATATAATTCTTTGAATGTTAAATTAGCATTTAAACATGTTCCTGTTTCAGTGCAGTAAAACATATAATACATTCTAAATATCGAAAAAAAATTTAAGATAGTCAAATAATTGTCATAAAACATAATAAAATATTAAGGGTTTTTAAGCAAACTGAGAACAGTTAGATTTCAAAACAGCTAGGATAAGTTTTTTTCCCTTTATTTAAAATAAATCAAAACGCGATTACATTTTGAAGGTTACAATACAACACGATATGTTTTTAATTCTTAGTATACATCTTTTGTGCACATTCCAGAATGATAAAAATTAACTTTAAAAAGTATAACGAAAATACATATTTTTGCGATCATCTTTCATAAATGATACGTGGCCGCGGTAGCCGAGTGGTCAAGGTATCGGGTCGTGACTGGCCTTGTCACGAGCCCAGTATCACTTAAGTCCTACTGTGTAGGGGAGCAATACACGTTAAATCTGTCGAGAGCTCAAACGGCCTCCCGTTGGTGTGGTAGCTTGGAGAGGGGGGTGCCAGCTCAAGTGTCATCCACGTCACTTAGCCATGGTTCAAAATTATGTGGTCCGTCGCCAAAAGCCCTCGTGTAGCTGAACAGTGCGACGTTAATATTCACTCACTCATTCATAAATGGTACGTCTTACAAACTGCATAATTTATTAAATGAATAAATATGATACAATATATTGGGTTGACAACTAAGTAATTGCGAATTTTTTTTTAGAAAATCAAAGACAATTTTTTCATGGAACTAAATAACTTTATTCTGTAATGTATTGCTCATTTTGATCAATGACCTTCTGCCATCTTTCAGGCAGCATCATAATCCCAAGTTCATAAAATGTCTGGTTTTTATTAGCAAAAAAACTGAATCAGGTACGATTTGACATCACCATCATTATTGAAAAATTTTTACCATTCAAGGAGTTTTGTAAAGATCGAAACAAAAAGTAATCAGATAGTGCAAGGTCAGGACTATATGGTGGATGTGGGAAAACATCCCAACCAAGCTCCAATAATTTTTGCCGAGTGACCAAAGATATGTGTGGCCTTGCATTGTCATGATGGAATACAAAACCTTTTCGATTTGTCAATTTGGGCCGCTTTTCTTCAACTGCATTGTTTAATTTCGTTAGTTGTTCAATGTAGACATCAGAATTGATCGTTCGGTTGGGTGGTAAGAGTACAAAGTAGACAATTCCTTTGTAATCCCACCAAACTGATAACTAAACCTTCTTTTGATGAATATCAGCTTTTGATGTTGTTTGAGTTGGTTCACCTGGCCTGCTCCAAGATCTTTACCGCTTGATATTGTTGTAAACAAACCATTTTTCATCGCCAGTTATCAGTCGATTTAAAAATGGATCATTTTCATTACGTTTCTTTAGCAAATCGCAGCTGTTAATGCGTTGGGTTAAATGCGTTTCTTTCAGTTCGTGAGGAAACCATGTATCTTGAGTTTTTGAACTTAGCCAAGTTGTTTTAAGTGATTTTCAATGCATGTATGTGATACATGAAGCTTCTCTGCAATCTCACGTGTTGAAATGTGACGATCCGAATCGATTATTGCTTTGATTAGGTCGTCATCAACTTCAACTCGACAACCAGAGCGTTTTTCATCTTTGAGTGAAAAATCACCAGAACGAAATTCGACAAAACAATTTTGACACTGCCGTTCTTTTAAGGCTTCGTCACCATAAACAGCACATAACTTTTTATGAGCTTGCGATGCGTTTTTCCCTTTGCGGAAATAAAAAAAAGCAAAATATTACGAAAATGTTCCTTTTGATTTTCCATTTTTCAACGAACGTCAAATGAAAACTACGCAACCGATCAAAAAACTCTTTTACTGACTGACAGCTGAATTGCCAACTATCAAATAACAAAATGTATTTTACATTTGTACTACGTCTGCAAACCTAAAAATTCAACTGAAGCCATCTATGAGTGAAATCCGCCATTACTTAGTTGCCAACCCAATATATTAAAATTTCGTATTTACGAGATATTTCCATGGTTATTATTCGAGACCATTTACAAATTTCTACAATGTGTACAACTTCAATAAAAACTTCGATATTTATTTTCAAAGAATTTTATAATCAATGTAATCACATCTTTTAAAGTTGATTATTACTGTTCACTTTTAGTGATAAAATTGAATCATTTCTATATAAATGGTAACAGTATTGTTTTTGCATTTTTATCTATAGAAAGATGGGCTATATATTATAAAGGCAATATACCGAAAGTAAATGTCAAAAAAATTTTACTCCAGTTGCTTATTTATTTTCAAAAATATACATCTACTTAAGTGTGGGATTTACGATTTGTATTAGTGGTTTACTATTGCTTCATTCAAACATTTAAAGTAGTGTTTCTCAAACTGTGGGGTGCACCCCCCTTGAGGGGTGTGATAGCTCTGCAAGGGGGGTGCAAGCCCATTGAAAAGTCAAAAACAAAAGATTATTTTAAAGAAATTATTAATTTACTAAAAGTAAACCAACAAAAGATACATTCTGACATAATAAAAAATAAAATACACATTTACACTGATATAATACACTAAAAAATGTATCAGTACTGCACAATGTATTTCATAATTAATTTAACAATACTAAGTCAAGAACAAGTAGAATAATTACCAATATCCCCATGGTTTTGTCATACATAAAATTATATACAAAAATTAGCACTTGATAATTTGTATGGTTTATAATAAATCCCAAAATTGTTGATTAAAAGTTACGCGATCCCCCTCCTCAATACCAGTGTTTTACACGTAAGCGAGCGTATGTCACGAATCAGGGGGAGAGGGGAGAAAACGAATAAATAAGCAAATCTTCTGAAATAAGTGCATCCTTCGCAAACACTGGCAATGTCTTTTTATAGCATTTCAAAGCCTTCGAAATAATTTTATGGATAACAGTACACAGAAAAGATCGTACTTTGGATAGAGGTATATATACGTCCGGGGAAAAAGGTGAGTGATGCGTTTATATACGCCGTCGGTACTTAACAGGTTTTATCATATATATATATATATATATATATATATATTTATATATATATATTGTAGCTTTAGTATCAAAATATATAGTATTATTGAATTCAATAAATTGTTATTGTATGAGGGGCAATGAAAATTATGATTGGATATTGGGTCACAAATATTGAAAGTTTGAGAAGAACTGATTAAAAGTTATAATTTATTAGGTCATTAGCAATCTCTTAAGATGTAATATAATTTAGCTATAATAATAGTTATAATTTTAGTTAAAAACATGTATGATGTGAATGTCTTTCAGCGAAATTTTTTGAAATAGTTAACACAGTCAAAAAGAGAAAAAAAAACTTTTATCTTATTTCTGTATTTGTTTCGAGATATTTCAAACATTCTAAATGTGAATGCAAAACACTTAATATACATTAAATGCTTCCGTACTTTCAGAAACACTTTATTCTTTTAAGATGAGATAATTGTCTCAAATTCTTCGAAATATATATTGCGTTTCATTTTCTATAATATTACCAGAAATAAAATTTAAAGAAATTATACGAAACACAAAGAAGGAATGATATTGAAAACAGTTATTTTGCTTAAAATTTGGAACTGAGATGAAAATAATATTTGTTTGTCATTGTAGGAACTCTAAATATAATTAGCGTTATTATTTATCCTCTTGAATGTTTCGGATTTTTTCAATACCGATTTTTTTTTCCCAAGACTAAAAATCATACTTTTACGTCAAATAAAATCTCCATTTAATCACAAATAGTCTAAACTTTGAATAACTTTCTGGCCTAATTCAAAACTACTATACATGATTATTAGAAATCTCATTTGAATATAAACAACTGTAGAAAATAATATATTACAAATATATGTATTTATAATTTAAAAAATGAGCAATCGAAAACCATGGTCATTGGGATCATTTTCTCTCTTTCACTTTATTATTAGAGGTAATCCCAAGAGTATATGAAATTCTACCTTTATTGTACAAAATTAGGTAGTACATTTAAGCAGAATAAAAATTTTAGAGCATTATTAAAATCCTTTTAAAAATAAAAGTGCCGTTATTATTTTGATACGATTTTCATATTATTGTGCATTAAGTAAGCTTATAATGGGACATAATATAAATGAAAAGAAGATTTTATTATTTCATCACATAAACGAAATAATTGTTATTTTGCTCATAAATATTTAATCATATGTCTTAATAACTAATTATTTCCTTTTTGTACAGATAAACATATCCATAGATATATATAATCATATAAAATATTTAAAAAACACGTTACTTTTGCAGTGTATTATTTATAATTACCATAACGCTGATTTCTGTTCACATGCCATTACTTATAAGCAATCATTTTTCATTTTCAATTGTGTCTATTGAAAAAAGATACAGTCCCCAAGTTAATTACCTATTCCTTTCTCATTGATCTTTATGAGGAAACACAGTTGGACCCCAATTTACCGTACCCCTATTTAATGAATTTTGCAATTTAACTAATTTTTCTCTTTCCCCAATTAAACGGAAAGCAAAAAAAAAATCCTATTTTTTGAATAATTAACTACTAATCAACGAATTATTTCAACAGAAGAAAAACATTTTTATTAATTTGTATTAGAAAGCAATAGATTTTTTTTTCAATTGACATTTTTTTTTGCCTAGAACAAAAAAAAAGACTTTTGTAAACATTAAGCTTCGACGGAAAAGCTTGCAAACCATTAATACTTTACAGATACCCATAACTCATGAGTGTAATGTATGCGTGAGATTAGGATAGACCAGGAAATCTGTTTCTTATCTCATTCCAGCCCACAAGGTAGGTGATATTTTAAGAATTTAACACTTATGTAATGTTTGATGATAGACTGCCCATCTGTACAACTGAATCTGACGAAAATTTCAAAATTAATCAGAGCCAATGAATAGCGATTCTGAAGCAGAAATTGATAATGAAACTCCTATCACAAAATCGTTACTTTTTCTGATGCTTTACATTGTTTGTGATAAAGGGCTCAATTGCGCTAAATATGGTCCCTGTTATTTATGTTATTTGATTTGATTGTAGCTCTCGTTTGTTTAGAAAAAAATAGCCAAGCTAGCAGCGTATTTCAGTAGAAGCGATAACCACACAAGTGAGATTGACAAAATAATGCAGCCAAGGCATAACAGAACCGAAGGTTCGAAGTGTATTCTAAATGAAGAAGTGATGAAGGGCTCAATTGCGCTATATATGGTCTGTGTTATTTTCGTTACATTTTAATCTTACCCTTGTTGACCGGATGTTTAAAATTGCTTAAGGGATGTTTAAAATTGCTATATATGGGGTTCGTTTGCACCCCATATATAGGCTCGTTAGACCCATAAAATATCTAATTGTAACTTTCCGCGGAAACGTTCACCCAATGAACGAATTAGTTGGATTGGCATAAAAGTGTTCTTCTCCGGATTATCGGTGTGATGCTGTGGAGTTTATAATGGGCTGCACTTGAAAATCACGGCATAACGATGTCAGACGATGAATTATTGCAACCAGTATGGAGGGAGTCCCTTCTCTCTCAATTCTTCTCAGATAAGTGGTTTTCTGTGTGTAAATTATTTTAATCTCTGAAATAAACTTAAAATTAAATTTTCTATATGAGGAGTCTTATTATATAGTAACTTAATTTTAATTCTTCATGATGCGAATACAAATTAAATCGGATGTGTGTAGTAGTTTATTGTTAAAACGTTGCATCATTTGGAAACTGTGAGAACATGCTTTGTGCAGCAGGATGTAAATGACCCATATTTTCTCCTCTGCTTAAAATTGGAAGAAATCTTTCGAGTCAAGAATACAAAGAATTATGAAACGTCTATCAGTTAGTATTTTAAAATTTATAATTAAAAGGTGCTCAATTTTTTACCAATACTATTTTTAGCTGTTAAACAGAAAGTGTGTATTTTCTAACTATGGATGTTTTTTATGTAGTTGCTTATAATAGAATTTTCAAAAGGTAAGTGCAAACATTTATATTTTGTTTGAGCCCGAATTGACGAACAGAATTCTGGGTCTCGTCTCAATTAATTTATTAATTCGGAGTCTGACTGTATGCGAAAACAATAAAGATTTTTAAACAGAAAATGTTATGAGATTTTAAATGAATTTCCCAATTATTTGATAGCTTTAAAATTAAATTTACATTATTTTAAATTCCAAGTACTGCATTTACAAAAACTGGGATTCCTTCTGTAGTACTAGAAAGCTTTTAACTTCCTACTTTTTTTTAATTTCAAATTATGCTTATGTTCTCCATAAACGTTTCAATAAAAGCTGTAACTAAATATTTATAAATCAGAAATTCATGTCATGCTTATTTGAATCTTTTGAATAGTAATATTAACCCTTGAATGATAACAAAAGAACATAAAAATTCGGAATATATGTTGTTGAGGAATGAAATATATATACTTGGGGTTAAAAGAATTTCCTTAAATTATTTTGAGTCTCTTTTTAAATACCTGTGAATAAAAGGATTCCCAAATTGAAAAATTTCAACTTTTGAGAACTTTGCATTCATAGCTATCAATAATTATGATTTCGCAATTTGTTTAATGTCTGGTATATGTTCTGTCAAAAAATAACTATATCAATGTATTCTTTTAAATATTTGTGAATCCCTTGATTCTAAGTAATGAATACGAGGTTAAATAATTATATACAAAATGTAAATGAAGCTGATATAAATATACCGAACCCATAGGTATTTCTATTCAAGTCATTTAATAGGTAACCTAATGTTAGACTTATACCTTTGATCTTTAAAGCATTAAAAATATTTTATGAGAAATATTTATATATTTCCGTATAATTTACTGAACATAGAATTAAGCTATTCCTATAAATTAACTGATTTCGACAGTGAGTACCGCATTGAAGAAACAGAAAAAGATAAGAAATTTAATTCAAACAAATATCTTATGAATATATAATATAGAGTCTGTACTATCAAAACTTTTTACAGGTTTGCTTAAAGTAGAGAATGTTTTTTTCCAGGTATAGAAGTTTAAGTTGTCATTACTTTCCAAGATGGCGACCGATTTAACAGCTGTAAAGTGAATTATTCTCAGTTTGGTTTGGCAATTCATCAAAACGATCATCAAGCAAGGCGTAGATTCGTCGAATGGACCCAAAACGAGATTGCCGTTGTTCCCGATTTTCATAAGCGAATTTTGTTTAGCGATGAAGCGCACTTCTGGTTGAATGGCTACGTCAACAAACAAAAATGCCGCATTTGGAGTGAAGCTAATCCACAAGTGTATGTCGAAACACCGTTACATCCAGAAAAATTGACTGTTTGGTGCGCTTTATCGGCTGGTGGAATCATTGGTCCGTACTTCTTCAAAAACGATGAAGGCCACAACGTTACAGTCAATGGTGATCGGTATAGAACCATGATTACTAACTTTTTCATTCCTGAATTGAACAATCATGATGTCCAGGAGCTGTTGTTCCAACAAGACGGCGCAACATGTCACACAGCTCGTGCCACAATCGATTTATTGAAAGACACGTTTGGTGACCACCTAATTTCACGTTTTGGACCTGTGAATTGGCCTCCAAGATCTTGTGATTTAACACCGCTAGACTATTTTCTGTGGGGCTATGTAAAGTCATTGATCTATGCGGATAAGCCACAAGCGCTTGACCATTTGGAAGACAACATTCGCCGTGTTATTGCCGATATACGGCCACAAATGTTGGAAAAAGTTATCGAAAACTGGACGTCCAGATTGGACTATATTCGAGCCAGCCGTGGCAGTCGTATGCCAGAAATCATATTTAAAATGTAATGCCACAAGATTATCTTTCGAATAAAAAAAATTCATGTCAATCGAATAATACATCGTTGTTTTATTGCAATTTAAAGTTCTATACCTCTAAAAAACACCCTTTATAATAATATATCATTCCTGATTATAAAACTTTACATATTTGTCAAAATTTCTGGAAGTAAAATAAAATTTAACGAGAATTTATTTTTTTTTAAATATTGAAATAACTTGCTGAAGTTAAAATATATTATTCTCTTAATATGTACTTTATTCTGTTTGGAATTAATTTTTATTCTGATATCTTTCATTTTGTCCACTTAGATAAATCATGTTCTCCTTCATAGAACTTCATTGGCCCTTGGACATTGCAACAAAAAAGTTTAAACTTCTGTATTCAGAGAAAACTGAAACATATATAATTATTAAAATTAGTATCAGAAGTCATGATTTTTTAAGGAATTTTAAAATAAAAAATATATAATGCAAAAATTTCTGATTTAAATAGAAATAATCTTCAAATATTTATACGGAAAAAAATTGCCGGGATAGCCTAGTGGCCAAGAGCATGATACTGTTGTGTCCTGAGTTCGTGCCTAGTATCACAAAACACTCACCGTGTAGAGGAGGCTGGGACACGTTAAATCTGTCGAAGCTCAAACGCTCTCCAGGAGGAGTGGTGCGGAATTTAGGAGAGGAGGATTTCAGATCAAGTGTCGTCCTCGTCACTTGACTATGGTTCAAAATTTTAAGATCCTCCACCAATAGCCTTCGTACAACTTTAAAGTGTGAGGTTAATATAACTCTCAATTGTAGGTGAAAAAACTTTAAGTGAAGGAATTTGTCCAGTACTTTTTTGGCTATAGTAAAATTTTTAAGAAAAAGTAATAAAATAGTCGGATATATTCTCTAGTTAAAGACTTGCTTTACTATTGAAAGTAGGCACTACAATAAACCAAATCAATAAGTCATTAACTTTTAAAACAATAACATGCAACAGTTCCAAGATATATTTTGAATATATTTTTAAAAATTATTTTTTACTATCATACACTCTAAGCATTTTAAGAGAGTATCTTACGTTTAAAAATGCTTCGAATTTAAATATTAATTACAAGATCAATGTATTCATAAATTGTTATTGTTTAAAAGGTACCTTGTTCAAATAAATCCTGAAGAGGTCATTCACATGTTTGTGTGTACATTGAAGAACTATAAGTTTAATATGAAACACAACCACTTTTTGCTCTTAACATCCAAAATATTCCACTAATTATTGGCTTGATAAGTAATCTGAAGTATTAGGTAGACGGTATACACCAATTGGTGCTAAAATTGTAAGCACATTGAGATGAGGAACTATTGCAGCACGAATTCGATTTTTCAAGTGAAGCTGCATGTGATCTTTATATCATGAGAATTCGGATTATTTAAAAAATTCACCAAAATGTTCATCAAACCCATCTCTGATGATTCATGCTTTATGAATCTGATTGTGTTTATCATGTTGATAAACAAAATCACCCTCCAGGAACATTGTTTCCATGAAAGGATAACACTTGGTCTGTAACAGAAGTGGTGATCCTTTAAGGATCAACGTGCCATTTTTTCTACAGAAATACTAAATGAGGTATAGACGTGCCGTCAAATAATATTGACTTGTGATTATTGGAAAAATAATAAAACTAAATACTAACAACTCAAAACTATTTACTACGAAAAAATACTTTTCGTACTGTAGAGTTGTAAATGTTTTAGTTGTACGTGTAATTCAAATTCAAGTAACATTAGTGTGACTTCTGTTGTTGCAGATTGGAAAAAAAATAACTTATATTAGGATTGTAAGATGTTACTTTTAATAAAATGCATGCTAAATTGGAGTCATCTGCTAAATGGTTTCTAAGCGATTAATTATTTTTGCTATGGTTCACTTTTTTGACATGAGAATTTGTGATTTGTTTCAGAATGCCGTTTACAGACGATGCTTTTCATATCAATGTTCGAAAACATAAAATACACACCGCTTTGTCACCTTTACTAATAATGTCATATTTCTAGATTCTCCAAATTTTAAATTCTCTGTTACACTTATTATCTTGCAATTTCTGTGCTCTTTTGCTTTACTAGCCCTTTTAAATAAGTTAAAAATCGTAAATATAACAAACATAAACTTTAAAATACAGTTGTGTCAACGAAATTGACTATGCTATGTGCAAAAAATTTTTGCATCATAAACACAACTGCAGTCAACGACGTAACTAAGGCAAAACAGTAACAAAAGAGGGGGCTCACCTCCGCCCCGGGACCGGTAACTCGCGTTTGTTCGCAATGCTTCATGGTAAACTTTGTTATTTTGAAATGAAATTCAAATCATTTGGATCACAGGCGTGCCCAAAATATTGTGTTGCGGGCCATTTATGACGCACATTCCAATGTTTCGCCATCCCTAGTCTATAATGATATTAACATAACGCACAGACCTCAGAGATTGGCAAAAATAATGCACGAAAAGATAATGAAACAGATTTCTAAAAACTATAAATATTTTTTAAACGTATCTGACCTTGAAAACCTTTTATACAGCATGAAAATTAGTGGCCCAATTCTTCATTAATTAAGTCATTTTTAAATGGGGAATCATGTCTCACAATGAAGTTTCAAAATTTTTATCAAAGCTATAAACAAAATATAAAAAGAGGATTTTTTTAAATTTTCTTGAAATTTAGTTAGCTTTGATAGGATTTACGATACATATGCAATTATGTTTTAAAATATAATACAATTATATTTATCTATTTACTATTGTAGTAGTTTTCAAATTTTCTATGTGATAAAAAAATTTTAATACATTTATTTTAATGATAGGAGAATTTTTAGACTGAAATATCCTATTAATTACAATTCACAGAAATTTTAGATCAAGTTATTCATTTTTAGTGCAAGAGAACTCAATTTTTTTAAACAAATTTATTATAGCATTTATGACAGCATTTCTCAGTATATTTTGTTTTAGAAAACTACTGTTTGTGTTGTATTTCTAATTATAAAAAAAAACAAGAGTAAAAGTCTTAAGAACAAATTTCGATGATTTTGTGGACAGTTACAAATAAATAATATATGATTAAAAGTATATCAAATATACTAAGGGAACACACATTTGTGTGTGTGTGTGTGCATTATTTTTTATGGGGTTTTCTCCAAATTTATTAATGTTCAGGATTTTTAATGATACAAATATACGTAAAAGGTTGTATTAATTTGTTAAACTACCAATATATGTCATATTTAAGGCTGCTTATTTTTATTTTTATTTGAACGATTTCGTGTTAAGTGCATTGTATATCCAAAACATCAGCTTCATTTTGTTTGCATTCTCTATCGCGGTTTGCTTACATATAAACTGCATGCATCGAAACATTTATTTTTATTTTTAATGGGCTGCAGATTGGTGTTTTAGCATTGCAGACTTAGTACATTCCTCGAAAGCTGGTATAACTTTTCAGTGCTGCACCATATAGGCGGATACCAATCACTACAGGCAATTTTGATGCCGAGTTTCCTCCTGAGAGGGAGCGCTTAGGATCTGGTGATGCAAACTAGGATTTAATTTTGCCGAGAACATCAAAGCCAAACGGACACTCAAGGAATCTTTTTCATGTCGTATAATCCTACGACAGGCCCGCTGTCGATTTTCTGCATCATGAAAATCCACCGCCTTGGGCTTGGGTCGAATCCGCAACCTTAGGTGCAGAAGGCCAGCGGCAAACCAACAACGCCACCTAGCCGGCATGAATAGAAACATTAACCTATAAATTGTTATAATATGTCGATATTAAAATATGCATCAAACATATTTTAAATATTTAAATTATATAATATTAAAGCTATATTACCAGTAGAAATTTGAAATAACGCATTAATAATAATTTAAATTATTAATATAATCCATAAGTATATATATTTATTGAAATTATTTTTGTACATTGGCATTATACTTTTTTTTTACTTTTCCTTCCATTATTTTACAAAAAAAATGAGGAAACTAAAATTATAATGTTAAAAAATATAAAGATAAAAGGTATCGATAACAAGTTCAAAAATTTACATTATCCTTTCAGTCAATAGCATCCATTAAAAGTTCACTTTTCGGCTGCTTCATATTAAGTAGAAGAGTTAGTATAAATTATCCATCAGTGAATCTATTGTAGAGATTAATCGAGTGGGTATTCATAGCACATCATTATCTTCTCGTGTGCTACTGAGAGGAAATCTTTCATTTTTCCGGATCTTAACTCAAAGGATTGAGTTATTTGTTCATTCATGATTAAATAGATGTAATATATACAAGTTGAGATGTAGGATATTTCTTCATGTGATTACATTTTTTATCGAATTTCAAAAATATATGAGCATATACAGTTCACGAAAAGTGATTAATGTTGCAATTCCTTATCGAATGAATAATTGCAAAATTTTTCTAAATTTAAACTTTTTACCATTAATATGTTACTCGTTATATCGTAGATAAGTTAAAAATCAATTGTAAAGTATATAAGCTTTTTTTTAATGTATATTCTCTTAAAAACCCCACATTTTCTTCAATTAACAAAATCTCATTTCTAAACTCTCTAGTTTTTCTTGTCAAACTAATAATTTTTTTGGGTGTATAAATGGTTCCAGAGTTTAATTGTATTTCCTGAAAGCGCTTTAGATTTCAAAGGAAGTTTGTGATGTAATTGGATAGTCCTAACATCAAAGAAAATTTCAAAACCAATAAGATTTTTTACATACATAATTTGAATCGTATTCAGTCGTATTTTGGCTCGAAAACTGAAAATTCTATAAATCGTTGGTCTCAAGTCATTTCATATTTAAACACAATTTTATTTCGTTTAATCATTACACTAAAAATATTGACATACAGTGCCTTAAAATGAATTATATATATATATATATAAATAATTCATAAATATATACAAATAGCTATACATCCTAAGTATAACTAGTTAAGATAGTAGAAAATATTAGCCTCAGCAGTAGAAGAGCATACCCCTGGCCGTAGGAACCAAGACTGCAGGTTTAAACAAGTTTTAGGGTTAGCCAATCTTCCCCTGTAATTTGCCTATATTACTGAGCCAAAGGGAAAGTAAAGAATAATATTAGGTTGCGGAAAAGAAATCCATTATTTTTTTCGGTAGATGGTTGTAGTATCGATATCTCGTAATGTATCGATCAAACAATTTCAAATTTATGCTTGTTGTCAAGGTAAGTGTAAATTAAAAAAATTATTTTATTTTTTTTTTTGGTCCATTCAGTTGTGAGTTACAGTGTGCTAAAAATGGAAGTCAACAAAGAGAAAATTCGGTACATTTTATGGTTTTTCTTTGATAAAGGCGAAAATGCGAGCCAGGCGGCTGAAATTGTGAATGGTGTTTATGGTGTCGATACTGTACCAGCTAGTTATGTGCAATTTTGGTTTCGTCGATTCCGTCCAGGCATTTTTTATGTTAAAGATGCAACTCGCACAGGTAGGCCTATCGTCGAAACTGTCTATAAAATCAAAGAAATAATCGAAGTTTATTGTCATGTTAGTAGTCGTAGCATCACCCAGTAGCTAAAAATCGACCATAAAACACTTTTAAACCATTTGCGCAGAGTTGGATTAAAAAAAGGCTTGATGTTTGGGTGCCGCACCAATTAACACTGAATAACACAATGGATCGAATTTTCATTTGCGAAGCTTTGACCAAACGGAATGAAATCGACACATTTCTTAAACAGATGGTGACTGGGGATAAGAAATGGGTCACGTGCAATAATATTGTGCGAAAACAATCGTGGTCAAAGCGCGGTGAAACAGCTCAAACGGTGACTAAACCAGGACTAACGGCCAGGAAGGTTCTATTGTGTTTTTAGGGGGACTGGAAAACAATAATTTATTATGAGTTGCCAGACACTAAATTCAGATTTCTACTATCACCAACTGGCCCATTTGAACCTTGCGATTGACCAGAAACGGCCATAATTGGTCAACAGAAGAGGCTTTATTTTCCAACAGGACAACACCAGGCCACACACGTCTGTAGTGACTCGCCAGAAACTCTGAGAGCTTGGTTCGGAAGTTTTAATGCATCCACCATATAGTCCAGACTTGGCACCAAGTGATTACTACCTTTTTCTGGCATTACAAAACTTCTTGAGTGATAAGAAATTGGGATCAAGAGAAGATTGTGAAAATCGATTACTAGAGCTTTTCGCCAATAAGAACCAAGATTTCTAAGAGAGAGGCATTATAAAGCTACCTGTGAAATGGCAACACATTATACAACAAAATGGGGCATATTTGACCCAAATCGGACAATCCGAAGCATGTTAAATAAAATCTTGAATTTCATGCAAAAATAATGAATTTCTTTTTCCCCAACATAATATTAGGAGAAATTTAAATATTTAAAAAAAAATACACTATACCTTTCAAACATAACGATAAAATTATAGCCTGCTAGTATTTACTAGTATATATTTAAAGTCGATGCACAATAAAGTAGATAGTAGGACTTACTTCGTGAGTATAGCAATATGTTATGTTTCCCACCAAATACAACAAGAGTAAAAGCAGAGCCGCATAAAAGTAAAATTTGTAAATTATGATAGAAGTCTATATATGTGTATGTACATTTAAAAAACCATAAGTATTGATATAAAATTTTATAAAAATTAAATATTACAAGTCATACACAATAATATTTAAATAAAATATTATATTATTAATTTATTAAATATGAGGCACCATCTATTGATTAACTGTATAATTAATTAAAAATGTTAATATTAATTTATGTTGCCATTTCACAAAGAACTATAAGAAATATAATTGTAAAGAAAATTAGCAGGACATCCATGTTCAATGCATTGTTCAATAAAGTCATTAAAATTTAATATATATTACATTTATAGTTAACTAATACATTATTACGATAAATATAGTTAAAAATAATATTTCTATATAGAGAGATAGATAAATTTAAATTCCAGTATGGCATATGACTAGTATGTATATATTTTTTGACATAAATGTAGAAAATATAATTTGTCTCTTTTATGACCCAAAACAGCTTAAAATAAAGAATATGTGTTCGGCTTCAAATAACAACACATAATTTTACATACTACCTTTTCTAATATATTTATGTGTCAAAATCATTCTTTTCTCTAAATCATAAGTATATATATATATATAATGAGGAGAATTAAAATACATTTACTTTAACATACTATCAATCTTATGTAGTAAAAAGAAATGAGCAAAATAACACTTAACAATCAACAACAACATTAAAAATGATTTGCTCTTATTAAGAGCATACATTTTAAATTTTGTTTATGCTGATTTAGCTTTTAAGATAAATTGAACTCGTGTATGTTTAAAATTGTAAAGAATAAATTTCTGAAGTGTACCTTTAAATAGCTCATTTTAAAACTTTTTAGGCTAAGACATTTATATGTATTCATGTTTAGAGCACTGATTGAATGATGTAATTATATAAGCAACTGTATGATAAAATAGTTGAGATTTATTGTAAAAAGTAGAAAAAAGTAACGTATAAAGATTAAAAGAAGCAATTTTTCAATGAGACCTTAATTGAGATACTGCATCGATTATTTTACATATTCTGGTGCATAAACTCTGTAAAATATTAATTTATTATAACTCATAAATGTATTCAAGGCTTATTTCATTTCAGAACCAAAGTGAAAATGTATAATTCCTTGATTTGCAACTTTTCTATCAGATTATTTAAGTAATGCTTGGACGCAATTTACTGGTAATTTATAATATTATTGTTAGAAAAACAAATATCCTCTAGGGTATGCTATTATCTACTGTGTTTTTCCTTTCCAGTTTGTTAACAAAAATTTAAATTATAAAAAATAGAAAAAATGTATATAAATGGTGAATATAAAATGTGGTTTTCCGTGTCTACTTAAAACACGCAATAAATAAGACTTAATGAAGACTTAAAGCGAATTCATATGCATCTTTGTATCTTTAACGAAGAAAAATTAGAAATTTTTCAGGATAAAAAAACAATAAATATTTCATAAAAAAATTTTTATTAGAAACATTTTTTGAAAAAATTTTATTTTAATTTGAAACTGTAACCTCTATTTTCATTTGAAATATATTCAGTTTTACTTCAAATTCGCTGTAATATTTTTGATATAAGCATTTATCTGAAAAATAGTACAGCAAATCGGTTGCATTAATTTATACCTGAATAGAAATCAACGTTAACAAATCCTGCTCTAAAATACTTCATATTCTACAACGTGTAGGATAATGAAAAGTTATTTAAAAATGTGAACTGCTTTTTATGAATGAAAAACTATGAATAAAAGTTGAATGATTTTTTCAATTATATGACACACTTTTGTTATTACGCAGTCTAGTACATCTGTGTGTGTGTGATATTAATAACTCTTATGAAAAAAAATGTTTACAATGCTTGCAAACATCGGTATAAAATTCATTGCCGATGACTAATTCAATCGTTAAACCTATTTCTAGGTAACAGCAGCAACATCAAAATTATGAGGAAACAAATTCTGAACTGAATTGGCGTGAATCCATGAAGGAGGTCATAAAAGCCATCAAACACAGTCACTACAAGATAATGGCTCTGAATGATTTTCGGTGTAAACTAAATTTCTAATCCGTTTACAAATCCTGTAGTTGTTAGAGAAAATACATTTTCTAAGTTTTTTCTTTGTGAGTAGATGGAGTAATACTCATTCAATTTTCAGCGCTTCGTTTAATTCGAATAATAGTGAAAATCTGTAGAAAGTAAGACTTTCCGTTTCATTAATGGGGTCTCAGGGGTGTTAAATTTCTCTAGAGGTCTGAAAGTACTAACAATTTTCTAACAGGTGTAATTGTTTTAAATTTAAATTAAATAATTCGAATCTTTTACGCATTATTTATAAAAGAATGGGGCTTCAGAAAAGTGTAAAATGTTTAAATTATAATCATAATTTTAAAAATTATAAGCATATGAAAATAAGAAAATATTCTATAAAAATATTTATTAAGTTTTACGTTGCGCATGCTATTTTCTAAAATGGTAGCCTTAATTACTAGCTATAAGTTGATTTATAAAGTTAAATGTATTCTTATTACACGATAGCTATTTTTTATAAATAGAATAATAACTTACATATTTTAATAAATAAAAAAATACATTTTTAAAAAATATTTTAAAAATATTGCAATATTTTAAAATACAAAAGATATATAATACTAAAATTAGGTAGGGTTTAAAGAGTATAATGTATTTTATAATTCTACAAAGTTTTATACATCAGAGGCTACTATTTTAGAAAATAGCGTGCGCAACGCAAAAAATACTTAATATTTATTATAAAATTTTCATTTGCTTATGATTTTTAAAATTATGATTATATTTTAACAATTTTATACTTTTCTGAAGCCATCATTCTTTTATAAATAATGTGTAAAAGATTCGAATCATTTAGTTTAAATTTAAAAAAAATTATACCTTTTTGAAAATTGTTTATATTTTAAGACCTCTAGAGAAATGTATCGCCCCTGAGACCCCTTTGTACATATTATTAGTTTGTACCATTTTATTAAGTAAGTATTTAATATTAAGTATGAAGAGTTTTGGGCTCAAATGTTTGATTTATATTTTAACATAAATTCCGGATAAAATTCTGAATTATACGTATAAATCAAAAGAAAAAAACACTTTCAGTCTTATTCTCTTTGTATTTGAATAAAGAAATAAATGTAGTATGTGTAATAAATGTAAATTTAATGTAGAAAATTTGCATATTTTATACAAAAGACAGATATCACTTTTATTCGAAAGTTATTCTTTATTTCAAAGAAATAATTATAACATTGTGATAATTCCTTATTTCTATTTATTAGTTCCTACGTATATATATATATATTCCAAGGAGTCACTACATAAATACTATCTCTCCTTTATTTGTTTGAGATAGCCCACAGGCAAAACCACAGTAAAATCACTAATGATACTGGATTAAAGCGTCTATGCACTGTTTGTTCCCCCACGTACAGTGTTTAAAACACTATAATGGGAAAAATTAGCTGATTTATTAGTGTTCTATAAAGGTCAAAACATTATGACTGTGTGTTAGGAATATCTAGAAAAGGTACTTTTTGTAAGATGCTTACTTGCAGACGTTGAGAGTACATCTTGAAAGAGGTGCATTAACAGTGAACGACAAGCACTCGAACAGCAGTTTGACGGCTACAACGCACAGATTCAAAAAGTCAGGCATATGCTAAGCTACATCAGAATGGATATAAATCACTTGATCCGATGAATTAAATTTTTTGATTCATCACAATGACTAGTGAGTGCGTATACTCGGATTGTAAAACATGAATGCTAGCCAGGTGCACAGATGGAGCATTACGAGGCGGGCAATGTTTTCTTTGGTCACAATAGAGCCTGTAATTCACATAGAACAATCACTGACATCCTATGTGCTATGTGAACATCAGTGCAGACCAGGTGCACAGATCGGAAGCAAAAGTGCTCTTGGAACTTACCACCATAATATAACACTATCCCATAGGATCTAAATTGTAAGGCATAAACTTAAGGAACATTGTGACGAATTTTTAGTCTTGCTTTCGGTTCCGAATTCTTCTAAAATGAATCAAATCGAGCATTTGTAGTTATTTCTATAAAACCAAATTCGTGTTGCCACGTTTCCATATCGCAATCCGTGTGATGCCAGAACCATTTTTCGAGTGCTGCTATCAGATACGTCAAGATACTTGTTAATAACTTGCCGGCTACTTGCGTTTTTTACAGGCCAAAGCAGGTCCTATTATACATTAATCAGGTTGTCATGATGTCGTAGTTCTTCAATAGGCAGAGCTCAGATTTTTCTCTCTCTCTCTCTGTCTCTCTATATATATGTATATGTATGCATGTGTATATATCAATAATATTTATAAAATATAATAAATATACTTCCTACGAAGGAGTCAAATGAGGTTATCTGCTGCTTTGTGATAGTTCATGGCCATTGTGATATTGTGCGGGAAACAAAGTTGTAGTGTTTCACATGCACGATGACGTGCAGTTGCGAAATCTCTTATTTGTAAACAAGGTCAAAAAATGATTGAAATGAACGTGATATTGCTAGCAAGTCAAATGCCTTAAATCGACAGTGACCTACAAGGTTCGTTACAAGAGGGTCTGTGGGGGTATTCGGAATAGGCTTAAATTTTAAAACCTAGTACACAAGTATTTTACTTTAAATACTTAATGCAGGATATCTGTAATTTGGATATAAGGTATTTGTATACAATTATACAAAATTATGTGCGTATATATAAATGTAACAGAAATTATTTCAGGTTTGTGGCAATGCACTCTTGTTTTTAAAATCCATGATAAAAAAGAAACAGATATAACAAACTTAAAACATATCAGGCATACGTGCCGCAAAGAAGTTTTCTCTAAAATTGCAGAATAGAATCTCATGCTCAAAAAAAAAATTAAAGAAATTACAAAAGGAGTTTATTGTTCTAAAACAAAACGTGTCTGCTACTTAGATGAAAAAGTTAAGGCATTCACAGGCAATTGATTGAACAAGATGATATAAAAAGAGAAAAATATGACTCGTAAAAATGTTTAAACGGTGCATAAAAATGCTTTCATGTGAAATATTTTGTTTTCTTAAAGAACTTAAAAGATAGCTTTAGACACATACTTTGAGAAGTCTGAATAAGGGGAACATTATTTCGCGCTTGATATTATTTTTTTCTAAAAATTACAGATGATTTTTAAAAATTTTGGAATTTTTTCTTTACAGAAGAAATGAAAGTGGCTAAATATGCATTTTATTCTGGTATTTCGCATGGTGAAAAGAAATTATTTGAGAAAAGAAGGGATAATATATTTTTTTATCATTTTTATCATAAGGATAAAACAATATGTCAATTCCTCTACACGGTGGGTCTTCAGCTACACTAGGAAGGAAACACATGGCAATACGTAACCATGACTATTTGATTACCACTGGCGCCACAGAAACACACATAAAAAAGCCGGGACCTTTTTCTTATAAGTTAAAATTCGCTAGAAATATTTTTAAATTGTATGAAATTAATTTATACAGGGGAGATTCTGAAACAGCTGTCACCACCTAAATAACATTATATTTTATAATTTTTTAAAAATTTTACAATAAATGATTTTTTTAAAATAAAGGAACAGATAGACATAGCCAGACATAAGATTCTTAGCAAGCTAAACGCTTTTACTCAATCTTAATCAACCAAGGTTGACTTATACAATGATAAGAGGTTTCTCTCTGAAGGGGAAGGTGGGGAAAGTAAATAAAATGAAAATGTAATTTTAGATCTTGAATCTTTTATGTTGATGATAAATAATTTGGGCATTAGTGAGAAATTTTCATGCGTGCCGAATAGTGTGTCTTTGAGATTCCAAACAATTTATTTAAATGCATATAATATGTGTTATTAAACATATTATTAAATATGTTACAGTTATTATAAGTTTCTTTTGTTTGAAAAATGGCTAATTTTTTAGATGAAATTTAACCATAATCAACTCAATAGCAGACATTATAAACCATATTTTGGTGTTTATTTCAAAGTACTCTAAATCTTTAGACTGCAGATTAAAATCTGTTTTTCAAATTTCTTTTTCCCAAACAAAGTAATGCTTAATACTAATCTAATTTAGCAGTACAGCGATTAGTTTATATTGGGGATTTTGTATACATATATATAAAGACGTAGCGATTGGTAAGTTTTTATTTAACATGATCATATTTTAGATAGTTGATGTAATATGGATGGCATTGATGAGACAATCATGTTGTATGGTATAGTCTGCTTTATTTCACATTTAGACACAAACACAAAAAACATCTACACGACATTTACTAACTGCATAAACATACAACACATAATAAAAATACGACATGTGCGTTACAACATGACAAAGACTATAAGAGGGTTGAGAGTGAATTTTCCAGAGTCTCGGTTTTTATATGAAACAATAACCGGAAGTTCCAAATTCATATGACTTCCATCAGCAGAGCTTATGATTTGTGGAAAGATATCGTGCAATTATACGTATGTAAGATTACTATAAATTCGCTAAAATTCTAATTTCTAAGAGACACAGTTACTATTAAATCCCGTCAGGTGGGCAAGCCAATAATCATTTACGCACAAGTTCCGAAAGGTCACTATTTCAAATAAGATGTTAATTAAACAATGTATATATAAAGAGGCAGATATTTTAATTAATCAGGTTCCTGATAAATGTATCATCTCTTTATGCTTCATCCATTAACAGGTTTCGTATTACTTATAATTCAATAATTGTTCAAATAATTACAAATATATTTTACTGTTTTTAGTACATTTTTTGGTTTTATAAAGCAAATTCTATAAATATAAAATATAACAATTAAAACAAAAAAACATAAAATAGAGCCGTATTTATATTTATTCATTCGAAAACTGCTCACAAAGATTCAACTTCAACATTTATAGTTTTGATAATTCATAAAGCACTTAACTTTACATTCATACTTAGCTAGTTGAAAGTAAAATATGTTCTTTCCCACAAATTATCACTGACTCAGTTGTACATTCATTAAAGAAACCACGTAAAATGAAAAACAAATGTTAATGACTTTTTAAAGATAGTAGTAAAAGTATCAAACGGATGATATTTGGAGTATGAAATGAGAATTCCAAGATAATTATACGTCATTTCAATTCACCACATTGTTTTCTCGTGCATGAAGATACATTATGTAAATGCGTTCTTTATTTTTCATTATGGGAATTTGTACGGTAACATTAACTTCAAAGATGCTTTATTAGTATATAGTAGTAAAAACACTAAATGTCTTAAGAGTTAATTACATGTGTGCATGAAAAGTGACCCAAGAAAGTTTTTGGAATTAAAAATTAACTACTAAATTTTTATTCTTTTAAAATATGAGTACGTTACATTTTCAGAAATAATAGTAAATTTGCACGCCTTTTATCAATATATATCAGAAGAAAAGCGACTATCTCACTCATTCATCACAATATCTCAGAAAATTTGGCAAAAGTGTTTATTTTGTTTAGAAGGGATCCGCTAGGATGAAATACTGCGAAAATCGACTCCCAAAAGGAATTGCGAAAATTACAATGGAGTTATAGATATAAATCCCCATGCTTGAACTGTTAGACTGACAGATTAGAAATTTGACAAGCAAGTTTCTTTTGTTTAATAGAGATCTATGTACAGCGACACTATTGAAAATCTCATCACAAGTTAGGTTTTGAACTATCAGACCTACAGACTTGATATTTGGTAAGCATATTTATGTGAATCAGATTCACTAAAAATATTTTTTTGATGAAATTGTCTCCAAGAAAACAAGTCATGGGGCGAGAAATTTCAATACGCATTCGCTTATAATTCCAAGTCCTTTCCTTTTTAAATTGAGAAGTGATTCCTGTTAGAATGTTTATCCGTGCGGTTGAAAGCTTAATGCACAAGGACTTAAATATCAATAATAAAAAACAATAAATACTCACACAACATCGTGATACTCCCTCTATGGTGTTACATTTTTAAAAAAGCCTACTGTCGAAATTACAATTCACGATAAAATGGAAGACCGACAAAAGCATAGTTTAGATTGAATCAAAGGAACGGGTGAGTGAGAGAGTGATTGTGGGATTTATTGGCGCAAGAGCCCATTTTGGATATTCTGCGCCAAACATTTGTTTTAACATTCATAAAATTTCAAAAATTTAAAATGTCATACGAGTCAGATACATCTAAGGAATAAAATACATTAAAATCGTACTAAAAATTCATTTTCTAATTTAACACTATAAAAAAAACTTGAAAATTAAAACAAAGACATTGAAAGTAATGTTAAACATCCTGTACTTTGCCTTGTTTTTAACGATTCCAGGTCGGGGTCATGCATTCACTGAAACCTGACTTAATATTCCAATAATTCAGAGATTCGTCCACATCATAAATAATCATTTCTTCATATTCTGAGGTATAATGAATGTTACTTTTTTTCGGCTTATGAGGTGCCATTTGAATTTCAATATCTGGCTTTGGTTCTGTTGTGAGCTTTTTCTTTTTCAATTCCTACTATTAGCTCACACTCTCTCTATATATATTTCTTTCTTTATTTATCTTGGTGGAATTTTCCATCGTTAATAAAATTCATTTTAAAGTGCTCAATTGATCTGAAATTTTATATACGTGATTATTTTGGATGAAAATACAATAATTTAATTACAATTAATAAAAATTAATTGATTAATACTAATTATTTAAAGAATTACAAACACAGCCATGCTGGAGACTTAGCGACCATTTTGGCGACATGTATCACAGCTTGAAAAGGATTTTTCTCACGTTTTAAAGCATTCAGTTGAGTTGAAATTTTATATACATTATTATTTTGGATGACAATACAATACTTTAATTATAATTAATAAAAGTTAATTGAATGAAACTAATTATTTAAGGAATTACAAATACAGCCACGTTGGAGACTTAGAGACCATTTTGGCGACTTGTATCGCAACTTGAAAATATTTTTTCCCACGTTTCTAAACATTTAGTTGAGCTGAAATTTTATATACATGATTTTTTTGGATGACAATACAGTAATTTAATTATAATTAATAAAAATTAATTGATTAAAACTAATTATTTAAGAAAGTACAAATGCAAACCGTTGGCGACTTGTGTCAAAACTTGAAGAGGATTTTTTTTCTCACGTTTTAAAGAATTCAGTTGAACTAAAATGTTATATGCACGATTGTTTTGGATGACAATACGATACTTTAATGATTATTAATAAAAATTAATCACCACTTAAAATGTTGTGATTCTGTCATACGTATATACATATTTATATTAATTGTAACTATTTAACAAAAAGCAGCTAAAGTAAAAATTTTCTTTGTTGATCTAAGTAGGAATTGACTTATTTTTTTTATATATTACTTGTGTGTGTGTGTGTGTGTGTTTCTATTTTGTTTTAAATTATTTGCATCCTTAGATATACTGCTGATAGTTGACTATTATAAATGGTAGTATAAAAAATGGGACAGTTGGAAAATTTTCAGCTGACACAGATGAAGCAGAGGTATTTAGGCTATTATCATGGGTAATACTTGTAGTAGAAATGGGTATAGGTAACTGAGATTTACTTGATTTGTCTAGCATTACTAAAGATTATCGATAAGACAGAGAAAGTGAGCTGGGATATTAAACAATGCACTGTACAGTGTACTTTCCGCTACTCACCGTACTCACTTATCAGTTATCATCAATTTTGAATACTTATATTGTAGAAAAATAATTATTTTGAGTCTAAAATCATCTAACCAAAATTAATCTATGTTTGTCGAAAATTCAACCCCTTAGTAGCAATATTAAGTTCAGGTATTATTTTTTTCTAATTATTTTTCTCCTATTCTTTATTACATTTAACAAATTTTCAGCATAGGTGTGCTTCGACTAATAGTAATTATTCGCTCTTATACCATGATCCATCCAGTTATAAAGCTTCTGAAATTAAACTAATAGTTTGATAAAAGATTTCAAAACTCAAAGCATGAACATTACAATATTTTTATAGTCCAAATAAAATTTAATTTTTTTTAAATTATCAAATAAAAATTTAATTTTAAGCGAAAAATAAATTTATAAATTTATTATTAAACTACGATAGGATATTTTTCTTTATAATAATTCCCTTTAAGTTTGCGTCAATAATCATCACCAGAGAAAGATAAAAAAAATGCGTAAGAAGTCCTTTAACAAGTTCATCTTTATTAAATGACTCTCACTTATATCTGGATAAATACGTCCATCACAGAGAAGAAAAAGCAATGCAAAACATTTATACAGACTTGAAACAGCTACTTCATAGCAACCTATCTTCTCCCTTACAAACCAATGACAATGAAAGATAATTACCGGTCCATTTCAATCACGATTATTTATTTCTCCAGTAAAGAGCCTTCATTCAGAAAGAATTTTTCTTCCTTGATGAAATATTATTTTTGTCAGTCAAGAGTCACCTAATAGACTTTGACATCTTCTCCTTCACTGTAATGACACTGTGAGAAAAACTTCCAGTCAGGAAAATAATGTGTCATCCAAGAAGTATATCATCCTCGCACAAGGTAAATTATTCGTAGTTTCATTAAATTAGTCTTTAAAAGAGCCTCAAATATAACATATAAAAATAAAACAAATGTATGTGTTTTATTAAAATAAATGTATTCAAGATTTTACAATCTTGTTGTTTCTAATACCACTTAACCAGCAAAATCCAGATCGAGGTCCACGAAATTCATCATGTAAAAGGGCCAAAATGTACGCCTGTCGTTAGCTGTAACTCTGAGCACTCTACAGGTGAGAGAACAATTTGAGGCTGGGTTGCACCCCAATTTTGAGAGAGAACATCATTGGGAGTTGGTCAGGGGCCTTTCATCTCTCTTCCCTTCCCCCAACTTCATGACAGGATTTGCAGATCGATAACTATTTAAAGTAACCCCCATGCCGCAAAGGCACGAAATGGTTTTTAATTGATTTTACAAACATCCATACATTCTCCGAGATTCCAATCCATGCCCTATAGCATCTCTAACCACCATACCACATGAGTGGCTCTTATAATCTTTATAAAAAAAAGCAAAACGAAATTGTCAAATTAGCGTTCTCATTGTATTTGTGAAACAGAGTCTCAAATCTTTGTTACTTTACTGAGTTTAATATTAAAGTCTTACTATAAATCAGGGGCTACGGTAGCTCAGTGGTCAAGGTATTGGATCATGGCAGGCATGTTATGAGTTCGAGATCAGTACCACTAAAGACCCGCCGTGTAGGGCAGCGATACACGTTTAATCTGTCGAGAGATGAAACGTCCTCCCGTTGGTGTGGTGTGGTAGTTAGGAGAGATAGTTGCCAGCTCAGGTATCGTCCACGTCACTTGACCATGGTTCAAAATTACTTGGTCCGTCGCCAAAACTCTCGTGTAGCTAAACAGTGCGACGTTCATATTCTCTCACTCACTCACTATAAATCAAAACTGTTGCTATTGGCAACGAGTCCCAAAATTTTGAACTTCAATTAAATGACGATGACGACCCTCTCGACTGAACCCCTCACCAAGCTATCACACCCCGCCAAATTGAACTCGACAAATTTAATGTGCGTCGTTCCCTCTACACATCCAGTTTCCAGAAGCACTAAAACCCACCACCTACAAGTTCGTGTCCATAACTAGTAGGCTACCAAGGTCAAAAATTGTAGGAGGAATGTCTTTCGTTACAAAATTTTAAACTTTCGATGTCGTTATAGAAGTTGTAATGTAAATTAATGTATTGTTTTAATTTGATCTTATTTGTTGAGTCAGATAACTTTCATTTGCCTTTAAAAGGGAAAACCATAAATTGTATTCTAATTTATGGTTCATTTGCAATTAATATTATTACGCCTATCAAAGAACACGTGGTAAGCAAATCTTATAAATTAAGATTCTAGAATAAAGAAAAAATTTATTACTTCAAATACTGGTTTACCTTTAGGTATCCGACTACATTCGGAACTGTGACTTTGAAAAAACAACGGATAAATTTAATGATATTTAGTGTCACTTAGATTAGAATACATATATAAAATTGTTTTAAGGACATTTTGAAAAAAAAATTATTTAAATTCAATATTTTAGCAAAAAATTAAGTTAGAATAATCATTTTTCAAAATGTTCTTCTTTAATGAAAAATGCTTCTATTATAATTATATGTTGCCTGTATATAGCTCAGACCTCTCTACAGAAGCTCAACTGGAGAGAATGTTTGAAAAATTCACATTATTTTCAGAGTTACCACCAATTGAAATAATTATTGGCGTTTTTTTTCTTAAAATTGCTCCCCTCTGTTGTCGTAAAAATATGAATAAACCCACTTCTAAGTTATATATTTCAAAAATTCTAGTTGAGCCTCTGTAGAGAGATCTGAGCTATATACAGGCAACATATAATTATAATAGAAGCATTTTTCATTAAAGAAGAATATTTTGAAAATGATTATTCTAACTTAATTTTTTGCCAAAATGTTGTATTTAAATATTTTTTTTTTGTCAAAATGTCCTTAAAACAGTTTTATATATGTATTCTAATCTAAGTGACACTAAATATCATGGAAATTATCCATTTATGCGCTTTTGCAAAATCACGGTTCCGAACGTAGTCGGATTGCTTAAATTTTGCTTCAATTTACGATTATTAGCGCAATAAATTCATAACAGAAAGTAAGTTCTCTGAACCATACAACACCGAAAATAATGTATTTGTATTATTATTGAATATAAGTTTTCTTCGTAACCCGTGATTTTGTTTAAATTGCGTGATAAAGTTATTTGAAAACGAGGAACAATGTCAATTTTATATACTTTTTATTTGAGCATTGTTTTATTCGTTTCTTTTGTAAATGAATCAAAGAGTCAGAGTCCTTCATTTTGAGTTTGTTCAATACAATTTATTGGAGAAAAGTATCTGTTTAATAGAAGTTACGAGATGTACGAATCTAATTTTTTTTATTTCCTTTTAATTAGTTAATGGAATGAAAACTTTTGCTACACTATGTGGAAAATGTTATGCATGTAGAATTCTAAAAAAATGAAAATATTTTTATAGCTTCTTCCACATAATTAATTAATAACATTACATTTTTTGCAAATAGGAAATGAAAATTTTCTTACTTGTTCTTAATTATTTTTAGTCGTGTTACAAAGCCTTATTTTTTATTAACCCAGAAAAATTGAATATATAAAAATATCATAATTTCTTACCAGCATTCAGTAAATATCTTACTATCATTCAATAAAAAAAAGTAAGATTTTTTTCTATTAAATTCGTTTAATGCGACGTCAAACTTAAAAAATAAAAAAAGCCAATCAAAATGATGAATTTAATAAGAATTAGAAATACATGACTTCTAATGATTTTTAGTAAATTTTATTTTTATTATCAAATATTTTTATTCATGATTAACTTTAATTTATGCAGTACATGAAAAATATAGCTATTCATCAAAATCATCATTAAATTTTCAATTGAAAAAATTATGTCTAGAATATTAATTTAATAAGTAGCTATATCAAACGTGAAGCTAATCAATAATTAGTCACTATTCATTACTAATTATTTTTCTTGTTTCCCTTGAGTGAAAGTAAATTTTACGGTACTTTAAACATTTTTTTTGCGAAAATTTTTTATTTTATTTCATAAAGCTTTTATCTTAAATCGACAATCCCCAAAGTATAATAAATACCTATCTTAATGAAATAGATTGAAAATATTTTAGATACTATTTATTATCCAAGAAAGAATATTTTTTTGTTTATTGTTTTTTTTTCAAAATTTTCAATTATCATTATACTTCAACTAGACAAATTTATGAGTATTTATATGATTATTTTGAGAAGTACATATACGTAAACTTTTAATGGTATGTCTTCATCAAATTTTTAATTTTAGATTTTAATTTTTGAAAAATATATTTATTTGAATCATTTTGTGTAAGAACTCGGCTATCTTAAAACATTGTTCTGTTTTCTTTGTATGCACTTGCAAAATCATTACAAAGATCTTACATTAAAGTATTTTATTTATACTTAATGTCTAATTTATTCCTGAAATAGTATAAATTTAAACGCAGTTTTTTATAAGAAATTATGTCATTATGTTTTTAAAACTATTTTTCAAATGATGTAGTTATTTGCAATGTATCATAAAATGTATTTATCTTCATTCACATAATTTTCTCAACCATTAATTCACAGAAGAATCAACATATTTCTAATTTAGTGCAAAGTATATAAAACAAAATTTTCCAAATGTATAACATTCATTCTACTTTATCTTATCAAAAAAATTAATGGAATTTTATTAATACTTGATACTTTCAATGCATTTTTTTTTCTTTTATGAAAAATAATGCTTTAATATTATTTACAACTATAAAAACAATGATTTAAATTTTAAATCATTATTAAGGAACTGTAGTTTTTTTTAATACTCATAATTTTTACTACTAAAATTTTATTTATGCTACAATCAAATAAATAATACAGGAAACAAATTCTTTTAATTAGAAGGAGGCATTTTAAGATAAAGTATAATATCATTTCCTTACTTGATTTATCCAATGCCATACAATGCCGCTTGCATTTATTCCTAATTAATTCATGCCTTTCAGTAAAAATAGAAAGATATTGATTATACTCTTACACACAAAGTCATAGTTTATAACTATTTATAAAACTAATATTGATCTTCTTTTAAGCCTCATAAGCTCTTATTCAAGCACAAAAATTTAAACACATTTAGCTTGATACTACACACAGTGTAGAGGAATTATTAAAGAGTGGAAAGTAAGTGACACTTCTGAGTTACTCAATACGGTATTTTTGTGAATGTTATACATTTATTCACAAAATTTAGATTAACTAATATTAATAGGTACTTACGTATTATAGCAGCAATCGTCAACTCTATTAATAACTCGCCAAGTTAGCAAATTCGATTTCCCATGTGTGTAACACGCTGAATTGGCAACCATGTGCATCGTTTCATATAATGTCGCCAATACGCAAGTGCCTATCAAAACAAAATGCATGCATGAAGTTGTCTAAATAACCAAACTATGTTAATGAATGTTATGTATGAATAATTTAATTCAGAGAAAGTATACTTACCTACTTTTAAGAACTTTTCAATTTTTTCTTTGATAGTTTGAGAAAAACTCCAATCAAACTGAACTAAAATGTTTCAAATGTGCTTCAATTTAAAAAGGAGGACACACATCACATACATTTTCGCTAATATTACATAAATTATATTTGCAGGCAAAAGTGTCATATTTTGTTCCAGTTATTGTAGTTTTATTGCACTTTGATGATTGGCATATAGCAGATTGAAATTTTCTTGCTTGTGCTTTGTGACAGGGTGCAGTGTGTCTTGTGCTACATTTGTGGCTTCATATATTTCCAATGGAGATGTAACGTTCGAAAATTGTTCTTTTGACTCAAAAGTTTCATATGTTCATCAATTTTTCAAATTTACATTCACTATCATGATTAGTATGCATTATAATATCAGATTATTTTCTTGCTTGATCAATTTCTTTTTCCGAAGTTTCAGCTTCATCCAATACACATCGCTGATAATCATTTATTTATATATATATATATATATATATATATATATATATAATATTCATTTACATTTATAAACTATAACACATCTATCCATTGTGAGATATCTATCAAAACCCTTAAGTCGTTCACAGGAAAAAAGGTCGCCATTTCATAGAAAACATTTTGGAACAAAATTAATCACTCGGGGAACGCCGTCACCCCAAGAATTACCCCTAAGAATATATATATATACATATATATAAATATATATATATGTGTGTGTGTGTGTGTGTGTAATATTCCCACTAGTATACATTTTTTTAACTCTTTCTACAAATATTTAAGCAAACTTTAATTCTGTGGTTTAAAAATAACATTGTAATCTTAATCATAATCGGTTAGTCCGAAATCCCTGTCCCACCCATTCTATCCAATCAGAACCACTATTACATAATAGTCACTGCCGGTATAAAAGCGAAAATCTTGCGTAACCGCTCTCTTTGTCTTGGTGTTCGACTTGACTTGTGAAATGACGCTGTTGCTTGTTGCTTTTGTCATTTTGTGTCTGCTTTGGTGTTCTTATCAAATATCTGTGAAATACAGCTGTAAATCGTCCACCTACGTTATGTGTGTGTGAATAAAAAGATGAACGTCCACTAAAGATGCTTTCTTAAAGCCACTTGACAAACACCACACTCGGCCAATCCGTATATATATATATATATATATATATTTAAATATATAAAAATCAATCACAACTTAATAATCAATTAAAAAATTTAAATTATATGAAACTTATAATACTAAATCTTATTTCAAAATATCAATGGCGAATAGAGAAGTTAAAATTCCAACGTTTTCAAACAAAATTAAAAAATTATAAAATAAAAATTTATAAAATATCTAAGTGCAACCCCACACTTAGGACCGATAAGCGGGGTTAAACTAGTTTGATGGCGCCAACCTTCCCCTATTGCAACTTGGTAAGTTAATCGGAAAATATCCAATTCTCAAAAATTTAAAAATTAAAAATTAAAAAGTTAAAATTAAACCATTAAACTTCAAAAATTAAACTATTCGCCATCGCATTCTGAAAGATATTTTAACATTAAAATATTAAAATTCTAAAACAAATTAGTGCATAATATAAGTGAACTATTGAACACCAAAGATGATGCACCCATCTTTAAAATAGTTGTATAGATAGAAAAAATATCTAAACTCCGAAAGTTCAAATTAAAAAATATCTAAAATCCGAAAGTTCAAATTAAAAACCCAGTATATTCACAAATTTTTAGCGCAAATCATTAAAAACTCACCAAAGAGCACCCTATCAATAATTCAATCCACAACTATTGAACGATTTCTCATATTTAAAACAACAATTGCCACTCCTATATTTTGCTCATAACTCCAACAAATGCCATGTCAATCCAAATGATTCATATTCTAACATTAGAGTTTAACTAATTGGTATTATAATGGTGTGCCAAACTTAGCCAACAATGTAAAAATTAAGCAGATAGCCATGAAATTGCAGAAACGGAGGTCTGGAGATCAGTACAGTGAGCACGTAAGTCAGTAGAAACGTCATGCGTATGCAAATATCAGGAACGAAACGTCAGAAGCCACGTGAGCGTACGCAAAACGCGTGATGTCGGCGCGTAATGTTCAATAGTAAAATAAAATGAAGGACGCAGACGCAATTCAATATATTCGCTGCAAGTGCCAGTGAGTCAAATATGGCAAGAAGAAATCACCTGGACAACTTCACACGTGGAAGAATGATCGGAAAGCTGGAGGAGCTGCGTACCGTCACCAGTGTAGCTGCAGAGTTCGTAATCAACAAAAGTGTCGTTTCACGCGCTTGGAAAGCGTTCCAAACCACAGGTACAGCTGTTAGAAATGTTGGTGGTGACGACAACTGCAGGGAATGACCGATATATCATCCTGCAGGCGAAAAGAGGCCGACGGCAGTCAGCAAGCGTCATTGCTCAGCAACTCTCTACAGCAACGGGGCGACAAGTGTCGCGGTTTACTGTGGCCAGACGCCTTCACAAAGGGGGCCTATTCACCCGCCGTCCTGAAAGCTGCCTCCCATTGAAAGTTGACCACCGACGCCATCGTTTACAGTGGTGCAGAGAGCACAAAAACTGGACAACTGTCAATGGAGTCGTGTCCTCTTTACGGATGAGAGTCGGTTCAGTACCAGAAGCGATTCTTAACGCGTTTTGATTTGGAGAGAAATCGGGACACGGTTTTATACCAGTAACATCAAGGAAAGACACCATTACGGTGGTCCTGGAGTTCTTGTCGGGGGAGGCATTATGCTGAACGGGCGAACTGAGCTCCACATTTTCGATAGAGGGTCTGTAATCAGGGATCGCTATTGTGAGGAGGAACTTCTTCCCCATGTGCGTCTGTTCCGAGGTGCCATTGGCCCAGACTTCATTTTTATGGATGACAATGCATGGCCACATCGGACTCTTGCTGTTGAGGAGCTGCTGAAAAGAGAAGATATCACTCGAATGGATTGGCCAGCGTACTCCTCAGATTTAAATCCCATGTAACATGTGTGGGATGCTTTGCGGAGACGTATTGCAGCACGCTTACATCATCCGGAGAACACCCAACAACTCAAACAGATGCTGATTGAAGAATGGGCACTCCTACCGCAAGAAATGTTACACCAGCTGGTTTTGATTATGCGGAGACGGCGCGAAGCAACCATTGCAGTGAGGGGAGGGCATATACCATATTAAGGAACATCTGCTTGTTGTTCTTCCTGTTGGATAGACCATCATGAGTCCCGATACTATGCGTTCAATAAAGCTTGTTTTTGTTTGATTCCATACCGTATGCATTGCATTCCTTTTTCAGCGCCGATGCTTTCGTCATCCTTTTTACGTACATAATTCTCTCCCTCATTTCTGAATTTCATGTCTCTCAGATAATTTTTCGTGAAGTTATGGCAATAAACCCACCTGTTGCTTAAGTTTTGCACACCAGTGTAGACGCAAATCAGATTGTATGCAAAAAACTTGCTTGATTGGTCATAATCCTTTAATTGGTCATAAATAATTTTAAAGTGTAGTCGTGTAAATATTGGTCTATGTGTGTATTAAAATGTATCCTGTGTGTCGAATGCACATATTCTTCACAGTTGGACCACTAACAAGCTGACTTTGTGGACCTAATGTTGTGGGGTGAATTTTTGCATTGATGAGTTTAAAAATAATTTTGAGAAATATTTTTGATCTATATATTTTTTCAAGAAGTTGATAGGATAATCATTTTGTATGCAACAAAATATGAATTTCTGGATATTTTTGAATTTATTAATATTGTGTGTAGTTAAATTATTATTTCTCATCAAAAAGTTTAAAATATTATATATTTATATGTACATATATATATGAAATATTACTATTATATTTCTAGTGATTGGTTAAAGTAAGTACAAGACGTGGCTAGTGGATGTTCTTACTGTAGCGATCCAAAGATAGGGCGTGACCGGTGGTGAGTGATAGTGTTACGTGGAGCATGGTCGAGTAGGGTAGTATCGAAGAGGCACTCATGGAAATTCCTTTTTATTCACATCCAGAAACACATAAAGATCCAGTAGGGACGGCATTACATATACAAGAAGCAAACATGGACACACACAGAACGTGCTGCAGCCGGCTACATGACTACAGAGAAACGAGCGAAGAGAGAGGGGTTTCCAGAGACATCGGCTTTTATACCTTACGTTGAAGACCACGTGACATTTTTGCAATAAGAGCTCTGATTGGTTACAAGGGGCAGGAAAGGGATTTAGGATGTAATATTATTAGTCGATTACGATTAAAAACAGGGTTTTAGTTTCAAACCAAATAATTAAAAGATTATTTCAATATTAATAAAAGAGTTAATTAAAAGGATGATAGAGGGAATTATTACACACACACACACACACACACATATATATATATATATATATATATATATATATATATATATATATATATATATATATATATATATATATATATATATATATATATATATGTAAACGTTTGCCACTCTCAAAAAAGAGGAATATGTGACAAATACCCTTTATTTCCCATGAATACTGTCGTACAGGGGATCCTGACAAGGTCATTGGTAACAAATAAGCAGTTTTCCCAGAATTAGATATTTCGTGAGCCTGGGGTGACTCTGTGCCCCGAGTGACCGCTTCCGGGTTAATAATTAATTAATCGTTTATTCAAATCCTCCCTTTTGTTCACTACACCTCTATGTATGTCATAATGTCCATTTCCATACATCACGTTGCATCATAAATTTACTTTCTAATACTAAATGACATAATAAATGACATAGAGGTTAAGGGAAATGTTGCTGAAAAACACGTGATAAATTACTATGGACTAACTAATATAGGCACAATAAAATAATAGCTAATATAAGCACAATATAAAAGTGATGTCTATAGTTTTATTTACATCATTTTTAAAAAATGAGGGTAATTTTAATTTTTATTCATATTCGATATTATTAGTTACTATTTTAATGAAAGTCAGATGAGAATTAATGTTTCAAACTACAGTGAAAAAGTTTAACACGAAAACGCTTAAGACGAAATATCGGTTAATATGATATAGTACTAAGGTCACGACAAACTAATATGTATGTTTGTGCATTTTTGCTCTTAACACGAAACGAAAATCGCTTAACATCTAAAGATTTCAATTTTCGGACTGAACAAAATATGGAAACATCATCCGAACTTTGAAAAAGTTTCTGTATTATTGGATTGATGTACGGTATCATTGCAAAAAATATTTTAATTACATGATGGCAATGTGTACATCCCCAATAACGGCAAACAGAGACATTTTGGAGATTTTCCAAAGGTAAAAAATATGTATATCATTGATGCCAATTCCAAAAAATAAAATGAAATGAATAATGCTGCTCCTGTTCACACATCATCCAAAATGAGGTACAACAAGAAAAGTATACTCAGTTATTTAGATGCCCATTCCAATGGTGAAATAAATAACAAAATGTGCGACATTGAACTATGTGTTGACAATTTGACGTTAAAAAGACAATGCAAAGAAAAACATAAAAATATTTTCCAAAAACTCAACAAATGTTTTGTTTTACTGAGAACTTGAAAGTTTTGTATTAAATTTCTGTAAGTTCTCGTGAATGATTTTGTTTCATAGATTTTTATTAAATTCATGCATGTATACACATATATGTAAATAAAATGTACTCTAATATACCTCATTTTTTGTTGAATATATGTTGGTCTACTTGAAATATCCTTTAACATGAAATTCTCTTAAAGCGTCTCGGGGGTGTTATCTTTCTCTAGAGGGCTCAAAATATAAACAATATTCAAGTATATAAAACTCTTTGAAATTAAAATTAAATATATCTAATCTTTTACACATTATTTATCAAGTAATGGGGCTTCAGAAAAATGTAAAATGTTTAAAATATAATCATAATTTTAAACATTATAAGCATGTGAAACAAAGAAAAATTTCTACAAGAAATATTAATTAAGTTTTACGTTTCGCATGCTTTTTTTCTAAAATAGTAGCTTTAATTGGTAGCAATAAGTAGATTTATAAAGTTAAATGTATCCTTATTACACAGAAGTATTTTTATATGAAGAGAATAATAAGTTATATTTTTTAAAACATAAAAAAATTACATTTTCGATCTTTTTTTTTTAATTTCACTATTTTTGAAATATTTTGGAGCACAAAAGATATATTATTCTTAAATTAAATAAGGTTTAAGAAATGTGATACATTTTATAATTCTATAATGTTAAGGCTACTATTTTGGAAAATAGCTTGCGCAACGCAAAAATTACTTAATATTTAATACAGAATTATTTCTTATTTTCATATGTTTATAGTTTTTTAAAATTATGATTATACTTAAAATGTTTTGTGCCTTTTTGAAACCATAATCCTTTGTAAATAAATTGTAAGAGATTAACATTTTTTTATTTAAATAAAAAAATAATAGCTCTTTGAAAATTGTTTAAATTTTCACCCCTCGAGACAAAATTAACAACCCTGAGGAAGACGAATGAATATTTCATTTTCTCTCAGTTTCGTTTTAAGCGATTTTCACTGTATATAATTATATAATTCCTTGTAAAAAATCATTAATATCAATGTATATATTCAGATTAGGATTTAAAATGTTGTGATCTTCTGAATTTTTATTTTCTTTTATTTTAATATATTTAGTTACTTGAGTTACAGAATGTTAGAATCAATTATAATTTAAATAGCTATTTTCCATTTTTAAGAAAAATGAGCTGAGCATTGGTTCAATTTTCTGAGAGCTTTGAGTTATAAGTATATGCATAAACTAATAATAGCAACTATCTTAAATTCTATATTTACAACTAGTCTTTTTGTGGGGGGGGAGTAATTCAATTTTCGTCCTTTTCTTTCCCTTTTAGAAAAGTATTACACATTCACTAAAAGCGTTTCGAACCAAAAAAGAAAAAAATACGTAAAGCTTCTTATTTTTTATATGTTTCCCCGTGTTCTTTTATATATTTATTTTAATTTTTTTTCTCTGAAATAGCTAAATAGAAATAAAGAGAGAGAAAGAGAGATTTAATCTAACCAGGAATAATATATATAAAAAAAACCTTTATTTCTATTTACATTTTCCCCTCTTCTAACGGTTTTCTTTCTTACTTTGTTAATTAACACTATAAAACTGCAGATTCCATTTTCTTTCATGATAATTTCTACCGTTTCTCTAGAAAACGATTAAATTGTGTTCCAAGATGAGACACAAAAAGAAATTTGAAACAATTATTTCGTTTAGGGTAAATAAGAAGAAATGGCAAATCTTCGTTCAGTTTTAATTTAGTAATATGAGTCTTCAAAACATTTTAGTGTTATGAAAGTAAGCTGGGATTTCAATATTTCGAATCTCAAATGCATCTGCGTTTCAAACCTCATAATTCTTTGGTAATCTAAAATAAAATAAGGTAGTTCCTGATGCAGATATAAAATATTTACCTCTGAAAAATAATTACTTTTGTAAATTTTCAGAGAAATTATTGGACTTCTTCTCACGAACAAATAGAAAAATCCAATTTAATAGAAGTTCAATTACGTAAAGAATTATATATTTTCCATAAATTGCAAGAATCGCGGGAATCCGAATACATGTTTTTCTTTATTTGAATATTCATCAAATCCTTTGCTTTTAATTAAAATAGTATTTTCAATAAAAATATTATGAAAATAATACTTTTCTATAAATATAATTCTGTGAATTCCTCCTAAAATCCATTTAAATGTAGATTTTTTTAAATTTCTTAATTGGTTTTATATGGTAGCCCATATTTTATCAAAACAATAGTCAGGTTTTTTTTTCATGATGTAATTTGAACGAAACATATATTTGTTTGTTTGTTTTTTTATCCTATTCCAATTTGCTTCTCTTTTCTCTTTTTAAAAATATATTCCTTCGTTTATCATAAGTACCAAAATTAAAAAATAAGAAAAAAATAAATTATTAGTATTGTTTCATTTAACTCATTTTTGGTTTGAGCCTAATAATTCTGAAAATAAATGCCAAGTCACGATTTAAGGTAATCAATTGTTGTATCATAATGCTTTAATTTCTTAATATTTCTGTTTTAATATTTGTTCATTTTTCCCAAAACAACTTGGCTACTTTTAGTAAAATATCTCTATTAAAGACACTACTATCTATTTTTATATTTAATAAAATAGTTAAAATTATAAGGAAGGTATGTACCTTTAAAAGTTAGATGTAATTAAATAAAAGGGTATGCCTTAAATTAAAATGAATATCAAGTAATAGAAAAAAGGCACATAAACTCATTTAAGTCAGTTTTTAATTATGTAACAAATTAAAAATTCGGAAACATTTAGTAAGAACTTTGAAGTTTAACCCTTCGTAAGGCGGACTCCTGAGCAGTGATGCAGAATCAGACGCACCCAGCCTGAGAGGCCACTGACGTATTTTTACCTCCTTCTTTCCCCATCTCCCCCGCCCAATGAATTTTAATTCAAAACACCGAGAGGTCCACTTTGGGTAAGGTCTAAGGAAAGCAAATACACCAAAATGTACAAAAAAAAGAAAAAAAATACAGTTAATTGAGCAAAATGAAGCTTAAATAAAACAACCAAAATTGCTGTTTTGATACAAAAAGAAAATGATAATTTGACTAACAAAGTATCATAAAAAATAATATATATATATATATTTATAAAAGTATAAAATCTTTTCAGGTCTGGAACCATTATTGAAATGTATTTCAATACATCGCAGAGAACAGATTTATTTTGAGTAAACTGCATGATTGCAATAAAAAAAACTTTAAAAACTCACCTTCAAATTTATGACATAATCGGGCGCACTCGGCTTAACATGCCAGTGGGGAGTTCTGGACAAGGTGGGTAACGTTTGAAGGCGACTGGAATGTTGCGTGCAACTTGAAACTAATGAGAGGCAAGACTATTGGCGTGTAAGATTCAGGAAACTATTGAAATGGGCGTCCAGCTCAGCGGCCGGGTTTAGGAGAGGCATTTAAAAAAACTTTTTTGCTGACCTCTCAGGCCATCTGCACCCAACGAAGGGTTAAGATGGAGATTTTAGAAATAAATTTAAAAAAAAAAAACACAAATATTTAGGAATGGCTTTTTTAGGCGATGACGAAATCAAATAAGCAATTCAGGAAGTTCCACGTTGGTTTTGAAGATCAAACTCATGAGGCAAGTTAATTTTTTTCCTTGTGTTCCTCATCATTATACAGATATGTTTTTTATTCATGTAATTGTTCATGTTGAGTAAGAAAAAATTAGAACCTTTACACGTTTTTCTTTCTTTCTTTCTTTCTTTCTATTTTTTTGACATTTAAAGAATTATAAAAATAAAACAATTCTATAGAAGAATAAAGTTAGATACTAAAGGTTTTCCATCTCTATAAATGAAAATAACGAATAACAAAATGTGGTTTGATATTTATCGCGTGTTACAAAATTGCTTATTATTTATTAATACAAACAAATATATTTCCCGAACAAACATGATGTATACACATAATTCTTTTATTTGATGAAAATATAAGTCATAATTTTCAATGGAAAATAACTAATTAATAATAACATTCATACTTATGAAAAAATAAACTAAGTAGAAAGTAGTAAACATTTACACTAGAAAATAAATAAATAACACTTATTAGTCAATGAAACATAAGTTGTTAGCCTATTTTAACTGGTAGATGGGTAGTTTGCATAGATATTTTTAAGCCCTGGTCGTTGAAAAATAATATGTACAAATTATCATTCATTAAGAATTCCCTTTTAAATGTTATTTGCATAATATATATATATATATATATATATATATATATATATATATATATATCAACATGGCTCTATTTGTTCTATGAGGTTCGGCTGTATGAGGAAGGTGGATCCATAAAGCATTGCTTAACCCTAAATCGCTGGTCTAATTCAGCGATAGCTTAGTCCTGGATCTCCAGTTTAGTCCAAAGACTCTTTTGGTATTAACATTTGTTGTGTCTCTTGAACTCCAATTTCTTTCTTTTTTACCATAGCAGGCTTTAGAACTTTTTAATTTTTAATATGATATACTACATGAATATATATATATATATGTATATGTATATATATATATATATATATATATATATATATATATATACATTTATATATATATATATGTATATATATGCATATATATATGTGTGAGTGTGTGTGATGTTTCATGTCAGTATCCAGAAATTTGCGTAAAAAAACAATTTTAATCTGCGAGCAATCGACACATCTTTTAGCTAACAGAAACGAACACCAAATGACACGATTGGATTTCGAAAATATTAATTTGGATAAATATTTATCTCCAGATCATCTAAGTAGCACTTTTAGTTTATGTTTTCGAGATGAATGTAAAGCGTGGGGTCGTTCTTGCACTGATCATAAAATTGGAATTGTTAACCGGAATTGGAATTTTTATGATTAGAATATATTTTCTGAGAAATAATTAGGTGTGTAATATAAGACTCGAAAATGTTAAGGGGAAAAAAGTTGTTTAAGTGTAAATAAGAGACCTTGCTTTAGATATAATTTATTTATCCTTACACACATAAACAGTGGTGGTCGAAATTGAGTACACTTTATAAAATTGTTATGTTTTTTAAGTTTGTATGCTTATAGGAATTGTTATTTTGCTCAAAATTCAAAGTTTTTTATATCATTTTAATGGGAATTAATTCTAAATTAATTACAAAAAACAAAATTCAAATATTTGCCCCGCAAAAAAAGTTTATCTGCACACACAATACCTCTCTATATACATTAAATACTGATAATAGCAGTGAGTTAACGGTACTTAATGGAATAGTCTTTATTTTGTATTACAGCTTCACATCGATGTTTCATTGAGCTGAAATTAGTTTTAAGCTATTCTTTGGTTATTACGTATTGCCAGAAAACAATTATATCTTCAATTAGTTCCTTTTTTATTTCATGGGCACCTCATTCGGAAAAGCTTTCAAAGGGTGCCACCAGTTTTCGATAGGATTGAGGTCCGGACTATTTCCTGGCCAAGACAACAACTCAATGATCTTAGAACGATACCAGTCTTTCGATGACTTTAATGTGTTTTCAATGAGTAAAATCTTGCTAAAAATATATGAAACATTGTTGGTAAATAGATCCCTAATGGAAGGTATAAATTTCTCTTCTAGAATATACTGACAATGTATTTTCTGTCATTTAGTGTTCATTTGATGATATGAAGGTGACCGATACCGTTTGTCAATACAGTATTTGTCAATTAATGAGATCCTTTGACCACTGTAGTCTTTTTTAGAGCTTCTGTAAATTGATATAAGGCTTTTTTCCATAAAATTCTACCTCTTAGTCTGACATCTGCTAAACTTCCTCTAATTGTTTTTCGAACTGACAGAAATCCAGCATGTTTCAGATGACTTCTGATGAGGGTTAATAACATTCTTTTATCTTTGAGGAATAGTACTTTTGTTCTTCTGTCATCAACAGAAGTGTTTCACATTTTGTGGTCTTTTTCTGCTTTTTTATTATTAAATTTGTTTCCTGACAACTTAAACAAAACTTTCAGTCTCCAGATTTATCCACTGATCTCCCCCACATCTACATTGCAATTTTAACATAGGAAAGACCATTTTCTCGTCGCAACTATTCTTTTATTTGATGGCATTGCTTCTTATCTAAATATATTTGTTATCCTGGCCGGGAAACAGTCCTGACCTCAATACTATCGAAAACTTGTGGCACCGTTTGAAAGCTATTGTGCGAATGAGGTACCAATGAAGTAGAAATGAACTAATTGATGATATAATTGTGTCCTGGCATAAAGTAATAACGAAGGAAGAGCTTAAAACTATTTCCAGCTCAATGAAACATCAATGTGAAGCTGTAATACAAAATAAAGACCACCTCACGAAACACTGATAACTCACTGCTATCTTCAGTATCTAACGTATATTGATTGTTATTGTAGCATAAAAATTTTTTTGTGTTGCAAATATTTGAATTTTATTTTTTGTACTGAATTCAGTATTAAATTCATTGTCTTTAAAATGATATAAAAAACTGTGGATTGTGTACAACGTATCATTTTCTATAAGCATACAAACATAAAAAACATAACTAAAAAGTGCCTACAATTTTAGCAACCACTGTATATATATAAGTAATATTAATGGCGATTAGTAAATATAAACTGTAAGACGTGGTGAGTGGACAGTATTATTATAATATTGTCGAGGCAGTCCTTTGAAATAATAACTCTGGTTTATTGAGCATTAAACAATTTGCGTTCCAACATAACAGGAAACATACCAGAAAACACAAAACACATAACGACACTACAAATGAAACTAAAATACTACGTGCTGCATTCGACTACATGGTGAAAGGAAAAAGTCAGAAGAGGCGAGATTTTTCAGTAATGACAATTTTCATACCCAGCGGGAAATCACATAATTTGGATGGTGGATGTTTGGCCCCTGTTAGGTGGGTAGCTAGTAAACCTAATTAAACGGTGGTCCTCAAAGACTGGACCATAGAAGATTAATCAAGAGCTATTAAAGATTAAATTACTGAAATTATTACACACACACACATATATATATATATATATATATATATACTTTTACAGTAAAATATTAAGTAACCACATTTTAAATAATAATTCATTTAAAAAATCAATTCACAATAATAGATAAGATGATAATCGTCTTTTAGCTTTGAACAAAAGACTGAATATTCATCTAAATAATATTAAATATCCAAGTATTTTTTAACACCAAAATTTCATAAAAGCCTTTTAAAATTCCGTAGTATCACTAATGGATACAATACATATATCATGAAGTCTGGGAAGATCTTACAATCTCTTCTTCAAAATCTAATTGATAACTTACAAAACACGGCAATGGTTAAAAATAGCTTAGAGATTGCTAGAGTTACTAAGGATATGTTAATTTTTTCCATGCATGGCTTTGATTTCGAGGACCTTTTTAATTCTATAGATATTGACGATATGATTAAGGTTCTACAGTTAATTTATGATAAATATGAATTATATACTTCAATGAAAAAAGAAAAATTTGATATTCTTGTTAACCTCGTATTAAAAGAAAATTTCATTACATTTGATCAGAATCTTTATAAACAGATCAAAGGATTACCTCAGGGTGGTCGAGCTAGTAATTGTTTAGCGAACCTATATTTACATTTTTTGAAATAGATCATGTTGTAAATGATTCTTACTTAATTTATCGTTATATAGATGATATAATAATTTTTGGTAAAAATAGTGAATACAAACCAAATAATACGTTCTACTCTGATTATCTCAAGCTCCTTAAAACTAACTTCAACTCTAATATGGTGGAATTCTTGGACTTAGACTTGCATCTTATTAACAATAATGTAGTCAGTAACATTTTTGACAAAAGAGATTCGTTTAAGTTCCATATAATTAAAATTCCCGTATGGAATAGTAATTTACATATATCAATTTACAGAAATATCATTTTGAATTTTTTATTTAGAAATGATAACTTAACTACCCACAAAATAGATAAATACAATAATATAAAAAAAAATTTTCAATGTTGTTTAGATCATGAATACCCTTTTAATTTCTTAAGAACTTATATTCATCACAAATACATTAACCGTCTCGCTACTTCGAATTCCAAAACCACCACACAACAATAGGATTTCGAAGTCAGCATGTTAGTGGTCTTGATGTGAAGATTATATCATAAGACTCATATCACAGTTTACATTTCTTCCACACACATCTTGAACATCTTACACATTGTTGACAACCAACCAAATTACAGCCTAGCAAACTTACATTTTTGACAATCAACCAATTCAAATTTTACCATATTTGATTGTCGACATTTTATACCTGTCCTAGCTGGCTGGTTTAAAAGTCAGCTCAAAAGATGTGTTTATGTATTTTCGAATGTTTTAACTTGGTGAATAATTGATTTTCATTAATGGCAAGACGCTTGATTCTCTTCGTAAAAGCTTTGTGAGTAAAGAAATTTTGTTAAATTATTTTTTGAAAGATACTTTTCTTATGTAATTGTTTTAGCATTTTTCTACTTTTCCTACGTAATTATTTTGTGATTTTTCTGCATTAAGAGTTTGGGAGAGTTTGTTACACAATAGTAGTGAGTGGTTTTATCATGCTCTCTGAGTTATCCATACTCTGAAGTTTTGTTTATTTTATTTTATTTGGTTTTCCTACCGAGTTTCAAAGGGGGAAGGTTTGCGCCTTCAAACTAGTTTAACCCCACTTATTCGGTCCTAAGTCCGAAATTGCTTTCTGACTCGCTAGGTTCTTCTTTTTTGTAGATTTTTTATTTTCTTAATTTTTTTTAATTCTTTTTTTTTATTTCTCTATAATTTTGTTCTTCATGTTCAGCTTTTATATTTTTATTACGCTATTTCTTGTTATGTTCTTTATCTATTATTTCTTGTTTTTGATTTATAATACATATTTCTTATATATATATATATATATATATATATATATATATATATATATATATATATATGAATGATTAAATAAAGAGCAAATGTATTACATTTTTGGAACAATTATTGAACATCAATTTGTTTTGCACCTTTATTGCTAAATTTACGTAAAACTCTACCTATATTTAAGGAAAATTTTAAAGCTTTGATAATTTAAATAATGCAAATTTATACCTATGCCTACACATTGCTGCAATACAAAATTGAAGGCGTTAAGAAATTGATATCTTAATTTGTGTAAACATTTACAGAAGAAATAACTGTCAAAAAACACATTGGGAAAAAATGAGAACGAAAAAATAGTACTTTGAGGGGGAAAGTTTTCGATAAACAGGGAATAAAATGGCAGAAAGAAAATGAACACCGAGAAGAAAACGTGAAAAGCTGTGACAGCAAGTTTCGAGCAAACATTTCTTCCCCTTCGGAGTCAAGAACCAAAGGAAAGAAATCCTGTCACCAATTTCTACATTCTTACCAAATAAACTAGAAACAGGTTTTTGAGGATAGACTTTACTTTTGAATTTAAAGACCACCATTGGTATCGTAAAAATCTTTGGCTGAAATACTTGCCTTGTTAAAATATGTATCTGGCATAACTCATACATAAATATAATTTTATTATTTATTAAATATTTTCCAATGATACACTCTGTCAGATTAAATGTACAATAGTAAAAGTCCTTTTTCAATTGAAGATTTTTCAGATTCCAATTACAATTACTGATTTTTAAAATCTGCAATTTTGCAAACCATGCGCAAAATGTCATTAAAACATTTATGCATGGTTACATTTTAAAAGTTATTGATTGAAAAACGTTTTTTAAACTATTAAAAATAATTCATATACTTTTTATACATTTATTTTTAAAAAACTTGAAATAATTGTTTAGTAGTTTCTTGTTCATTCAACGTTTTTCCGAAAAAAAAATAATTTCATCATTATACAGCGAGTTATGAAATGTACTTTTTTAATATATGTATACTTTTTTTTGAATTTATGATAACACATATAATTTTCATTTATAAAATGAATAAATACTTTTCTCTTTCGAGTCATCTGCTTTCTATACTGTTCAGAACTACAGCAATATTTGTATATTTTTTTCAACAATAATGGTCCCTAATTTCGTATAGAGAGTAATATTAACACAGAAAAATGTATTCGTATTTATGCATAGAGATAGAATGAAATAATCTATCTGTCAATATTTCAAAAGATAATTAAACAATAATGATAACAATCTAGTTAATATAATTAGTGCAGCTAAAGGTCTGAAGAGGTTTCTCATTACGGTTCCCATTTTTCAAACTTATATTAAAAATGGTTTCAATAATATATCATCAACATTCCAGTTGAAAACAGGACTATCAATTCCTTAAATATTCAGAAAAAAATGTTTGAGAGATATATACTAGATTTCTTTCTGCAAACAATTATCTCCAAAACATTTGCTCTATTACTTTCATTCAGTTTTAAAAGTTTTCTTAAATACATTTTTTTTTCAAGTGTTTACTTGTTTTTACATTATTGTCTATATTCTTAAAAGTATTTTTTTAAGTAAACTATGTAAATTTGTAAATATAACATGTTGTTAATTACATTTTCCAGTTTCAAACGATCATACAATGATAAATATCTAATGAACATAAGCTAATAAAATGCCCTTTAACCCTTTATCTACCTCATTATGATTTACTGCAGTTTTTTTCATGAATTTTTCTAATCACTACATTAAAATTTAAGGGGGTATACATAAACAAAATACTCAGTTTGGAAAATTTAATTCGTTAGAGCTAATTAATTAATTAAAGATATTCAACCGTAAAATTAATTATATACACTGTTCACTTCAAATAAAAAGTCGAATCGTTTTCTAAATTCTTCATTAACATACAAATAAAATAAGAGACTTAACTTTTGACTGTAACTTCTTTTTCGGAACAAAAATGACAATCTTCTCAATCTGATCAAAATGTCAGCTGAAAGTACAACTTCTGCTATAAAACTATTCATCTTTCCCCCAAAAAAACTCATCATAGAATCCATGCTTCCATATATCTCGGAAGAGTGGATTTAAAAAAATATTCATGCTAAGTATCGTCAGAGTATTCATAAAAATAGTTATTCTATGTAATTGAAACAAACAAAAGGAGAGAAAAATTAATAAATTTCCTTCACAAAGCCTTGGAATCCCAGTTGAATCCTTTTGCTACTACTATAATCAATTTTTCCATTAAATTTTCTTAATACATTAAATGCTGCACAAAAAGAAAATTGTAATAATGCTTGGGATTTGAATATAATAACGCAGTAATATATTTTTACTTACCTTTTCTTGATTTTTTTTTGCTAGCAAACAATGTTTATCCTTCTATAAAAGATAGAATGAAAGTTAAGAAAATAGAATAACTGTACTTTTATGTACGAAAAAGACAAATGTAAATATTTTATAAAAATTCTCGAGAGACTGCATTTCAAATTGGCATTCCTATTTCCATTTATTTCTATAAAAAAATCTTATTATCTTTTATACTTTAACAAGAAACGGGAAGCAGTTTTCTTTTTATACGACTGATAGCCTTTACACTTATATTTGTTTCTTTATTCAATTTCATCAAAATGAACTTTTTATCAAAAATATGAGCTTTGCTTTAATTTTTTTTATATTAATGCTAACTTCTAACAATTCTTTTGTTTCCAGTAATTCATTTTTCAGTAAAAAAATTTAAAAAAACAAATTTAACAGTTTGTTTATCCCATGTAAATTTTAGTCTGTTTTTATAAATGTAGAACAACTTCATTATTATAATTAAAGCAAAACTGAAACAAGTAATATAAAAAAAGACTAAATCAATTCCTACTTTGAATGGATGAATAGAAAGTATTTTATTGACGAATGAAAATTTGAATAAGATATATATATATATATATAGAAAGAGAGTGGAATAATAGTAGGAATTGAAAAAAGAACATGATTTGTCTCTATTGTTGTAACAATGCACACCCGGTTTGACTAGCTTAGATGAAAAACAGGTTTTCGACGCCTTTTTCTCTGTTTTAACAGTAAAATTGTTACAACAATAGAGATAAATCTAAGTTGGTGTCAGAAATAGGTAATTAATTTAATTAATTAATTGATAATTGAAAAATCGATATTAATATCAAGTGTCATTCACCACAAGTTTAAAAAATTGATTTGAACTTGATTGGGTTAATAGGAAGTATTTTATTAACGATTGAAAATGTGAACAAGATAAATATATAAATATATAATAAATATATAGAGAGAGTGAGCTAATAAGAAGGAATTGAAAAAATGCATTTAAGTTGAAAATTAATTATTTATGGAAAATGTTTCAAATAAATTGATATTAATTTCTCCTTCCACTTAAATCACACACCGACTTAAGCTAATAATGTACATTTTTAGAGTGAAATAATTTGTTAACTTTACATGAAATAAGATATTTTGACGACAATGTAGGAAACAAAGCACATGGTTGCCGATTCAGTTGAAATAACACATACAAAATCGAGGTTGCTAACTTGGCAAATTATCGTGAATGTTGGCATTATTGCGCTAGTACGTAAGTACCTTAATTTTACCAATAAACCAATACTGATAGAATGAATAAAATATACCTTTGAGGATACCTTTAAATTACCCTCTTGGCTAACTAGGACTAGCTTCTGTCTACATGAAAATTTTTAAATTACCGAATTTCCTTTCATAATTAAAGACGTTATTTTATTATTTATGTTTATATTTACTAACATGTATGTACTAATTAGGTCCAAATGTAGTCAATAGTGATACAAGATTTCCAGTTTGGGAAACCAGTAAATAGTTTTCATTAATATTTCCTTCAGTTCTGCAGAATTAAACACTAGACAGTCTAAAGCAAATGACTTCTGATGAATGAAGTGTTTATTATTTTCTACCGCAGTGCTTGAAATTTCTCTTAATTATGGTTTGCTTTAAAATTACTTTTATTTTTATTGAAATTAATACATTGGTTATATATTGGTTATGTTAGTTCAAAAATAAACTTTAAAATTATATTTTATTTTTAACAAAAAACATATATCTTCAAGTAATTTTGTCAATTTAAAAATGAAAAAACTGTTCATAATACATTAAAAAAATTAAAGAGAATACTGTTTTTCTAATTGAATATCAAACTATTTATCCCAAATCGACACGAATAATTCTGTAAGATCTCTAAGTCTCAAAGGCGTAAAGAAATGCAAACAATTTTTAAAAAAATTCAGAAAAGAAATAAATCTACGAGATAAACAGAAGCTATATCGAATAATTAACTTCTCGATCATTTAAAAAGATGGCATGTGACAGAAGAATAACAAGAAAATCCCAACCATCAAAAAGAATGTCATCTCACCTGACCGATATGTAATATTTATATCATATGTTTATGCAGAGTATGAGTTTATCAACTTCTCATTGCTGCTGTGGGGAAAGTCGTAGTTTCAGGATCATTGTGGGCTGCTGATAACACGTTCTCAAATGTCTGCTTATAGTGCCCTATACATGTTTGAATGAATTTAGATTCAAGAATCTTGTCGAACAATCCATGAGTTAATTAACTTGACTACACAGCATTATCTTCATGATGAGAACATGTACATCATAGTAATTCTAAAAAGGTACATGAGGATGGAGATTCTTGCATAATAGCTGATACCAGTTATGGCACATCCTTGGAACATATGAAGGTTAGTATGGGTATGTAGCATGTATAATCCTCAAAACAGAATTCAGGTACCTAAAAATGTACCATTTCGATCAGGTTGACTGATTACTGTATGCTCCAGATGCATATACATCCAGAATTGCTATTTAGATTAAATAAGCTGGTATTCATAATGAGTATCATATATCTGTCTGTGTGTACCATTGCTGATTTGTCCAATTCCTTTGTTTCCAGCACCACAAAGGTGTCATAAATGTATAGCCTCTTGACGATATCGGTTGTTCAATAGTCTCCTGTATGCGTTTGTGGTCTAAAGTCTTCCTTTTGTCGTACATAGAATAATATATCGATAATACATGTAAACTTGGTAACTCGTAAACAATTACTACAGAGCACTTCGACCTAGAGATAGGTCATTCAGGTATTGTATACGGCAGTGTTTCTCAAACTGTGGGGAGCGCCCCCTTTGGGGGCGTGACAACTCTAAAGGGAGGGGGGCGCGAGCTTATTGAAAAGTCGAGAACAAAAGATTATTTAAAGAAATTATTAATTTAATGAAGGTAAACAAACAAAATACATTCTGACGTAATAAAAAATAAAATACACATTTACACTGATATATTACACGTATAAATATATCAGTGCTACTCAATGTATTTTACAATTAATTTAACAATTCTAAGCCAAGAACAAGTTTATTAATTACCAGTGACCCCATGGGTTTTTCATATTTATAATTTTTAACAAAAATTAACACTTATCTTGATAATTTTTGTACGGTTTATAATTAAACCTTGACTGTGCCGATCATAAGTTTCGCGATACGCATCCCAATGCCAACTTTTTTCCACGTAAGCACGCATATGTGATGTATTGGGGGAGGGGGAGGAATAAAGGAGTAAAAATAATCTGGAATAAGTAAATCCTTCGCAAACATTGTTAAGGTCCCTTTATTGCATTCCAAAGTCTTGGAATAATTTTACGGATAGCAGTGCACAGAAAAAATCGTACTTTCGAAAGACGTATATTTACGTCTGGAGAAATAAAAGCTTTGGCTTAGCAAGACGTTTATACACACCGAGAAGTTTATATTAAGAGGTTAAAGTCGTATCTAGTTTTAGCGTTAAAGTATAGTATTATTGAATTCAGTACATTGTTATTGCATGGGGGGCGTGATGGAAATAATGATTGAATATTGGGTCGCGAGTATTGCAACTTTGAGAAGCACTGGTATACGGATTCATGTTAAGAATACTGTACTGATGTTGAGTATTGAAGTAAGTTTTCGATGTCGTTTAATCTGATGCGCATAATGCAAAAGATTCAGCAGAAATAGTGAGTGTACACATTCATCTTACTTTATATGTCTTCAATATACTCACCCACTAAGTCATATTTCATGCATACGAATGCCCTACCGTATCTAACCCTGGTCTTATTGGTATTCCAGTCCGCCCTGGCTGATCATGCTGCAAATAAGATTTTTCAACTTCTTTCTAAAATTCACACGGCATTTTTTGCCGTTTTTAAATACAGTATGATAAGTGAAACGATAATTAAGATTTTTATCCATTAGTAAAATTCCACTTAGCACTGGCCGACTTTTAATTGTAATTTTGACTTTCAATAATTTTTTAACAGTTCTTGCTAATTACATAGCACATTCGACTTAAGAGTTTCAAGATGCCAATACAACATTCAAAGTAATGCATATATTACAATTGATTTCCTAACTACTAAGATTATGAATGTTATTAAATTTAATTTTACTAACAATAAGTGTTTTATCCATGAATTTAATAATTAAAAAGAAAGTGCAAGCATCTTCGAAAAAGAAAGAAATTTAAATTAGTCAGATGTTTTAAACAAATATTTAACAATGAGGAAGAAGAAATTTTAAAATTCTTATAAAGGGTGTTTTTTTAGAGGTATATATATATAGAACTTTAAATTTTGCAATAAAACAACGATGTATTATTCGATTGACATGATTTTTTTATTCGAAAGATAATCTTGTGGAATTACATTTTAAATTTGATATCTGGCATATGATTGCCACGGCTGGCTCGGATGTAGTCCAATCTGGACGTCCAATTTTCGATGACTTTTTCCAACATTTGTGGCCGTATATCGGCAATAACACGGCGAATGTTGTCTTCCAAATGGTCAAGCGTTTGTGGCTTATCCGCATAGACCAATGACTTTACATAGCCCCACAGAACATAGTCTAGCGGTGTAAAATCACAAGATCTTGAAGGCCAATTCACAGGTCCAAAACGTGAAATTAGGCGGTCACCAAACGTGTCTTTCAATAAATCGATTGTGACACGAGTTGTGTGACATATTGCGCCGTCTTGTTGGAACCACAGCTCCTGGACATCATGATTATTCATATCAAGAATGAAAAAGTTAGTAATCATGGCTCTATACCGATCACCATTGACTGTAACGTTGTGGCCTTCATCGTTTTTGATGAATGATTCCACCAGCCCATAAAGCGCACCAAACAATCAGTTTTTCTGGATGTAACGGTGTTTCGACATACACTTGTGGATTAGCTTCACTCCAAATGCGGCAGTTTTGTTTGTTGACGTAGCCATTGAACCAGAAGTGCGCTTCATTGCTAAAGTTCACTTATGAAAATCGGGAACAACGGCAATCTCGTTTTGGGCCCATTCGACGAATCTACGCCTTGCTTGATGATCGTTTTGATGAATTGCCAAACCAAACTGAGAATATATCACGTGACAGCTGTTAAATCGGTCGCCATCTTGGAAAGTAATGCCAACTTAAACTTCTATACCTGGAAAAAAACACTCTTTAATTAAAGAATATTTTAGAATAATTTTAATATAATTGAAATTTAATCGAAGACAATGATGCAAGAAGTTAATGAACTATGTTTATAATTTAACTGAATGATTTATATGCATCTTTATTTAATTCTTTTTGAGCAAGTAACACAGATATTAGTTATACTTTCCATTGATAAGAGAGAGATTTGTTATCATTATTTCATTATTGTTTTTTTTTATTATTACTTCTTTTATTTTTTTATTAGCATCTATGTATGAAGATCAATGTGTAATCATCTTAATGTGCAAAGTGTATGCATCTTAATTTAATTTCTTTTGAGCAAGTAATACAAATATTAATTCCGCATTTCTTCGATAAGTATTTACTATCATTTATTATTATTATTATTATTATTATTATTTCTTGTAGCAACTGTACATGAAGAGTAATGAATGGATTCTTTATTTTTATTACAATGTAAAATGATTTTTTTCTGCATACAAATACCAATATACTAATACAAATATAAAAGCAAATGTACGCTAACTGAATTCTAATTTTTCATTATACTCTACATTAACTTTATGCATAAAAAAAAAAGATGTATTCTGTTCTTGAGGATTGTAAAGCAAAATTAATTCGCTGGTTGTGTCACTTCAGGATTTTTATTCTCTGATCCTTCTGTGAGAGGTTGACACCTCTCTCTCTCTTGGGCACCTAGATGTGTGGGAGGTAGAGAATAAACACTCGCTATGGTTCAATTAATAAATTTATTGATCACACAATGAAAAGACACAAATCCAATTAATATTAGTAAGAGATTCTCTCAATGCTAACCAAGAAAGTGGAACAACGACGGTAATGCACGAAGAATAAGGAGACTATCAAACTCGATCCTTACTTTATATAGAATCTAGTCTATTATCAGATTTAATCTTATATCAATTTAATCTCAGTGAACAATCGGCACTTTAAGAACAGTCAGTATGATAAAAACCTTTGAAAATCGTTTTTGAGTGTTTGATATTTCTAAACTTTCCAAATCAGGACATTTTAATGATATAACTTACAAGCCATTATATGAAGTAGAAGTATTTTAAAATTATTTTTAAAAAATAATCACTTGATGTAACACGCCAATTTTGACAGATAGAAATGTAAACATATTGTCTTATTAAATATGTCGAAAAGTTGCAAAGCCTCTATTTAGTTCATTTCTACACAATTAATTTAGATATCTGTATAACTGTAAGTTTAACTGTGTGTAGATATGCTACAAAGTTTTGAAGCCAAATTTAAACAAGTTTTAGTTATTTGAATGTAATATTGTATAATTTGAATTATTTATTTTAATAGTTAGTGATTTTACCTAAATTTAAGTCTATTCTTTACTGTAAATTTAGTTTTAATTAGTTATTATTACTAATTATTTAAACTAGCTTAGTCTTAGTAACGAGTTAAAATGTTTTGAAATATTTGAAACATTTGTGAAATAGTTCTAGTTAATTTTCTGCATATAAATTAGTCATTAATCCTAGTTTTGAATGCATATTTCAAAATATTTAGTTTGAGAAGGTAATTTTTTTAATAAAAATTTCTGTTTACTAAAATTTATATTTTTAAAATTGTATAAATTTACTGTATGCATTTACTATATGTTTCTTAAATGCAATTGTGTATACTAAAGTAACATTTTTTAAATATTTTTAAGCAGATATCATAACAAAAAAGGATAATTTTCAATACATTCATAATAATCATATTTGCTCGCTCAACTAAAAGTTTGTTTTTGAAAAAAATAATTAATATATTTTAAAAAAATTCACTTCAGTATAAATATAATGTCTAATTAATGTAATAAAAATTTAAGTCTTTATGTTTAATATTTTCTGAGAAAAAGGTATGAGATGATACATTAAATGTGATGTTTGTTGTCTTTGTGAGAAACTTGTTACATACATAAATTTCATGTTTAAAAACATAAAAACAGTTTTATTTTGGCTGTTTTAGAAATCATTTGTCCAGTTTATGAGTAACTTTTGAAGTTTAAAACTTCGAAACTCTCTGCAACACAACAAAACCAATAAGAATTTGCCTAATGAAAACTTGCGAAATGTCGCATAATCAGGTATATTTATATACCATCTCAAATTCATACCAAAACAATATTGATAAATTTTCACATTATATTTATGATGCTTAATGTTACAGTTTGATATTTGTAATGCATGAAAGCTACAAATTCTTCAAAAATTGACACAGAATCTGAAAAAATTGATATATTAATGGAAAATATATCGTTAAAAGAACTAAAAATGCTATTCTGGGCAATTATGAATTTTTTGTTTACTATTTTATGCAAAATGAATTGCAAAGATACTAATGTTTAACAAAATGGGACAAATACATGTTGTAATTCATTATTTTTGTGATAAAGTTGCACTTTATAGCAAAAATTCAATTTTCTTAAAAACGATGATTTTAAAATTACATGTATCTTTTTCATAGAATATAATGTATGATTGTACATGAAATATTTTTCTCATGTTACTGATATGTAGCTAAATATATTCATGTGAGTTTTTTGGAGAATTTCCCAAAATATTTGATTTGAGTCCATATATAGTGACAAAAAATATCAATTATTTAAAAAATTCATAGTGATATTTTTATGTTACATGTTTTTGAGAAAACTAAGCAATATATTTTAAATATTTCACTTCATTGCAAATATTAATGTTTATTTTTTGTTCAGACAAGTTTTTAAGTTTTAATATTCAAAGGTTTTTCAATAATAGGTAACTAATTATAACTCAGATGTGCAACGCCTTTTGTCGTTGCTAGAATCTTGTTACATGCATAAAAATACACAAATTTCATGTTTAAAAACATAAAAATGGTTTTACTTTTGACTTTTTTAGAAATCTTTTGTACAGTTTAGAGAAAATTTTGAAACTTTTAGAAATTATTTTTGCATGTGAACATACAAATCCATAATGAAGCCTTTCGCAATGTCGTAAAATCACATGTCCCCAAATCATTCCTTTTACATATTAATACATGTTTACATTATATTTATGATGTTTTAAGGTCAAATTTGATATTTGTAATGCATCAAAGCTAAAAATTCTTCACAGATTAATACTTAATTTGAGAAAATTGATGCAAATTGTAAAAAGAAAAAAAACTCGTTGAACAAAAAAAACTGAAAAATGCTATATATGTATTTTCTGAACATTTTAAGACTTTTTTGTTTCCTATTTTATGCTAAAAAATTAAAAAGGTACTAATGTTTTATAAAATAGGGCAAATACATGTTGTAATTCATTATTTTTGTGATTAAGTGCCTTTTTAAATTAAAAATGCAAATTTCTCAAAATGATTGTTTTCAAACTGCTTGTACCTTTTTCTCAGAATCTACAGTATGAATATACATGCAATTTTTACTGCACATAAATAATATGTAACTATATATAATGGAGCTACTTTTTTGGAGATTTTCTCAAAATATTTTGCTAAAAAGCAGTTATCGTAAAAAAAAATGACAATTTTCAAAAATTTCAATTTTTGATACTTTTACGATGAATTTTTTTTAAAAAAAAGTAAACAATATATTTTAAACATTTTACCAATGTTTAAATAAAAAACGCTTAATTAATGTACAGACAAAATTTGAAGTTTTTATATGTAACAGTTTCTGAGAAACGGGTTCCGCAAAAAGCTATATTTAACATTTTAGTTATAGGGGGGTACCGACTAATCTTAGTTTCCTCCTAATAAGTCTCAAATCACAATAATTTAATAATTATACCTGCCAGTAACAATTTAACCTGAATCGGGTTTATCTCCTCTCTATTCTAGCTAGAAAACATCGGCTATATATAGTAAGTTAATTTGAACACCACGATTTTCTACTTCCGAAGGGTTGGTTGTGAATAACACGAATTGATAGCCTAAAGATTTCCCAAGTGGATTATTTGAAGAATCGTGGATAGATCCGTCACACTTCTGTTTCAAAGAATTATTCCTTATGCTTTTTCGGATCCTTTCAAGTTCGTTGTTAGAATGCATTCTTGATGTTTTCAATCCTCAAAGATAATAATACCTTACTTACAAAAAGCTATTTGCTAATTGAAATTAATTCTAATATACGAATTATTATATGCATTACTATATTTAAGAAAGTACTATTTTGATCTGTGATTATGATAATTATTCAAAAGAGATTTAAGTTAAGGCACAGGGTCACCAGAGGCTGAAAGAAACTTTAATTCTAGGAAAACTGCTTGTTTGTTACTAATGGCCTCTTGTCAGTATCCTCCTATATGACAGACTTCATGACATCTGAAATATATTTGTCGCACATCTTCCTCTTTTTTGGGAGTGGCAGACGGTTTTTTTCCCTATCTTAAGGTGGTTGGGTCGACTGAGTACCTCCGCGACAACTTTTGTTCCGAAGTACTTTTATGAACATGTTATAGTTTCCCCTTGTGAACGATATTTCTTTAAATTCTGTGTTGTACGACTCATTATGGTTTATATAAATGTAAATGAACATAATATAAAAATGAAATGGGTATCTGGTATCTCTATTGCATGAAATTGAAACTTCGGAAAGAGAAACTGATCAAGCAAAAGGAGAACCTAAAGAAATAATGGAGATTAATCATGATAGCGAAAGTAAATTTGAGGAAAAAAGATGAAGTTGTAACGTTTTTGTTCAAAGGTAGATTTTCAAATCCTACCGTAAGAACTCTATCAAGAAAGATATGAAGCACACTGCACCCTGTCAAAGAGGCACAAGCAAGAAAAAGTTCAACATGATAATTGTCGATTGCCAAAGAACAATAAAACTACATTAACTTGATTAGAATATCACAGTTTGGCCTGTAAATATTCCTGTAATGTTACCAAAAATTTTCTGTATACGTGTCCTTTCGTAAAGTCACGCACATTTGAAACATTTAGCTCAGTTTGTTACATTACTTTCTCAAATTATCCAATAAAATTTGAAAAGTCCTTAAAATTAGGTACCCATACTTTCTTTTAATTAAATTATTTGCTAAGATTTTGATTTGTATCGTGTACACAAAAAATAATTGAAAAAAAAAGATTGAAGTGACTTTAACTATTGACGTAACTATTGAAAGCGTGACTGATCTCGTGTTGAAACGTAGTAATAAAAAAATAATTTATGCATATATATATATATATATATATATGTGTGTGTGTGGGTGTGTGTGTGGGTGTGGGTGTGGGTGTTGGTATGTGTTTTTATCCAAACTCTAAATATGTGTTGTTTTTTCCACTTATTTAGTCTTTTAAAATTGTTGTTTAAAATTTATGACTTGATAATTTTAAATACTAAATTTACATTAAATTTTACATTAATTTACATTAAGTGATTTACGAAAAAGAATTATTTTCTATCACAAAATAAATCAAGACCTTCCAAAGTTAGTACAAAAACTTTCATCCGGCACTTTTCAGGTGTTGACACAATTCCTTACAATATATACCGCTATAAATTGCTAAATTAAATATTAAATTGAAAATAGGAGAATGTCCCATGGAAACATTACTTGACTTTACTGCTTGCACATCATTATTTCTCTTATTTTTTAATGTTTTTTTTTCCTTTTATGATGAAGCTTATTCCTACGGTATAATCGAGCGTAAAAATGAATTTTACGGACCCTTGGTGGACAGAATTTTATGTAATATGTGATAGAAGTTTATGGCTATTGTTTAACAAGTATCTCGCAGCAAATTTTTGCCAGCAGCTATGTGTTCTACGAAAGCTAGTGAATCATGGTTCTAAGAGTTTATCAAGGCAAGTCATCAAAATACTTTCATCTTTTGAGCAAATGTTTTCTCAAGAATAATGAATTAATGAATTTTCCAATAAAAGTGAAATTTATTTTTAAGATAAAAATTGTATATTTTTCGTAATATACTTTCAGTTATATCAAGCTCCAAAACTCCAAAAGAATACAGAATTAATTAAATTGCAATATATACTTTTTCATCGTTTAAACCTATGATTACGATTTTAAACATTATTCATCGTCATTGTGAAGACATTGCATTTAAAATATTTTAAAATGCTAGTGAGAAATTTTACTAGGACTCATAAATATCGATTATGAAGCTTGCAGAAATGCATTCAATTGTGCTAAATATTAAATTCGATAATTTTTCTTTGCAACTGTTTTGCATAAAATCCTTCAGCCCGGATCTACGTATTATTTGAATTTAAATAAATATTATCAAAAGAAATGATAAATATTATGCGAAATATGTCTGAAGCAAGTATATATACTGGAACAGTTGTGAGTGTTTTCGTCGCAATTAAGTATTTGGCGAGGTGCATTTTCAGAAATGAATAGCATTTTGCTTATGTTACGTCATGGACTGCAATTGTCAATGATGCGAAGTTTGTCTATGCATAGCATAGCAAATTGAAAATAGCGACCCAAGAAGAAAGCATCTGACATTACAGATGAGAGATTCACTTTTCAAAAACAAAAGGTTTATTTGTGTTATATTTACCATTTCCAATAGTTATTTAACATGACATATTCAGCAGAAAAAAAGTGCACGATAGTTACAAACTTGGTGGACCTAGAAATACGGCATGATTAGAAAATGTAACAAAACGGAGTGCGTTTTATATTCTGGAACAGTTGCACAGTGTGGGGAAATTTAGAATATCGTTATTTGTAAAACGGATTCATCACTAAACACAACCTTTTGCCACTCTGTGACACACAAACAATTAAGTGCCGATGTTCCGGTGTTTGCAGAATATGACTCATACTATTTTAACCATATTTTAATTTACGCAAGCCTGCGAGTCATTATTTTCATCCCAATGATCAGGCCTCTCTCAAACTCGCTTAACTGTGAGAAATGTCTTCTAGCACGCTTACAGGGCATGTTTCGCTTACCAAAATCTTCCTAAAATCGGCTGTTAATCGTCACGTTTATGAATCTTCGAATTAGCACCCTCTTCCTGATTGTAGCGCCACCTCGGCGTGTATGAGCATGCGTATTGGCACAAAACTTGGATCATTTGCTTATCACATTACACTGTACTTATTTCCAAAGTTTCGCGATTGTACTTTGATTCCTTCTTGGGTTGCTATTTTCAATGTTCCTGAGTGTACTTACTATTATACAGTGCAAAATGTATTTTTCCGTCATAAATAAGGATTTTTGATTTGTTAGTACTTATTTTTATTATTTTCCCAATTATTGTAAGTCTAAATTATCTAACGGCACGTCTATACCTCATTAAACATTTCTTTAGAAAAAAAATGTTGATGTACAAAGGTTCGCCACCCCCGATACATACAATCTATAGGTTAATATTTTTTCTTGTTTAGTGATAATTTTTAACGTTGTATGTCTATCATAATTTTTAAATAAAAAAAGTTAGGAATTACCAGAAGTCTTTAATTTGATTAATTACATTTATCAAGGAATTGAGAAATCGTAATTTATTTTATTAGTATTGTTATTTTTATTATTAAAATGAGCGATAGCAAGTTTTAATACCCAAAATTTAATTGGTTATTTTTGAGATTTTAATGAAACGATTTATAAAATGAATTTTTCTAGTGAAATGTATTGTGTGATAAAGTAATTAGGTTTTATTTAAATCGTTTGTTCGGATTCAAGACATATTAAAAGACGTAATTATAAATAAATTGAAGTTAAGTGAGAAAATTGCAATATTTGTAGGATAATTCGTTGAATATATATTATTTAGAAATTTAATATTATTAATAAACTTCTCATAACTTAAAAGTAAAAATTAAAATCACCATTATTCTACTTTTGTTGAATTTCTCAGAAAAATTGAAGGGTATAAAAACAACGAGGCCCAAATCACCCAAATTAAACCTTTGGAATAATAAATTAATTTTGAAAAAAAATGTTTTTATTTTATAATTCCTTAGAAATGAAGAGTTAAAGTAAGAATATGTAAGAGATGTAGAAAAAATATCCATCCAAATTTTAAATAGTAACATGGAAATCTCTTAAAGAGTTATTTTATGTAGAAATGAATATTTTAAAGTGCTTTTGTTAGAACTTTGGTGATTGCCACGAAATTAAAGGGAAAAAAAGAAAGAAAGAAAGGTGAAATTGAGAAAGAAATAAACAATTAATAATTTTACATAAAAATAGACCATTTTTTATTGCCATAAGATTAAAATGCTGATAAAAAAACTGATTGATGCATAGTGCTCTTAATTTATCTACCAATACATTTATTCACCAATATTTTTAGACAGATCTTAAGAAATATTATATTTTCCTATTTCTAGTCGTTTGAATGTATTCTCGTGCAAAGTTGTTTTAAAATATTTAATATCGTAATCTCAAGAACCTTGTAATTTTTCTGTTCACAAAAACCCATTAACCAAAGGTAAAATATTCGATTCAATTTTGTGTAATTTTCATGCATTTGAAAATTCTAACTTAAACGATGTTTTAACCAAATAAAAATGAAGCTGATCCTTAACTTAAATTGAAATTCTACCACTAATAGCAGTATTTCAACTGTACTTTTATACGTTTAAAGTTTGGTTTTGTATTTTCAATAAAACTTCGGTATATGTCTGATTCAGAATTTTGAACTAACAGTATTTTTAGTGAGTTCTACTTCGTAAATATTTTATTACAATTCATTGCATTAAACCTAAATGCAGTAATAAATCTTCCAAAGAGATACGCGTTCAGCTAGAGTCATTTGGTAGAATTGCGCATTTACATTTATAGGCATGCATGGAAATAGAGATATTCTAAAATATATTGACGAAACAATAATCTATGTTGTCCTAACTTGAATTTTTACAAAAACATTTCTCTTCAAAAAATTGAAATAAACATTTTAAGGAAAACAAAAAAATATTTTGCTCAAAATATGCTGCTTTTATCTAAATTAATTGCACCTAAGAATAATGCTAAATCAAACTAAGAATAAATGAAATTAAATGATTTTTTTTTTTCCTCCATTGCACTGGCCGATTGGTTTATTATGTTGATGTGTATAACCAAGCTACCCCAAAAGTATGATTTAAGTCATAATCTTCGGTGTATTTTTTCTTTGAACCTTAATTACGAATACTACTTTCCTAGCACCAGTTTTGTTTCAGTTTTAGAACATCTCAATTAGCTTTGAGGCAATTTCAAAAAAAAAAGTGTTTGCTTTTTGTGTTAAAAAATACATTTTTTCTGTTGTTTTTGATATTTAAAACATTTCACTGATGTGTTGTTGTTGTTGTTGTGGCTAATGCCACCTGTCTGACGTAGTCAGAACGAGGCCCACGAAATTCATCGTGGCATGGGCAAGAGGTACGCCTGTCGTTGGCCTTGAGCACCATACAGGTGACAGTGCGATTTAAGCTCAGAGAAACTTCCCCGAAGGGACGATAGATGGCGACATGACCTCTATCTCCACCTCCACAATTTCTGCAAGTGAACTGAAGAGGAGGGAAATATTCTCCAGTTCCTGCGCTAGTGAATAAGCCCACAAGACTACGGACCCACTGATTTAACGAGCACGTACTCCGTGTGCACTCGGAGGGTATTTGGTGACATCGAGCATCGGACCCAGGCCTTCCGGTCTGGAGTCCGATGCTCTAACCACTAGGCTACCCACAGCCCCACTGATGTGTTTGATATCCGTTTGAGATAAAAAAAATTTGAAAAAGACGATTTTTTTTCAAAAAAATTCTTTATATTTTAAGTAATTTAGATAAAAAAAATATCTGACTATGCACACATAAAATCTCAGAAATTTGCCATAAAAAAGATGTACTCTTATCTTCAACAGGTTTGCAAAGTATGTTAACTCAGCTTCGATTTAAATCTTTTGAAACAGATATACATTTTTATACTAATCTGAAAACACCATCTTCTCCCTCAGAATAAATTGTTGTTTCGCAAAACTAACCTCCTTTTTACATAAATTTCATGACTACAATATGTTAACAGTCATGTGGCCCACGGATCACTGTGAATTTATTGATGTGCCCCATGGATCATTGTAAATTTATTAATTTGCGCCTCAAGCGTGGAAATTTGAAGACCCTTAGTATAAAGAAGAAATGAAGCTTCTGGACCACAATTTGATTGCAAGTAAATAACAAAAAAAAATTTGCGAGAAAATCATCAGAATTTTTACAATAGTTTGTGGTCCTCTCCAGCTTCTAAGACTGCAGCAGGCATATTTTGCATAGATGCAATGGAGTTATCGATGATACTTTGGGGAATACTGCTTCACACTTGACAACGTGCGAACTTCAACTCTTGTAATAGGAGGTCTTAATCTTGCAGGAACGCGTCGTTCGAGAGTGTCCAAAAAGACTCACTCCGATTAAGATCATGAGAGCATGCTGATCACTCCATACGCTGCATTTCTGCGGCTTCAGTAATGTTCTCTACAAAAATAGCCGTATGATGTCTGGCTTTATTTTGTATTAAAAGTAATAAATCACCAACGGCTGCTGAGTAAGGAAGTTCTGCATACCTTAAAGCCATCAACTTGCCCTTACGAATGATATGCATGTCACTACGTCCACCAATAAAGATTCTAGCCCATTTCATCAAATCTTCTTGTCTGTAAGGTGATCTTTCCTGATTGAATATAGGGTTATTTTGAGTGGCCCTTTTTTACCATACCAATTTGCGTCTGGCATCCCCCTTTAAACTGAATCGGGACTTCTCCATAAACAGCACTTAACTCCTATAATTTTACACCTGATCTTAATGTTCAACAACCCACTTTCTTCGATCCCCATGGTGTCTTGCTGTCAACAAAATACACAGCATTGACTTATGTGTATACAGTCCATTCTTATGAAGATTTTTTGATCGCTTGGCTTGCGAAACCTTCTTCCTGTTGCCAAAAGAAACAGTCTTAGAATCTACGTAGCATTGGCTGTTCTGTCTTAACGAGCTGTTAACAAGATATATAGGTCCTTATTTTCTGTGGAAGTACGTTTACGACCTGGCTCTGACTCTAGCTATCGAAAATGCCCTGTTTATAGGAATGGATGCCGCAGTCTACAGTGACACTTCTTGCCACTCCAACAGTCTCCATTACAGTTCTTTTTGTTTACTTGGATTCTAGCCTTCGGATAATGCACCATGTCAAGAATTCCAGTAGATCACATGGTTGTGACATTTGTTAGTCACCTTTTTTAAAGCAACGGCCGAAAAGTTTAATTTCCCCACTGAGACAATGAAACACAACATCTACGAAATCACGAGTTCTCTCCAGGTATTACCTTTTTTTTTCTCCCGTCCGAATTTTTATAGAATTTATGCGATTAACTATATACATTTTTACGATTAATGTTACATTTTTGAATATTTTAAAATATTTTGAAATTCATCATTTGTGCTTAGCTCCTCTGAATTTTTTAGTTCTTCATTTGACTCGTGTTACAACCTAGATGTCCAATTAGCTCATGCAATAGTTTTGACAATCTTAATTTATTCTTTACCTACATATTTTTAATGCTTTAAAAAGAATTAAAAATATCAGTCTTTGATATTTAAACAGGTTTTTCTCACTAAGCATAAGGGTATGGGTGTTGAATAATCATTAAAAATCCTTTTTGAAGTATTTTTTGGTTTAATATATTATGTTGTTGAGTTTAAAATGTCGGATTCGTAAGTGAATATATAAAGTTGCAAATATTTTATCAAAGCTCTTTATGTTATCAAAATATGCTTCAAATACCATTCTAAACAATATTTTAATGCATATATGCTTTCCTAAAAACTTATGATACTGGGAACCAATAAATACTGATAAAGAATTTCACATTTTGAAACTGCTCTGCCATTAAATACTCTTGTAAATGTATTTAAAAATTAACAGTCGGTTGGGGAAAGATCAGTTGAATAAGCTGGTAGCTGGAAAAATTCATATTTCAATTATTTTGTACTACATATGTGGCCGAGTGTTATCTTGAAAGAAATATTGGGCCATGCCGACTAACAAAGTATAGTCGTATAATTTTCAATTTTTATCCATGCCATCAATGTACAAGCAGGATAATAGACACATTTGAATTTGTTTCCACAATGCTTTCGAGAGCATTATGTTTCATAGATATTTTGGGTCTCCCAAAATTGTTCAAACCAACGCTGCACATTTCATTCGTTGACAATATTCTCCCTAAATGCTTTGATTATATTGAGCGTAGCTTCTGTTGCATTATTACCAAGATCATTATCGTATAAAATTTATCTGAATTTAGGTTTAATTTTCATATCCTTACGATTTTCAAAATAAAGAACAAAATGAAACACTTTTGAGAAAACTTTTTTTGTTGAAATGTAACTCTAACAATGGGCAATACCACTGTTTGCACGGAATTGTATTTTTCTTTTATTAGAATTGTATTTTCGTTATTATTCAAATTGTATTTTCATTATTATTCAAAATATATTTTTGTATTTAATGTACTCGTTCATTTATATATATGCTATATTTAATTCCTATTTAATTATTATTATTTACAATTTATATTTTAATTGTATTTTGTGTTAATTTTTTAGTTTTACTGTCATGTATTTTACCAACGCCATCCACTGTATTTATTTTTCACGCGATGACAACTAGTTGTTTACTTCGACTTGTTTGTGTAATACAATTTCAGTGCAATTGTCAGTTCCTGAACTGTTCCTCGTTTGGAGAGGACCTCGCCGCTCGAAGAGGCTGGCATTTGTCTATATCCTTTATATTCTAAATTAAACTTGTTAAGTTTTTAAAAGCAAAAGTCATCTTTGTGAAGGATAATAACTATATAAACAAAGATATGCCAAGAACAAAAACATGACGAAAATTGGGAGACAAATGCTCACATTTAAAGGAAGTCCGATATTTCATAATGCAATCACCTAATATAAATAGTTTATTTTTTATCTAATTTAATTACAAGAAAAATTTTAATACGAAAGTCATGGGTAAATACTTTTTACTTTAAAGTATTTTTCTCATTTTTAAAGAAAGAAATTAAAAGTACAGAAAAATATACTTTATTTTTTTTATCAGCTCAATATTATTTTTAAAAACATATATCACATCCTTAAAGAAATCACGTCTTCTATTTTAGTAATTATAATTGCACAAGTCTAAAATCCTTTTTCAGCCATATTGACTTGCTTTATTTTGCGAAAGTGATTAAATTGTCTTCCCAGACAAGAAGCATAAGAAATTTCCAAGGAAGTACTAAGTAACTTGGAAGTAACGGGAAATTGTAAGCCCCGGAGCTATTTTAATTTAGTACTATGAAATCTCGAAAACATTTACGACTTTCTTGACATAAGATAATTTTTGAGAAACAGTTAGGTTTCTCCCATTAAGTATTACCGAAGTAGTTTCTTAAGCTACATTATTCAATACTTAATTAAAGTCGAAACAGAATAGGGCTTACAATTTTTTATGAACTTTTTCTAATATATATACATATATATATATATATATATATATATATATATATATATAATCAATATAAAAAAATTCAATATATAATTATATACATATACATACTTATATATATAAATTTATACATATATATACATATACACAAATATATAAACGAAATTATAAAAATAAACATATAGTTATATACCTAAGATAACTAAAATTAGGAAGAAGGCACAGTAGTATAATGACAAACTACTGGCCTTAGGAAAAAGGATTGCAGGTTTAAACAAGATTTGCGGCCAGCCAACCTTCACCTGTAATTTGTCATACTATGTACCAAGAGGAAAGGAAAAAGAATTATATATAATCGAATTTAAATATTAAAAAATCATTAAACTAAATAACATATGAACAAAAGCATAACCTACTAATTCTTAGTGTAAACGATGGTAAAGAGTGCAGTAACGTGTTCCGGCCAAATACGAGGGGTGAGAGCAGAATTGTATAAAATTAATTGCGATACGATATTAGGAAATATATATATATATATATAGATATAGATATATATCTATATCTATATATATATAGCTAGATAGATATAGATATATATCTATCTATATATATCTTAATATATATTTTTCTTTTTTAAAAAAAATTATAAAAATAATAATCATATAAAAATTAGTGTAAAATATAAAAGAAACAAAAAATATATATTAAAAAAATTTAATAAGCATGTGGCGCCATCTATTTAATAATATTGTAGAATAAATTAGATATTGTATAAATTTAAAAAATCATTACAAAACATAATAACAGTAAATAATTACAGTAATACAAATTGTATCATTAAAAACCATTATAAATATAATAACAAAGAAAGTTAGCAGGATATCCATGTTCAATACAGTGATTAAAATTTTTTTTAATATTTAAAAAAATATTAGCTTTATCGCTAATACATTATTGCGATAAATATTGTTAAAAATAATATTTCTATATATAGATATTGATAAATTAGAATTCCAGTAAGGCACTTTGATGATATTAAAATTAAAGCATCTCTTTTATCATAAATATTACTATGTAGTTTCAAATCCTTAATATACAGTGTTACATCTAGGTAATTTGTTTTGATTGGATTATTATTATTTAACTAAGTTTAAGTAAGACGGACTAAAATTAATAATGGGATTTAAATTATCATGTTTACCAAAAGTAATTAAATCATCAATATATCTAAAAATGTAGTAGTCATTATTAATAATATAATTATATTCATAAATATGTAAATAAAGATTAGTCAAACTATTACTAGTTGGGCCCCCTTGTGGGAGTCCTTTCGCTTGTTTATATAAAGGACCATTAAAAAAAATTGATGTAATTTTCTTTTAAGACAAAATCTATGAGAGTTTTAAATTTGTTAAAACTAATATTAAGGTTATAAATGCTGTGGTTTTCTAAAATTATTTTAATAATATCATACATATCAATGGAATTGAAAAGATCTTCAAAGTCATAACTATGAACTGAATAAATATTTCTATTGTTAAAAAAATCTATAATCTCTTTACTATTTTTAATTATATCTTTATTAAATTGCTGATTAATAAAGTTTTGTATAATAGTATGAAGTAATTTGCCTGCAGTAGTAATATATGTTCTAAAACCATTTGTCACAGTTCTAAATTTAACCGGACTTTTATGGAATTTTGGAGTTAAAAATATATATGGATACTTTTAATTTTAGGAATACAAAAACCTAATTTATATAAATAGCAATAATACGATTACTAATTTCATTATGTGACAAATCTAATTTTTTAAAAGAACCATTATTTAGAAAGTGATCATAAAGAATATTATAATATAAATAATTACAAATCACACATATATATATATATAGTTACCAGGTACTTTATCAATGTAAACGATGATAAAATTCTTTTGTAATTCATAAATTTTCTGTTTTATATCTTTAAAAGTAGTTTCAGATTGAGAATGGTAACTGAAATTTATAAGGTCTTTTAAAATATTGTACTTATACTCATCAAATGCCTCAATAGGTAGTCCATATTTAATTGCAGATTTTGTAATAAAATTATCTATATCTTTAATAATTTGTTTTTTAACAGTATTGTTGTTATTAGAAAAATTTAATCTAAAACTAGTGCCTTTACTCATTATATCTTTTCAAATATTATCATTGATTATGTCTAAGTTGCCAGTAACTACATGTTTATGATGACCATCAATAAAGTTATTATAGTTTTTACATAAACAATCTTCTATATTAATAGAGGGCGAACTATTGTTGTAATTAAAGATAAATCTGCCCATCGTTTTGTTATATTTAAATGCTTTCTTTACAACCACCTTTCTAACAGGAAAAAGTGACAAATGTCTATTAAATACATTAGAAAAGTTAATTTTGTCAAAAGTTTTATTCATGAATAATAAAGTGCAGTACTCTGTAATAGGTTAATTAATTTTCTCAACATTAATATTGTGAATTTATTAACTAGATAGTTAAGAATGTCTTTAATAATGTGTATTGCATGACAAACCTTTAAGGAATCATTGTTTAAGGTTTCATATAACAATGCAATTTCATGTTTAATAAGACCAAACATGAAGTATTTGATATTCTTGATATTAAAGATTTTTTCAAAAAAATCAATAAGAACTCTAATATTGTCATTTAATGAATTTTTATCTCTGTTTTTCCTTTTAGTTCTATTACTTCTATAGATTTTCTTTTAGAATTATTGTTTAATTTATTGGCATTATAAAAAACTTCTTTATTATTATTCTGTAACATTATTTGCAAAGTATTTTTAGCAAAATACAAAACATGAAGGCCATATGGATAGATTGTATTAAAACTCCTAATATAGTGATTTTCCCACCATAATCTGTGCTTAGTAATTAGAGTAATTTTAATGATAGACAGTTCAACATTTTTGAAATCATGCATATGAAAGTGTCTAAGTTCAATTTTATTAGAATTATTGCAATTATAAAAGAATTTAACATCATGTCTATGCTGATTAATCCTTAAGTTAATAGTATTGGAGGTCTGTCCAATATATTTATATTGACATACCTTACAATTTAAATGATAAATACAATTAAAGGTTTTACAAAGGTTAAATTTAGAATCACAATCAGTTTGATCCATATTTAACATAGCACATGTATTACATCTACTATCTCTACATTTTTTGAGTTTTAACTTAAGAGTATTATAAGATATATATATATATAAGATATATATATATATAATATATATATATAAGATATATATATATAAATATATATATAAGATATATATAAATATATATATATATATAAGATATTATTATATATATATATATTATATATATATATATATATATATATTTATATATATATATATATATACATAACTTTTTTAAATATTTAATTTATACTCATTTCTTCCCAAAAGTATAACTCATGTGACTGTATGAAAATACAAGTGCATTTATACGTAATAAAATAATAACAGACAAATTGTAATTCTTTACAAAGAATGAAAATGGATTTGAAAACCTATAAAAACCCTCCAAAATATAAGCAGATGCTTAAAAGTCAATAGACCCAAATGGAAAACTATTACTTTTTCTACAGGTGTCATTGATTTAGGACAGTGAAATATGGTTATGCTTGCTTCACAGGACCCAACCTTCCTCAGCCAGCAAAAAATTTTACAAATTAATGCAAAAGAAAGTGAAGAAAAAAGCTTAGAATAAATAATGAAGCCAAGCCTAATAATGGCACGTGTTAGCAAGCGAAATGACTATTTATAAAAAAATATAAAATGAATGAATATAGTAAAATTGTGCAACATTACATATTCAAGCAAATATGAAACCTACATTAAGACAATTATTATCAATTGCAGTAACCCCATCTGCAATATATATATATATATATATATATATATATATATATATATATATATATATATATATATATATGTATAATAGAAGTGAAGAAGTTCTGGAACCTACAGTGCTAAAGAAGAAAGAAATTGGAATTGACCAGACACAACAAATGTAGATACAAAAAGTCTTTGGACTAATCTGGAGACCTATTATGATTTCTAAAGCCGTCTCTGAATTAGTACAGCGATTTAGGTTTAGCAATAATTTATGGATCCAACCTTCTCCGTACAGCAGGAATTTTCAACATAATAGAAAAAAATAGAGCCATGTAAAAATTATAAGCCTATTTTTTCTGCCACGTGGATGTGGAACCTAACAATATATTAAAATAAAATTAAGAAAAGAGAACAAAAATGAATCTCGCAAGGAGAGGAATAATAAAAAAAAATTATAGAAAAAAAATTAGGATAAAAACTTATATGTAAAATAAGATATTTTTGGAAATCTAAAAAATTCAACCTTCTCCGTTTAAGATCCCACGCTAAATGACTTAAAATATTGGAACGTCAACACAAGAAGAAAAAGCCAAGATACCAAGATACTTATTTTGCAACTAAACTAACCTCTAAGATATATATAAAGGATGTTTTTTTTAAATGTATAAAACTTTAAATTGCAATAAAACAACGATGTATAATTCTATTGAAATGAATTTTTTTTTATTCGAAAGATAATCTTGTGGAATTACATTTTAAATATGATATCTGGCATATGACTGCGGCGGCTGGCTCGGATGTAGTCCAATCTGGACGTCCAATTTTCGATGACTTTTTCCAACATTTGTGGCCGTATATCGGCAATAACAAGGTGAATGTTGTCTTCCAAATGGTCAAGCGTTTGTGGCTTATCCGCATAGACCAATGACTTTACATAGCCCCACAGAAAATAGTCTAGCGGTGTTAAATCACAAGATCTTGGAGGCCAATTTACAGGTCCAAAACGTGAAATGAGGCGGTCACCAAACGTGTCTTTCAATAAATCGAATGTGGCACGAGCTGTGTGACATGTTGTGCCATCTTGTTGGAACCACAGATCCTGGACATCATGATTGTTCAATTCAGGAATGAAAAAGTTAGTAATCATGGCTCTATACCGATCAATATTGACTGTAACGTTGTGTCCTTCACCGTTTTTGAAGAAGTACGGACCAATGATTCCACCAGCCCATAAAGCGCACCAAACAGTTTTACTGGATGTAACGGTGTTTCGACATACACTTGTGGATTAGCTTCACTCCAAACGCGGCAGTTTTGTTTGTTGACGTAGCCATTCAACCAGAAGTGCGCTTCATCACTAAAGAAAATTCGCTTATGAAAATCGGGAACAACGGCAATCTCGTTTTGGGCCCATTCGACGAATCTACGCCTTGCTTGATGATCGTTTTGAAAAATCGCCAAACCAAACTGAGAATAAATCACTTGACAGCTGTTAAATCGGTCGCCATCTTGGAAAGTAATGCCAACTTAAAGTTCTATACCTGGAAAAAAACACTCTTTATATATACATATATATATATGTATCTTAAAAATATTTTTAAACTCGTAAATGCACAAATCCACCACACAACATTAGGTCCACAAAGTCAGCTTGTTAGTGGTCCAGCTGTGAAGTATTTGTGCATTCCACACACAGGGTACATTTTAATACACATTTAGACCAATAGTTACATGACTACACTTTAAAATTATTTATGACCAATTAAACATTTATATCTAATCACACATTTATGACCAATCAAATGCTTATCACCAATCAAGCAAGTTTTTTACATGCGGTCTAGTTTGCTTCTAATGCCAAGTGGTCAAACTTTGGTGTTAGATCATGAATCGTTTGGATTGACATGGCATTGGTAGATGTTATGAGCAAAATATGGATATGGTAATTGATATATTAAATATGAAAAGTCTTGCTATAAGATATGGATTGTATTCTTGTTTTCTCTGGTGAGTTTTTAATGATTTACGCTTTTCATTTGTGAATATACTGTGTTTTTAATGTTTGAACATTCGGTTTTAGAAATTTTAATTTGAATTTCGGTTTTTTAGATTGAACTTTCGGATTTGTTTTTAGTTTGAACTTTCGGATTTTTTTTTTTTTTTTTTTTGAACTTTCGGATTTTTTTTGGTTTGAACTTTTGGTTTTTGGATTTTTTTGTTTGAACTTTCGGATCTCAAATATTTTTTAATTTGAACTTTCGGATCTCAAATATTTTTTATACATATACAACTATTTTTTCTACCTATACAACTATTTTAAAGATGGGTGCCTTATCTTGGGCGTTCGATTCACTTATATTATGCACTGAATTGTTTTTAAATTTTAATATTTTAGTGTTGTAATATCTTTCAGAATGCGATGGCGAATAGTTTAATTTTTGAAGTTTAATGGTTTAATTTTAACTTTTTAATTTTTAATTTTTAAATTTTTGAGAATTGCATATTTTCCAATTTTCTTGAGTTGCAATAGGGAAGTTTGGCGCCATCAAACTAGTTTAACCCCACTTATCGGTCCTAAGTCCGAGATTGCACTTGGATATTTTATAAATGTTTAACTTATATTATATTATTTAATTTTGTTTGAAAACGATGGAATTTTATCTTTTATATTCGCCATTGATATTTTGAAATGGGATTTAGTGTATTATAAGATTCATATATTTCAATTTTTCAATTGATAATTGTGATTGATTTTTTATATATTTAAATATATATATATACTGACATTTTTCGAGTCAGAAGCAGTCTTAATTTTTAAAAAAGGATTCTTTTTATTCTATGAATTCTCGAATTCATCATGCTTGGGCGTTTGAGTGTTGTTACCACTTAAACCCAGATGTGAAGTACCTTAGACTGAGTGTATTGAAAGTTTTTAGGACTATTAAATATAATTTTCAGAAATGTTTAATTGTTAGGCCATAAATTTCGGAGAAATAATTGGCTGATGGATTTAATACTTGAGAGAGAGAGAAGATGAAATGAAAAATAAAAGTTATATGCTATGTAGAGAATTTAATTTTAAATCTTATTTAATTATCCTTACAACAAAATTACAACAAAATGAAGAAAAAGTAATTATAAGATTGGCGTATTTCCCGTAAATCTGGAATACAAAGTAAACAAGCCATGAAGTGGACGAAATGACCATGTGTGGGCATAAACCTACCGTCTTCTGATTAGATTACGCTATCAAAAGTAGAATTAAAAGGATTTGTGTGTGTGTGTGTAATTCTTACAAGAACAAAAAATTAATGCAAAAAAAGGAAATTGATGAGCCCTCTTTTTTCAAAACCTTGTTAAATATGCCATGTAAAAAATGAGTTGGGTGTATATATTTATTCGTCTGTGTATACTGAGTATATTTTTTTATCACTACAACGTCCATCGATGCCGATTGGACACCAAAGTAGGTTTAGTTTGCTCTCCTTTCCACATTTTTCCAGGGAATTTGAAAATGTTTCATAAATTTTAATAATTCCCTATAGTGATTACATAGATACTGTTTTGTGGTTCTAGGTTAATTAGGAGATATTTTACTACTAAATATACCTATAGCGTCCATTGGTGTCGTTTCGACACCAAGACAACCAATCATAAAAAAAGTTGACGTAAAGCAATTGATAGTTCACGAAGTAATATCGACATTTATTTGACCTTAAATGCAGTGGTATTGGGTTCACAGAGGAAATGGGTCAACTAAAATCGTTGTATTTAAATAGTAGTTTATATAGCATTTGCTTACCTGATCATTAAAAAAAACTTTCAATTTTCGAACCTTGTGCAGAGCAGACACCTTGAAACGATAATTCGTAGAAAAGGTTTATGCCCTGGTGAAATTGCGATTTTGTTACGAGACCTTTCCGAGAAGGAATCGGCTGGTGGTGAGCTGTCTTGCTGTAATTTAGATTCCGATGAAGAAATAAGATTGAATGAAAGTGACTGCGAAGAATCGGAAGAAATTCTCTCTCAAATGCATTTGATAATATTCCAGTAAGTCCCGATATATATGTATATGTGTGTATATGTGTGTGTATGTGTGTATATATATATATATGTATGTGCGTGTGTGTGTGTGTGTGTGTGTGTGTGTGTGTGTGTGTGTGTGTGTGTGTGTGTGTGTGTGTGTGTGTGTGTGTGTGTGTGTGTGTGTGTGTGTGTGTGTGTGTGTGTGTGTGTGTGTGTGTGTGTGTGTGTGTGTGTGTGTGTGTGTGTGTGTGTGTGTGTGTGTGTGTGTGTGTGTGTGTGTGTGTGTGTGTGTGTGTGTGTGTGTGTGTGTGTGTGTGTGTGTGTGTGTGTGTGTGTGTGTGTGTGTGTGTGTGTGTGTGTGTGTGTGTGTGTGTGTAATGTACCCAGCAGAATTGTGAACAGAAATGTTTTGCGGCAAAGCAGTGTTCCAACAAGCTTCGCAAAACTTAATGTTAAGGTCAGTATTTTTAAGAAAGGGTCATAATAAATTATTACAAGAAATAATATTTTAAAAATTCTTAGTATGAAACCCTACTCAACAGTAGTCTTGGAATTTTATTTAGTAATGACAGTTATTTTATAAATTTTATTTTGTGGTGTCGAAAAGGCACCGGTGGACGCTTAAAATCAGTCAGTCGGGTGGAAACCTTTCAGAAATCGATTTTGAGTTTTTGATATTTATAAAATCTCCAAATCAAGACCTTTCCAACAATATACCATACAAGCCATTATATGAATTAGAAGTATTTTAAAATGATTTTAAAAAATTAATCGGCTGATTTACCACGCCCATTTTGACAGATAGAAATGTAAACATTGTCTTTTTAAAACTTGAGAAAAGATGCAAAGCCTCGATTATTTTTTATTTTTTAATACCCAAATTAATTTTAGATAATTGTTTAACTGAACTGTTAGATTTGCTAAAAACGTTTGGAGGCAATTTCAGATTTTCATGTGGGTTTTAGTAATTGTTATACTTAAAATGTAGTTATTTTTTACTGAAATTTAGGACTTTTCTTTAGTTGAAATTCATTTTTAATTAGTTATTCTTAATTATTACTAAATCTTCGCGTGTTTAAGTAAAAATGTTAAAGGAAACAAAATTAAGATAAGATTGTGACCTGGTGAGAAATATATATTCGTAATAAATCTTAATTTAATAACTACACGAGGCGTAATGAAGATTATCTGTCATGGAAAAGAAAAAGGATTATACTTTTACAAGGTAAGAATTTTTTTATAAAAATTGTTTTCTAAATAATTTTTAAATTTTGTAAATTAAATGTATGCATGTACTATGTTTCTTAAATGTGAGTGACATTTTTGAAATATTTTTAAGCATATATCATAACAAAAAATGACAATTCTCAATAAATTCATAATAATCACATTTGCTCGCTCAACTAAAAGTTTGTTTTTGAAAAAACTAATTAATATATTTAAAAAAATTTCACTTCAGTATAAATAAAAGTGTATAATTAATACATGTAGTAAAATCTTAAGTCTTTAAGTTTAATAGTTTCTGAGATAAAGGTATGAGATGATACCTTAAATGCGATGTTCGTTGTCTTTGCGAGAAGCTTGTTACATACTTAAAAATACATAAATTTCATGTTTAAAAACATAAAAATTGTTTTAGAAATCATTTATCCAGTTTAGAGTAACTTTTGAAGTTTAAAACTTAGAAACTTTCTGCAAAATCAAAACCTAATGATAATGTTACGAAAACCTAAGAAAAACTTACGAAACGTATAATCAGGTATTTTTAAATACCATCTTAAATTCACACCATATTGACCAAAACTATATTGATACATTTTCACATTATATTTATGATGTTTTCTGTTCAAATTTTAAATCTGTAATGCATGAAAGCTACCAATTCTTTAAAAGTTGATACAGAATTTGAGAAAATTTGGATATTTTCTCATTAAAAAAACTGAAAAATGCTGTTCTGGGCAGTTTAGAACTTTTTTGATGCAAAATAAATTGCAAAGATACTAATGTTTAACAAAATGGGACAAATACATGTTGTAATTCATTATTTATGTGATAAAGAGGCACTTTATAGTGAAAATTCAATTTTCTCAAAAATGATGTTTTTAAAACTGCATTCATGTTTTTCTCAAAATATAATGTATGATGTGATGAATTTTCTCCCTTCATGTTACTTATATGTAATCATATATATATTCATGTGAGTTTTGGGGGGAATTTCCCAAAATATTTGACTGGAGTCCATATATCGTGACAAAAAATGTCAATTTTTTTTAAAAACTCATAGTGATATTTTTATGATACATGTTTTTGAGAAAACTAAACAATATATTTTAAATACTTCACATAATTGCAAATATTAATGTTTATTTATTGTTCAGACAAGTTTTTAAGCTTTAATAATTCAAAAGTTTTCAATACTAGGTAACTAACAACAACTCAGGTGTTTAATGCTTTTTGTCGTTGCGAGAAGTTTGTTACATGTATAAAAATGCACCAATTTCATATTTAAAAACATAAAAATAGTTTTATTTTTGACTTTAGAAATCCTTTGTACAGTGTAGAGAAGGTTTTGAATTTTGAAGCTTTAGAAAATTATGTTTGCATGGAAACATACAAATCCATAATTAAATTTTTCTAACGTCGTAAAATCTCGTATTCCCAAATCATGACTTTTACATATTGATACATGTTTACATTATATTTATGATGTTATAAGGTCAAATTTGATATTTATAATGCAATGAAGTTAAAAATTCTTCACAGATTGTTACATAATTTGTGAAAATTGATGCAATATGCTCAAAAAAATCTCGTTGAACAAAAACTGAAAATTACTATATATGCATTTTCTGAACATTTTAAGGCTTTCTTGTTTCCTATTTTATGTTTAAAAAATTAAAAAGATACTAATGTTTAATAAAATAGGGCAAAAACATGTTGTAAATCATTATTTTTGTAATTAAGTGCCTTTTTACACTTAAAATGCAATTATCACAAAATGATTGTTTTCAAAGTGTGTGTACATTTTTCATAGAAAATAATGAATGAAACTACTTGCAATTTTTACTGCACATAAATAATATGTAACTATATATAATGGAGCTACTTTCTTGGAGATTTAACTAAAATATTTTGCTCAGAAACAGTTATCGTAAAAAAATGACAATTTTCACAAATTTCAAAGCGATACTTTTACGATGAATGTTTTTGAAAAATGTAAACAATATACTTGAAACATTTTACCATTATTTAAATAAAAAGGCCTAATTATTATACAGCCAAAATTTGAAGTTTTTATGTTTAACAATTTGTGAGAAACAGGTTCCTAAAATGGATCAATTTAACATTGTCGGTATAGGACATACCGACTACCTTAAAGGTAAACCATTTCCTGAACATTTATTGTTATACTGAATACTTCACTTAAGGTTTTAAACTGAAAAAAACAATACTTTAATTTCATCTTGCAGTTTAATAGTAACAAGTGAGAAGTTGTCTGTAAACCGAAATTCACTATCTAGATTTTTCGAAACGGATTAAAAAATTCAAGAAATACTTTGACAGAAACCTTAAAATGTTCTAAAGTATTTTTTTTAAAATTTAAGTAAAATTCTGTATTGAGTTTAGATTTTAAAATACATTCATGGACAAAAAAATTAGCGCATCAAGAAATAATTACGGTATTGTAACGAAACTTGGCATGAAGGTATGTGTCGGGAAGATAAGCAAATGATTAGAAATGCAGCGTGATAGCACATTGCGTATAGCCGGTAAAGGGCGTTTAACATCGTTCTCCATGGAATGTAAAACAGATAACCAAAGCTTGTTTGAGTGGGCTGAATCGTTTACAAAGAAAGAGCTAAGGTAGACATGTCATTACGCCATTTTCGAAGACAATATGAGAAACTGGCGCAGTTTGAGAGGGGGAGAGGCATGATGGAAGTTGGGGGGTCAGCTAGGCGAGTAGCTCGTGAATTAGGCCGCTCTGATTGTGTTGTGAGGAGGTGTTGGGACCAGTGGATCCGAGAGATGTCATTTACACAAAGACCAGGCTCAGGATGCCCTCGACAGACCAGTCGTCGAGAAGACCGCCACATCATAAGAAATTCACGCGTATTGCCAAATGCTTCATCTGTCGCCATCAGGGCACATATAGCACCTTCATTAGGGGCCCCAGTATCTTCTCGAACCATACGAAGGCGCCTGGCTGAAAGACATTTGGGATCGTGGCACCCATTACGTGCGCTTCAATTGACGCACATACATCGACGCCTCCATTTGCAGTAATACCGCGCTCGAGGAAACTAGACTGCAGCGGAATGGAACCAGGTCGTCTTTAGCGATGAATCCAGTTTCAATCTTCACCAGTGATGACAATCGTGTTCGTGTGTGAAGACCCCGTGGTTAACGCCTCAATCCTGCCGTTGCTTTACAGCTACATGCCACTTCCACAGCTGTTATGATGGTATTGGGTGTCATTGCCTACAATATATGGTCACCCCTAGTATTGATCCGTGGCACCATGACATCCACCCTGCAACCACATGTGTTGCCACACATGCAACGGCTCCCATGAACCATTTTTCAGCAAGACAGTTCTCGTCCTCACACTGCAAGAATGTCACAAGACTGTCTCTTCACTGTTATTAACCTTCCTTTTCCTACCCGATCCCCAGATTTGTCTCCAATCGTGTATATCTGGGATCACTACGGACAGCAAATTGGGCATCTCATGGGTTTGAATGAACTATAGGAAAGGTTAGCAAATATGGAACGAAATGTCTCAAGACGTCATACAGAACTTGTATGCCTCAATGCCCGATCGTATCGAATCGTGTATTCGCGCTAGAGGGGATTCAACAGGGTATTGATTCCTCCGTTCTTTTGCCTTTTTTCTGAAATAAATAATTATTTTTCTTTCATTTTCTAATCATTTACTTATATCAAAGTAGTCATTACGTGTGTAAAATTTCGTTTTATTTTGACAACTCCTTCTTGGTGCGCTATTTTTTTTTTGTCCATGAGTGTATATTAAAAGATAACAACATATTGCTAATGTTTAAAAATGTGAATCATTTCACGTTTGTTTAAAGTTTCGATCAAATGAAAACATATGCAGAATTTATAGACCGGTAATTAGATTTAACACTGAAACTTCTGCAGCAAATGCAATTTTTAAATTGAAAAATACATTTATGTCCTATTAGCTAGTATACTGATTTTCGCACCGAGGAAATGTAAAAAATAATCAATACAAATTGAAAGATAAAGAAATTTTTAGTGAATTAGTTTTAAGTGAATTGCAAGTTAAGCAAAAAAAAATGCTTTTTGCATATCTCAGCTGAACGAAAAAAACTACTTTTGTCAAATTTTACGGCTGTAGATCTATTAGCTGATAAAAGGGGGATTTTTTTTTTTTTTCTTTATAACTCCCCGTATCTCTCTCGTGGGAAGATTTTTGTAAACTTCTTCCTAAGCTAATCTCTGCTCAGAAAAAATAACACATTGTTACACACTTTTTGTGTAATGAATGCTTAAAATAGAGTAACTATTTTGTATCTAGATGCGAAATACGTTAATATTACTTTCTGATGTATTTTTTATGTTAAAATTGTAATATTCTCAAGCAACATCACTCATATTAAAATGACAGTTCAATAGAAACATAGCGAAATGTTGGTGATAGAGCCAAGTTGGCAACAATCTGGTGACCCTGTTTGGTGATTGATTGAACGGTGCAGAAATTGATATGCTGTAGCACCACCTGGTGAGGCAAATCTCCAAGAGCTGTAGCCATTTCATTGGTGGCGTCCGATATCTGCGGCACACACTGTCGCATTTTGACGTTCTAAAATTCCAGAAAGTATTTCACACCATAAATGTATTTTAGTAATCTATATTTCTTCATAAGTTCAATTTTCACAATGCGCCAAGAATTTTAAAATAAATACGCAGTAATGCACAGTTAGATGTCGCACTTAAAATTAAACTAATTCAGTTTTTGCAACCATTTTACTCACTTGGCTCATCGTATTTATTACATTTTCCTGGTTTGCTTTTAATAAACTCAGACTCCATTTTGGGAAACATAGACTTTTAAAGATACAATATAAAGTTATAAAGTAGAAAGTTTGATACAAGTATTTGCTTGTAATGGGTTTCTTAAACACACTTTAGCAACAAACAAATACTTCCATAGTAAGCTAATATACTCTTATGTCAGACGAACTTTTATTTCAGAAGGTGTGTGACGTCTCACGCGTCTTTTCTTTAACAAGTCCTTTGGGTTCTTTGGGCCAGAATTAATGGTAATTCTTTTCCAACCAAATCCAGGAAGTGAAGTGTGAATAAAAGATGCAAATGGACAAACTTTTAAATATAGGATCTTAGAGTAAGCGGAATGGCAATGTAAGGTAATGTTTGACAGTTGAAGTTAGTTTGTGCCAGTTGATGGTTATTACAGTTCGTGCTTCAAGTCTGAATGAGTTTTGCGTGACGTGAATACAAATTTTTAGTGATCGAATAGAAGGAATCAGCTAAGTTGCATACCATTGCATACAAAGACAAGATTGATCGTTGCTTCAAGCTGTAATAGGGTAGGATTGATTATTTAATATTAGAATCGGGATTTAGGCGGTTCGCTTATTGATAGTGGTCTGAATTAGATTAAGTCTTATTGAGTGTTGCGTATTTTTATCATCGTAGACTCTCTCATATTAATTATTATAATTTAATTTGTTAAAGGTTAAAGTTGAATATCTTAATAAAGTCATATTAAGATAATGTTTGATCCTAGTCCTTTCGCTAATCCTACACCTCTAGCTCACGCTGATACTTCGAGAGATGCACTTCCAAGGGGAGGTACATCACAGGTGAGAGTGAAATTATTTAAATATTTTTTCTTCCTACATGTGGTAATTTTTACGAAATTGTTTTTAAAATTAGAGTCTTTTTTGTATTTCACTGAGTTACAGTGGATTTAGAGGAGGAGTGCGTTTTTATATATATATAGTAAAATTTTCACTCTAAATTTCAAAGTAAAGAGTTTTGGAAAAAATCATTTCAAAAACCAGAAAAATGTCATGTGTCTATATGCGAGGGTGGTCCCATAAGTAAGCGTCCTGACCTAGAGATGCCCGTAGTTCTTTAAAAAATATCATTGTATTAGAAAATACGCAATCTATTAAGCATATGTTTCGACTTTGAAGACTCCATGTTGTTTAGTACTTGTTTGGTAGCCATCACTAGTGAACGTTTTAAGTGAATTTGTGAAAACGGAGATAATTGGTCCCCGTTATGTGATGCAATACTTCTATTTGAAAGGCCTGAGCCCAACCAATATAATGGCTAAACTAGATTCTATATATATATACTCTGGGTTAGTTCTCTTCATTTGCAACAGTAAGGTACTATGTAGAAGAGTTTAAATAAGGCCATACGAACTGCCAAGAAGAGCATCGCAGTGGTTGACCAAAGAAGGTGACGGCTGCAGAAATTATGAAGAAATTCCGTAATCGTCGATTAAAAGTGCGCTAGCTAGCAGGCATAGTAAGCATTTGAAAAAGTGTGGTACATCGCATATTATCCGAAATTTTGGACAAGAGAAAACTGTGTGCAAGATGAGTGCCGCGTTTGCTCACACTCGAGGAAAAACAGTGTCGTGAAGATGTTTCAATTGAGTGTTTATCGAAGTTTCACAGCAACAAAGCAAAATTTTTGCGCCGTTTCATAGCCATGGATGAAACATGAGTCCATCACTTCCCACCCAAGACAAAAGAACAATCAATACAATGGACTGAAAAGGGAGAACAGGCTCCAAAGAAGGCGAAGACCGTTCCATCTGCAGGCAAGGTCCTGGCGTCGGTTTTTTGGGATGCTCGTGGGATAATTTTAATTGACTATTTTGAAAAAGGAAAAACTATCAACGATAAGTCTTGCGGGAAACTTAATGCAACGTTTGAGTGAAAAAATCAAGCAAAAACTGTCACATTTCGCAAAGAAGAAAGGGTTCTTTCATCAAGAAAATGCACCAGATGACAAATCTGTTATTGCAGTAGCCAAAATTAGGGAATTAAAGTTTTGAATTGGTACCTCATGCACCCTTTTAGCCAGATTTAACCCCCTCGGATATTTTTTATTCCCAAAATTGAAAGAAATGGCTCAGTGGTCAAATATTTTCCAACGATGAAGAAGTGATGTCGGCAGTTAATTGCTATTTTGAGGAGAAATATAGTTCTTAGGGTATCGAACTTATTGAACATCGCTGGAAAAAGTGTATAGAACTGAAAGGAGATTATGTTAAAAAATAAATATATTTTTCCCAAAAATTTTTGAGTTTTCATTGTTAAGACGGGTACTTTTGGGACCACCCTCGTAGATAGATAACATATTCTTCGAACAAGTAATGCATTGATTTCGTTCTTTAGAAAATTGCGAATTACTAATGAATTAATGTTAAAAACAATTCCTATTTCATAACAGGCGTATTTTTAGCAGCTGTATTTGCAAATTAATTTATTTTTTCCGTTGATTTTTTGTATGAAGTTACGAAATAGTTTTTAAACAATCAAGAAATTAAAGAATTGTCTTCTTTCAAAATTTGAGACCTAAGTATTAAGTGAATTGTTTATGTCTTAATTATGCAACAATAAAAGAGAGTAATTAGAGTAGAGTTAGAATCATTGGATTTAATATTGATTACAAAATAGTAAACAAGATTAACAAAAATAAAGAAAAATACCAGTTTTTAAAATTTGTAATATATTTAGAATTTAATTCATTTTTAAATCCTTCTATAGTTTATCTTTTAAAATATGTTACTGTTATAAATTGGATGGATAAATATACATCACTTTCCGGTGCAATGTTTCCAGTATATTTAATTCAAATATTTATTTTTTAAGTCACTTAAAAATCTTTATACATAGCTATTTTGTTTCTGTATTAAATTAACTTCACAATATTTCTAGAATGACATTATGTGCTCATCAAATTTTATTTATCAACAAATATATAAAAATTAAAAAACACAGAGCACAAAAATCATTTATATTAAAATTCTTGTAACATTTCTCATTCCCTCAGCATTTTAAAATCGCCTCTATATACTGATAAAGTTCCTTTTTTTCATACGACCAAATGACCTCGTAAAGAATCCCAGAAACACTTCAATTGACATAACAAAAATCATAAATAGCTGAGTACCTTTACTCAGACCTTTTCATCTGACATTCTGACAGTCCAATAGCTATAAAACTCAAATCTCCCCAGTGCTCATGAAAGCTGATTCTCAAGAGGGAAATTTGAGGATAAAAAGAAATACCGCCAAACAAAGGGCAGTTCTTCCAAAGACACAACTGATTCCATAAAAGAATTCAGACGTATGCCTTCTTTCTGTACAATCTCTTTTCGTTTAAATTCAATGCAAGTAAATTTACATAATGTTAAAAATTATTAAATGTAATACATAATAGTGATAAATATCATTATTGGAATGAAAAAATATATTTGTTTGTTTGGGGAGATGTAATATACATGCATGAAGTTATAATCATATTCAAGAACTCATTCATTTAAGGGTATGCAGAAAAAACACTCTTTCTTAGTTAAAATAGGAGATAAACAGATTTCACATATAAAAATTTAAAACTCCATAAAGTAGAACAAAGTAAAAAAACTTTAAAAAGAAAGATTTAGATGAAGGATTATACTAAGTTTTGAAGAAGATTTTGAAAGTAAAAATAAAAGAAGAAGAAATTTAACCCAAATTAGTTGAATTGAAGAAAACTTTTGGGGGTCTTTTCATAAAGACTTTTCACCGAAAAAAATGAATTATGCGCTACTATAAATAACACAGAAAGCCTAGATTATCTTCATTGAGAATAAAATTAATAATCTTCATTAAAAGAACTGAGGTTCGTTGAGAATATAAGAAAAAAAATTTTTTTTTTCTTTTTACAAAAAATGAAACAATTTAAAAGTAGGGGATAAAATTTCAATTAAGCTCATTTGTAGAAGAAATGAACTTACATGAAGATATAAAATGACTGAAAAATACGAGTGCTATCAACATTTTGCTTGGTAAGCCAAAATGTAAACATATATTTTCGTAAAATAAAAACATAGACTATAAACTAAACATGAAGAATGAAATAAATTTATTAGTAAATATTTGAAAAGTTTAGTCCTTTTTATTTTCTTAAATAATGCTACAAAGCTTGGAATTGTGTCATATTTAATAATTTATTTGAAATAATCATTTTTTGAAAGAAACAATTTCACTTTTATAAAATAAATATTTAGCTCCCAAAATTGTTCTTGACCAAGAAAGTTTGCTTTACTTTAAGTTTACTTTAAAGTCCAAGTTTTATTTTTGTAAATGATAAATAAGTGACTTTTATGCTTGAATTTACCTTTAATAAAATGCAAGCAGTCAATAAAGTTTGGATACACCCAACAAAAATCAATTATTCACAAAAACATAAACAATACAAATAAATTATAATTTTAAGTGTAAAAAGTTTGAGTGCAACAATATTTTATAACAAATCAAGCCTACTGTAAACTAGAGAAATATGCAAAAAAAAAGATATCACAAAAATGTGTGTACAACCGTAGGATCACGCGATTTTGAACTTACTGCTCAGTGTACGTGTTTGAGAATGTAAAACGACTTCTCTCTCCTCTCTCTCTCTCTCTAGCGCTCATATTGCGTCAATGTATCCTGAGACTCCAACGAGGCAGGAGTCGAGTCAAGACGAGACATTTATTAAACAGTTCACTGAAAATTCAGAGAGACTCGCCTGCAATTGAGTAGTTTGAGAAACTAAGATGAGACTATGAGATAACTAAGCTATGCTTTACTATTACTAGAAAGTCCTAATTTTTAGTCATATATAACAATAAAAGTTTTTTCTGCTTGTTTTTGCAGTGGTCTTAGAAAAACAATTTACTTGAGATGTCTGGTAGAAAGCGAATGTCTTTATATTTGAGAAGTACGATAGTACGTTTACAAATCTTATGGTTAAATATCAAACATAATCGAAAAAAGTCGAACAAAAAGTATTCGAAGAGTTATTACAAGTTATGATTCAATATGTCATATCTTTAACTTAGCACCAAATGGCCGGCCTTGAAATTTAAGTGACCGATATGAATCCTCCATCCTGACGGAGGTGAAGAAAAAGCTGATAGAAAAGTTTTTAACACATACCAACAAAACAGTTAATGCCCAGACAATCCGTAGAATTATCCAATCTAAAAGGCTCTCATGACAGAGTTACATGTAAAATCTCACTATCAGCTCAATCAATCGTCAGAATTAAAATTTGCAGAGCAGTATCATCAGAAAGACGAAGTTTTGTGAAAAGTGTATTTTTTACAGATGAGAAAAGAAAAAAAGCTGAAATGAGAAGAATGAAAACATCCTACTTTGTACCTACATTGAAGCCCGGTGGTGATTGTGCAATGTTTTGGCTTCAAGGACTTTGGCAGGATTATTTAAGATACCTTGGAGTTTTTTTAAAAAATCTGAAGATATTACAAGGACAATGTGTGGAAAAATTGGGTGTAGATAAATATAGTAGGCCTTCTAACAGGACATAAAGCATTCAACACAAATTTTGAAGCGATGGCTCTTATGCAAGATACCTTGGTAGCTACATTCCCCACCTAAATTACTTGACTTGAGCTGCATTTGACTTTTGTGAGAGGAACTTGAGAGAAGTATAAGACAATGTTACATTTCTGACGAAGAATCTTTGAAACAATACACTGTCTAAGGCGTAATCCGTTATAATTCCAGAGATCACAGAAATCACAGAAACTCATCAATGCCCAGAAAATTAAAGGTAGTTGTGGTTTCGAAAGGTGGTGCACCAAAGTATTAGTTTTATTATTTATAAATCAATAGACGCAATCTGTTGTTGCTTTTGAAACGCATGCTGACTTTTGTGACTTGCATATTTTAATTAATTGTGATTTATTTGTCCTCTACTTTGAATTTCTTTTTTTTACACTAGAAAGTTTCCATACTTACCTAAATATTAATACATATTTCTTCTGTAAGAGGAAGCATCATGTTTCATTCTTTAATTGACGTATTGTTCATTTGTGCATGCTTGCGGGACTGACTGTATGCATGGTATGTAATATTGAAACTAAAGCAGTGCTTCTCATTTTTCAACATTTGTGACCCAGTTTTCAATGGTAATTTCCTTCTGCCCTCCTCCATACAGTAACAATAAATTGAATTCAACAATAATATACTTTGACGCTGAAGTTATAATGCGACTTTAATTATAAACCGTACAAATTATCGAGATAAGTATTAAATTTTGTATATAATAATATACACTGAAAAGCCAAAAGAAATGGCACAGGCATGCGTATGCAAATAAAGAGTTATGGAACCAATGAGAGTATGGCGATGTGGTAGGCAAAACCTATATAAGACAATGAGTGTCGGGCACAGTTTTTAGATAGATTTCTGCTGCTACAATAGCAGGTATCAAGATTTAAATGAGTTTGAACGTGGTGTTATAGTCGGCACATGAGAGATGGGGCATATCATCCCCGAGATAGCAATGAAATTTGGATTTTCACGTACGACCATTTCACAAGTGTACCCTGAATATCGGGAATCCGGTAAGACATCAAATCTATGATATCACTTAGGCGGAAAAATATCATGAAAGAACAGGACCTACGACGACTGAGGAGATTCATCAAGCGTGACAGACGTGCGACCCTTCCACAAATTGCTGCAGATTCTAATGCTGGGGCATCAACAAGTGTCTTCAATGAAAAATCATCGATATGGGCTTTCGAGAGCGATGGTCCACATTTGTATTTTTGTTGACTGCATGATACAAAGTTTTACACTTCGCCTGGGCCCGTCAACACCGACATTGGACTGTTGATGACTGGAAACACGATGCCTGGTCTGACGAGTTTCGTTTTCAATTGAATCGAGATGATGGATGTGTACAGGTAAGGAGAAAAACTCCTGAATCCATGGACCCTACATGTACACTGGAGACTGTTCAAGATGGAGGAGGCTCTGTGACGGTATGAAGCGTGTGCAGTTGGCGTGAGAGGGACCCCTGATACGTCTCTGACAGGTGAGGGGTATGTAAGCATCATGTCTGATCACCTGCACCCATTTACGTCCATTGTGCATTCCGACGAACTTGGGAAATTTCAACAGGACACTACGACATCCTACAAGACAAGAATGGCTATAAAAGGGTTTCAGCAGCACTCTTCTGTATTTAGGCACTTCTGCTGGCCATCAAAATCTCCAGACATGAACATTATTGAATATTTCTGGGATGCCTTATAACGTGTTGTTCAGAATAGATCTCCACCCCTGTTACTTCTACTGATTTATGGACAACCCTGCAGGATTCACGGCGTCAGTTACCTCCTGCACTACTTCAGATATTAATCGAATCCATGTCTCGTCACGTTGCGGCACTTCAGCGGACTCATGGGGGCTCTACACTATATTAGGCAGAAGTAATAGTTTTTTGGCTCTTCAGTGTATATGACATGGAGTAACCGGTAATTATTAAACTTGTTCTTTTAACTTAATTTTGTAAAAATAGTTATCATGTACATTGTGTGGTGCTGATACATTTAAAGGGTGTTTTTTTAGAGGTATAGAAATTTAAATTCCAATAAAACAACGATGTATTATTCGATTGACATGAATTTTTTGTTATTAGAAAGATAATCTTGTGGCATTGCATTTTAAATATGATTTCTGGCATATGACTGCCACGGCTGGCTCGGATGTAGTCCAATCTGGACGTCCAATTTTCGATGACTTTTTCCAACATTTGTGGCCGTATATCGGCAATAACACGGCAAATGTTGTCTTCCAAATGGTCAAGCGTTTGTGGCTTATCCGCATAGACCAATGACTTTACATAGCCCCACAGAAAATAGTCTAGCGGTGGTAAATCACAAGATCTTGGAGTCCAATTCACAGGTCCAAAACGTGAGATTAGGCGGTCACCAAACGTGTCTTTCAATAAATCGATTGTGGCACGAGCTGTGTGACATGTTGCATCGTCTTGTTGGAACCACAGCTCCTGGACATCATATTGTTCAATTCAGGAATGAAAAAATTAGTAATCATGGCTCTATACCGATCACCATTGACTGTAACGTTGTGACCTTCATCGTTTTTGAAGAAGGATTCCACCAGCCCATAAAGCGCTCCAAACAGTCAGTTTTTCTGGATGTAACGGTGTTTCGACATACACTTGTGGATTAGCTTCACTCCAAATGCGGCAGTTTTGTTTGTTGTCGTAGCCATTCAACCAGAAGTGCGCTTCATCGCTAAACAAAATTCGCTTATGAAAATTGGGAACAACGGCAATCTCGTTTTGGGGTCATTCGACGAATCTACGCCTTGCTGGATGATCGTTTTGATGAATTGCCAAACCAAATTGAGAATAAATCATTTGATAGCTGTTAAATCGGTCGCCATCTTGGAAAGAAATGCCAACTTAAACTTCTATACCTGAAAAAAAAACCACTCTTTATAAGTGTATTATATCAATGCCAATGTTCATTTTATTTTTTATAATGTCAGGATGTATTTTGTTTTGCTTTCTTTAAGTGAATTAATAGTTATTTTGCTTTGGACTTTTGGATATGCTCGTGCAAAAAAATTACTGATATAAATAAATATGTTTATCAACTTTTTTCTCTTATTAAAAATATCAAAAGAAACTGCAACCCAAGATTGTCTATACTCGATACCGAATGTTTTAACTTTCAGGCATTATCAACGTTTAAAATAAAAAAGAACAAATTTATCACGTTAATTAAGGCAAGAAAAAATAGTACTTTAAGCACTTCATTAGTGTTAGAAAGCAGAAAATACTGCTTCAAAACTTCGAAAAAGTATCGACCTCCGATAAAGATAAGAGCAAAAGAAGACCACATAAGTATTCCACATTCGAAAAATTTTATGACCCAATTTAAAGTTTAACAAAAATAAGTAATTCAGAGCTTTTTTAAAATGATGTATCCTATTAAATGACATTAAGACTTCTTATGTGAATCCTCTGTAACTTTTACCAAGTATTTTTTAATAAAATATTGGAAAATATGTAAGAAAAGTTGATTTAAAACTGAAATAATGCAAAATAGAGACCAACTTCTTAAATCAAAATTAAGATCCGTACTATTTGCATCTTTCAAAATTTTTTCTCTAAGGTAAGATATGAATATACATTTAATTGTGTTCAAAGTTTGAATAACATATTTCATATATTTTTTCTGCATCCAGAGGCTTGTCCCGCTTACAGCCCCGATCAATTCATTCCATCTCTTTCTCTTATATTTATTAAATCTTCAAACTTAAAGCAAATTTAGAAAGAAAAAAAAGTACCTATCAAATTTCTATAAAGATAAATTTTTCTATTGTGTTGATTTTAATTAACACTGGGTAATTGGATATTTTTAACGGGCATCTTATTAAATGAAAGGAGGATTAAAGCCCTAGAAAACAAATTGCTACAGGTAACATTCCAACGAGTTTACTAAATTTGAGTAATACCTAAGAAAAATCAGGTATTGCATTTTTACCTTCGTAAACATTTTCATCTACAACTACTATAAATAATTTTTCACGAAATAATAATAATTATATACACTGACGAGCTAAAACACTATGAACATCCTAAAACTTTTCAATAAACTCGTTTGGATGATGTGGAGAGCCCGTGGTTAGGTAAAAATTATATTTAACTGCTGCTGGAGAAAGTAATGAATCGTTTTTTTCACTTAATTTTACGAAGGATGGAGAAGGTTATTGATCTAAGCAAATTATATTGAGAGCAGATTGTAATGGTCAGAAGAGTAGGAAGGAGTATCGCCGCAATGTACAAATCTAAGGTTGTTCATACTTATTCAAAACAGATAAAAAATGGTGAAACCAGCCATATAGATATCAAGCTGTTGGATGTACTGGCATCATCAAAACAAAAAGATGTCAGAGAGTGTCCCACTAACCACCACGGAACGCGCAGTTCAGTGGACAGTGTTGGATATTGGAATGCATAGATGACGTCCTACTCGATTGTCTCTATTTAACAACCGTCATTGTCAACTATGCCTACAGTGGGCTGGGGAACATGGAGATAGGACCATGGATAAGTGGAAGATAGTTGCCTGGAAGTATGATTCGTGATTTCTCGGTCATCATGCTACGGGTCGTGTCCGAGAGCACAGTCTTCCATGTGAAGAAATGCTTTCCTCATACACAGTAGTTTATATAAAGACTGATGGAGGCAGTATTCTGCTTCGAGAACGTTCGTATGTATGTTTTGGGATCCTTAGCTGTGGAAGAATACTCCATGAAAGCTACGGGATATCTGAACGTAATTGCGGATTAGTTGCGTCCTTACATGACGTCTCATCGTCATGTAAGGGTACTGGAAACTACCCAATTGGAAATTGAGTCCTCTAGAAGGGCAACTCCACATATCCCAAAGATCAAATTGTGTTGGAGTGGTTCGAGAGGTGTAGTGACAGGAGCGTAGCAACCGCCGATGATTCGGGACCCCCAAGCGACAACATGTGTAAGGCCTCAACATGTGAAAGTTAATAATCATAAAACGTCAAAAGGACCCAAAGCAATTTTGAAACAAGGCCCACTCAGGACTAGCTACTCTAGTGCGTAATAATGAATTAGCTTTAGCTGATGGAGCGCATTAGTGCTTTCATAGAAATGCAACTCATAGATCAAAAACCATCATGTCAGTCAGTGAGTGAGTGAGTTTAGGGTTTTATGGCGCAAGAGCCAATTTTGGCTATAACTACCATCATGTCAGATAACATCGATTTTGCATGATCGTTGCTTCGAACAACCCGTCTCCAGTCAGCTACAAACAATTTGTGACATCCATGCCAAGGCGAATTGCCGCTGTTTTGCAGGCCTTTAGGTGGCTCAACAAGTAGGCGTTCATAATGTTATATAGAGTTGCCCCACTAAAGTACCTTGACACCATCTTAACTACCGAACGACAGCTTCTATATTCATAAAAAACGTGAATAGATAAGGTAAAGTAGCCATGCACTACTGAAAAAAACCATCTACAGCTCCATCTGACGAAAAACTACGAAGTTAATATTATAATAATAAAACAGGAACGAGATAGATAAAAGGTGATTAACAAAGATGTAGATTTTGAACGATTTTGTACGAAAAGACACCTTGCGGGCATTAAAGCAAAAAGATAGAACTGTTAAACCAAGCATTTGTTTTTTTCGTGCTTTCCTACTCTATGATGAGATGAAAACGACCAGAAAAAAGAAAAAAATAGTGATAATACTAGACCTTTATTTAAGGTATTCAAACTTCTCACCGTTAGCTGCAATGGATATTTGCACCCTTGTTTGAATGTCGCGTTACACACGTGAAGCATAAAACGTGCACATTAACTCAAGATTATATAGTTCTTCCTTTCAGGTCCTGCAATAATTATGGTTGAATCGCATACACTTGCTGCTTCTGGTAACCATACAGGAAAAAGTCCAGTGGAGTCAGATGAGATTTGCAATTATTTAGGTCTTGAATTCTTTGAAAGGTACTGAGCTAACATTTTAACAGGTTTTATTCAGACTTATACTAATCCTCTTGAGGGGAATACTCTTTTTAACTGTGATATTAGCTTAAAACCCGCTTTCCGTAGAGGTAACTTAGTTCTTTGCAAATGCAAATTTCTATTAATGGGCCAATCGTGGAATAGGTAGGTGAGGTAATGGTTAAGAAGTGGTCGTAAGTGAAACGCTTGGTGTTAACGACTGGTGTAGTCGCATATCGTAACATTAAATCTCGAAGAAGGATTCACAGAAAGTGGAAAAATGTGCAATTTACGACTGAATCAGTTAGCAGGTTGGAAGCAGAATCGTACAAGAGAATAAGACAGATGAGTGCTTCCGAATAATTAATACTTAATTTCCGATGTATTAATTATTGTTACTCCTCAGTTTAGTTATTAAAGTGCATTCTTTAGTGTTCAAAGTTGAATAAAAGTATTAGTTCTAAGATAATGTATGTTTCTGTCTCGAACACCCGCGACCGACGGGTCGCGACAACTTGTGAGCGGGTGCGCCATCATGTTGTCCAAAAAAGTAGGAATATGACAGTGAGAAGTTTGAAAACCTCAAATAAAGGTATATTGTTAAACCCATTTTTTCCTTTCTGAGATCGCTTTTCTTCCGTCACAGTGTAGTAAAGCACGAAAAAAACGATACTTGGTTTAACCGTTCTACTCTTTGCATTAATGTCTTCAAGGTGTCTTTATGTACGAAATCGATGATGCTCTACATCTTTGTAAACCACTTTTTTCCCCTAACGTGCTCTGTTTTCGGGGTAATGAATATTAACTCCGCAGTTTACCACCAGGTAGTACTGTAAATTGTTTTATTCTGTAGCGCATGGCAACTTTACTATAACTAGAGACTGCTTTTATGAGTATAGCAACAGCCGTTCTCAAGTTAAGAGCATGGCAAGGGACTTAAGTGGGCATACTAAACATATATATATATATATATATATATATATATATATATATATATATATATATATATATATATATATATATATATATATATATATATATATATATATACTGCTCAAAATATTTAAAGGATATTGGGGTTTTAGGTGGATCTTGTAGCTGGGAAACTTTTTAGATGATTGATACATGATCGACAGACGTAGTACGTTATATGAGAATAAATTACACATGTTTGGCAGAAAAAAATGCATTTTACTGAGCATTTGTGTACAAAAGGGAAAAAAACACTTTGTGTAAATGAGAAAAAAAGAATAAGAAAAGGTGTTTTCTTCAAATGAAATCATTTTCAGTAGGGGGTATGGTTTCCACGGACGGCCAGCAACGTTGAGCACCTTTGAGGCATGAAGTCAATGAGGCTATTATTTACGAGTTGGGGTATTCTATCCCTCCCACTCTTCCAGAAGAGCTCTTTCTAGTTCTTGGAGAGTTTGTGGGGGTGGTTAGCGGCCAGCAACTCGTCTTCCTAGAGCGTCCCAAACGTGCTCTATTGGATTCATGTCTGGCGAACACGCTGGTCATTCCATTCGTACGATTCCTTAGTCGAAAAGGAAATTCTCCCCCAGGTTAGCATGATGTAGAGCCCGCAGTTATCGTCTATTAAAATGAAGTCATCTCCGATTGCCGCAGCGTAAGGGACTACAATAGGTCTGAGGATCTCATCCCTATATCGGTGAGTAGTCAGAGGTCCATCTCGAATGATGTAGAGGTCTGTGTGCCCGTCAATGGAGATGCCACCATACACCAACACTCCCCCACCGCAAAACTGACACTTTCGTGCACGAACGCAGGATTATTCTTACTGCCACGGTCCCTCCAGATGAAAATACGCCTATTATCCTGATGAACAGAGAAATGGGTCTCCTCAGAAAAAAGAACATTGCTCCATTCATTTCTTCTCCAGTTCACATGCTCTGTTGCCCACTACCAGCGGTCGCGACGATGCCTTGATGTTAGTCTAACACATACCAGCGGTCGGCGAGCATACAGACCTACGCCATGGAGCCGGTTTCGGACAGTCTGAGTTTAAACCGTGGTGCCAGTAGCCTAGCGAAGGTGTTGTTGGAGAAGAGTAGCGTTTATATTTCGGTGTCCCCGAGCCGTTAACACTAAATAACGATCTTCATTGTTCGTTGTTGCCCGTCTACGACCTTGTCCTGGTCTTCGGCCTGCACTTCCAGTCTCCAAAAAACGGTTCCAGATCCTGGAAAGCACACTTTGGGACACTCCAATGGCTTGCACTACTTCGTCTTGAGTTTGGCCCCCTTCTAACCTACAAACAACTCTCCAAGCTTCTGAATCGGTTAAATGACTTCGCTTAGACATCGTACTCATCGAAACAAAGCAGTCACTGAATGCCGATCATCCTTGTTTTCATTTCAGTTGAAAGTCAAATTTCATTCGCTGCCACTGAAGCGACTTTTTGACGTCGAACTCAAAATTAGCATACTCCACAGATTGAAAATCAGAAAAATTTGCATTTGTGATTTTCTTCTTCCATTTTCGGCAAAAAAAAATTCGCTTATATCTTTATTTTATATAAAACTTACAATATCCTTTAATTGTTTTGAGCAGTATATATATATATATGTATATATATATAAGACGATTCAAAGGAAGCATGGAGTACTTTTTGGAGCAATCATCATTATGCATGCATCAAATCACTGATTTAGGGTCTTTTCCTCCATGAATTTCGAGTTATTATTAAGGATTTTTAATTTCAGAAATTTTCTAGATTTACCTGCGTTTCACTATAACCGTTACCCTTATCTATTATTGCATATAATTGTTGAAAATTATCCATCCTCTAGTTATTTTCTGGATTGAAAAATGCCATTGAATTAGAATAAAAATAAGTCAGTATTGTTTGTTAATACGAAAACTTTCAAATGAACTACTTCCATATAAGTATCCCCTTCCATTGGCTTACATTACCGAAGAATAAAATACATGTATTAAGATAATCGATTTTAGATATATATAAAATATTGCATATTTCATGTAAGTTTTTCGTAGCAGGAACGAAAAACATTCCACTGAAATATGACTGTATCCATTTAAATATCAAAAACTACAATTTGGAAGATTAATAAAAAGGCTTAAGGCCTCAAAATGAAATATATCAGTTGTTCTCTAAATCTCTAGTATGCAATACGCCTAATATACAGAATCGTATATAAAAAAATGTTCTTTCTGGAAAATAAAAGATAATATTAAAAGAAATAAACTTCTTTTCTACTTTTCTTACAATTGGAAACTACAGAAATTCGCTTTTATTATTTGCACTGGAGTTAACAAAAATGAATTTATGAATAAAATTGGAGTGTTTCGAATTTATTACCTAAGCACATCCACTTTGAAAATAAATTTCATTAAACATGCAGTTCAAATTGAATAAATAAAAATAATAAATGGAATTTGTTTTTCTGTGTTACAGAAATTGAATAGTCAAAGAAAGGACATTGGAATTTTTATCTCTTTTATTTATATTATATATATATATATATATTCTCACAAAATTATTTTTCCCACGGTGGTAAAATATTTTCTATAGTTCATCATTTGTATAACTGAAAATACGATTCCTAACAAAATGTTCTTTATTAAGTCCAGTATTTTTAAAAAGTTTGGTTGTTCTTTTATTCATTTCTGGGTAAAAATACATGTCCTTATCTTAACAAATTTCACGAGTATGAAAGCATTTATTTTTCATCGGTATCTTTGATATTGTTAACATTCATATTTATTTCATTTACATATATTATTTCAATTGGGATGACATCAGCAGTTTTTACAGTATCATTTATCTGGAGAATTTCACAGAAAAGATTCTTTTTAGAACATATCAATTTCTAGCAAGCTCACACATAAACCTGCCTCTTTTATTTAGATCATTCTTTTCCGGTAAAAAGAACCATTGCAATTTTTTCTAAACACTTTAATATTGACTGGCTTTTCTATCCAAAACTCTTGGTAAGAAAAACACAATAAATATTTATACTCGATGCAAAATAGAAACTATATAGAAGTATAAAACCACCCCCTTTTTTTTAAAAAAAATAGACAATTTAAACTAATAATATTTTAAATTAAACAATCGGTAACAATAACATAAAATGTAAAATTAGAACAACTGTTCAAGAGTAAAAATATTATTTTCTCACCAGTACTTTTATGCTTTTAATATATTTATGTTCAATTCAATAATAATACAAATTACTTAATTAATCCAAAATTCTCCAATTGAACAGCTATGCAGTTATGAATTGAGTTAAAAATATTTTCCATGCAGAAAATCCGAAACCAAAACACTTATTTTGTAACAGATAATACTCAAAGGAAGATAGCAGATATTTCAAATGCTTTTAAATCCATTGTAAAAAAAATAAACGTTAACTTGGATTTAAAAAATGCAACGCCTTCTCGAAAACTAAAAGATAATTGTAACAGTAAAACGGTAATGTCTCGTTCTAATAGATTAATTAGGGATATTCATTAAGAAAATGGGCATGATCTGTTGCAAGACGAACCTTACTGGTTCAAAATACTGGAATTTTATTTTCAAAAAGAAAAAGTAACAGAAGAAAAAGTTAGCTCATCTTCCTGTAACTAAACTCAAATTTACAGAGACAATGATGGAGAAACATCTTTCCTGGTCTCGAAAGCATCGAGGACAAATTAAGATATTAAGATAACTTTCTTTTTTATTTGTTTTCGTTCTTTCAAGCATTAACATTGTAAATTTCAGGTGCTTTTCTTTGACGAGCTATGTTTGATACACTGTCAGAAAAAAGAACTCTTGTTTGATGGTATTCTGCTTGTATTGTCAAACTGATCCCACCAAAACTATTATGCAGGCCGTAATTAGTTCCAAAGGTGTCGGACACATTCACACAGTGCAAAAAATTACAATTTTCTAAACAATCCTGAAAAATATCAAGTACTGTTTTGATGTCCATCTTCGAGAATAGTTGCGAAAAGTTGAAGACTTGTTTCTGTACGTGATTATTAGAATGAGGTATTACAAACTTCTTAGAGCAAGCAATAAGACAGCAGCTTTCCCTAGGCCAAGTAATTATAGGGATATTAATCGAAGTAAAAACGTATGGGAAGACTTGTTTCAGTACGTGATTATGAAGTGAAGTATTACAAACTTCTTAGAGCAAGCAAGAAGACAGTCGCAGCTTTCCCTAAGCCAAGTAATTATTGAGATATGAATCTAATTGAAAATATATGGGATATCACAAACAACAGCAGCTACGTAACATGCAATGGAATTTTTGATAAATGTTTTGAATCACAATCCTCAAACAAAAGAATGTGCAGAACAGTGTATATGAAGAACGCTTTGATAACAACGAAAGAAAATATAGTTACTAATAAATAAAGTACAATATTAATTATTTATTGTGATTGATTTAACAGTTTACAATTTATTTTGATGTGTTTCCTAAGTTGACCATTTATTGTGTAAATATAAAAATTCAAAATTATGCAGAAGTGGACAGATTTTAAAAAAAATTATATTACTGAGAGATAAGTCATATAAATTTTTATATTAGTGCCCACATTAATTTGGACAACCACTGAAAGCCAATATGAGATGTTTGACCCAGAATGGTATTAAAGTATTCTAGAGGCAATCCCATTTTTAGAAGGCCTCCACTGTACATATAAATATAAGAGAATAATTTAATTTTAACTTAACCCAAATCGAACTTCCCATTTATTTTTTTCTGCCTTACATATTCGTATATGAAATTCAATAGCTAATAATTTTTCATGGTCATACAACAAACTTTCCCATTCATTAATTTCCTTCCATTCCGATACTAGATCTAAAGTCAGAAATGTTGAAATATCAGAATTTGTGTGATAACCATACATCCAATTGTTCCCAATTAAGAACAGTTGGCTATACATGTACAATTTTATGTATTCCTTACCTGAATATGCTGATTCTGATTGGAATGATAACCATGAAGGTACTGTGTTTTATATGCGCATTTATTTGTATACAGATATCTCACAAGAAATTTTAAAATACATGTAATTACATCTCACATAATTCGAACTATTTATTCTTCCTGGATATTTCACTTCCTTGTGCAGTCAACGCACGAAGAAAATGTACTCCATTTTGCAAAAATATAGTCCAGAAAGAAGTTAAATTTACGCAATTTTTGTGAAGAGTGCTTACGTTTCGTCAGGTAAAAGACCGGTTTGAAAAAATACATTGTAAAAGATACAGGCATATGAGGTTCCACTTAAATATGCGCATACAATTGCGATTCCTTTCCCATTGAGCTTTTACGTAGGAGTAAAAAAAATGCCAAACATTTGCATGGACTTTTTTAATTGAAAAAGAAAGAAACGCGTTTATAAAATATATGTTTGTGGATGCATAATACACTTCTAAGGCTTACTGTTTCTATAGGTGAATGCATACTGAGAGTAAAAGATAGTACAGAAAAAGGGGGGGGAGTTACATCTCAAAAGTATTAAAAAACTTCTGGTAGAAGGAGCCTCCGCTTTTTCTATTCAAATAAGAGAGCTAATGCATTCCTTTTTTGTTCTTTTTTCAAAACAATTTGAAAGTAAAATCCTGATATATTAAATCGTTGCAATGCTTACTGTAGTATAGTATCTAAAGTGCTATAAAGTCTTTATAAGTCTAGATCGGGAACAAATTTCTTGCGAGGAAATATAAAATTAAATTAAATTAAGCACACATTCCTAAGTTTTGAATATTTGTTTTTCCTTATTGTTTAGTTTTTGAGTCAGTGTATATAGAATATATATCTCAATGGAACATTACGTTAACTACAAGTAAAATTACGATACATAGTGTATACTAGCTACATAAATGAAAAATGATAAAAAGATACGTATTAAATCTTAATTAATGAATAAAAATCATAAAACGCAACATTAATACTTAGTACTAAAAATGAAAATATTTTAAACAGTCTTATTTTTATAAATACGAACACTTTAATATTGTTACACAATTCATATATATTTAACTGATTTTAAAACTTAAATAATTTCCGAGTTTTCTTTTTTTTTTCCAGAATGGTTAGGTACAAAAATTCGAAGCCAAATATACTTGTTTTCCGGTAAAAATTATTTGTTTCTTAAATTTGTTAATTTTAGTCTTTTGAACACACGATACCATTTTCGATTTAATGTAATCTTTCTATATATAAAACGGTTTTTCGCGATAATGTAATGAATGTAATGAAATGTAATAATGTAAAGATAAGCTACAACAGATGGCACCAGGATATTTTTAAAACAAATTTATTTGTGGCTATGAATATTTTAAAACAAAATAATACATGTAAATTACAGTTTTATAACTTGAACAATAAGTATAAACAGTCGTATTATTTATACAATTGGGAATGGTTCATTATTGTTGTTGTTGTTACTTACTCTACTTGGCCCAGAACAAAGCTAGACCAAGTCCAGAAGACCATTCACCAATAGAAAATCATACACCATGACTGGATTCTCCAAGATAAAGTTTTTCACAAGCCCTATACAGGACAGCAAATGGTCCTATGTAGCCTAGTAAACATTGCATTTCAGGCATATATGGAAAGTCTTTTGACCCTGAACAAATGCTAGTCCACGGGTATGACCACTGATTAGTCTAGTAATAGCTGTCTGTAGTTTCTTATCGTCTTTTAGTTCCATGGCAGCCCCATGACCATTTTGTTGATACCAATCATGATTAGGTGGTGTCTTCCAAGTTTACTTTTGAGTAGATTTCATTATATGTAAGTAAGTCACTACTACCTATAAGATCATTGGAGCACTTGGCCAATTCATCGACCAGATCATTAAAATAAAGGTTTACATGGGATGGGATCCATTGGAGATGTATGTCATTGTGGGTGGAGTAAGTCTTCACACGTTATCAATGATATTCAGGCCAATTCTGTCCCCGATGTTTCACCAATTGCTCTAGTATTGTATTGAGCTCTTACTATCTGTGAATATCCAGATATCCCTTGTGCCCTTGATGGAAATCATGTGTTTCAAAGCCGCGTTTATGGCAATCAGTTCAGATCTAAACACCGAACAATGGTTTGGATTAATCCTTTTAATTTTTGTAATGGCATTTTGGTTTTTGATGGCAACACCATTACCAATGTTGCCACTATCAAATTTACTTCCATCCGTGAAAATATGCACTGCGTCTGGTGGAGTATTGTAGATTGTCTCCAACGCCAACTGTCTAAGATGCGCTGGATGCTGATTTTTCTTACTACTAAAAGACAAAAATTCTTCATGAAAGAAGACGCTCGGAAGGTCTTTCATTGGATTCATACTTGGCTCGAGTAAACAGGGTTCTACGTCAGAAAAAAGCAGATTCAGTTTAACTGTCCTGCTAAAGGAACTGTCTCTTTTTAATCTTTGGACTTTTGCCCAGTTCTTTAAATAAGTAGAAGTGCGATGTTGGTCTCCATAGCTGTATAGCTTGCTGTAATATTTTGAGGTGATAAAAGTACATCTCATAATCAATGGTTGTAAATTAGCCTCATATAGGACGATCTCACTAGGACAGCAATTACGTAGGCCTGTAATGATCCATGCAGCACTCAGCATTATATTACTAGCAGATGCTCTCAGTAAATTCTGGAACCAATATTCAAGTATAGGTCTAATAAAGGAAGTGTAAGTTGTCCTGAGGGTATTGGCGTCCACACCCCAGTCCCGTCCAGAAATATATTTCAAAATGTTAAGTCTCTTTCTTGCTCTCTCCACCAGATTGACAATATGTCTATTGCAGGTAATCTAGGGATCAAGTGTAAAGCCTATATATTTTGGGTATTTTTCATACTTAAAAACATAACTATCTGAAACAATCCTGGATAGATATTTATAAAGTCGTGGTCCTATATTAGGTGGACAGGGTGTACCCCCTTCTCCTTAGTTTTTTTTAAAAAATATTTTCTATGAATAAAATATTATTTTAAAATCCATTGTAGTGTTGTACCACTGGAAGCGGACAGCTGCTTAAAAATAAATCATGTTCAAATACAGTCACAACTTTTTCTTAAAAGAAATAAAAATCAGTTTGTTTAAAGGTGTTGCACAAAGAACCAAGACGAGAAACTTTTCATATTTAAGTGGAAGGTTTCAACAAAGGACTTTAATTCCGAAGTACGGACGTAATTTCGCTGCACAAAAGGAAACGGGGATGTAAAAAAAGCATTTTGTAGGTTGCTGCATCATTGCAGATGATAATGAAAAAAGAGACTTCCGCGAAACTTTTTTCACTTCCGTTTTATGGTAAGAATTGCCATAAAAATTGGAATCGTATGTTGCGCTCTTTATTTCTTCGTATAAATAAAAAAAGACAAATGCTAAACAGCATTAATTTTTTTTAGATTAAGAATCTCTTTATGTTTTATTGCATTTCATTAACATTTGTTTGAAGAAAAAATTAAGATCTTTTAAAAGTAGAAGTTTATTTAAATTTTTTTTAATTTTTCGAGAAGGGGCTTCTTATTGCAAATAATAAAAACAGAACATTTTTTTGGAAGTTTTTTGTTTCAACTAGCAAAAGAAATAAAGCATTTTCTCTGTTCTCAAATGCCTTGAAAGGAAAACGAGTGACAATTAAAATATTGGTTGTTTAAATAATTCATCTTAGAATGCTATATCGAACTTAAAAAAGGAAACCAAGTGGTCGTAAAACTAACATAATGAATTTTATATAAAAAAAACGTTTCAAAAATTCACTGATACTTTTATCATTTAACTAAAAAATTCATAACACTTTTAATCAATTTTATAATATAAAGTATAGTTTTGTTGTTTGTTGGAAGTCAAGAGTTAAGATACCAATGTGGCCTTTTTTTGTAAACACAAACATATCATCAGAGCTAGTTTGTGTGAAAAGTAATCCTACTTTTATTTTCTTTTTACTGTTATGAAATTTTCAGTTTTTTTTCAAGAAATAAAATATTTTAAGTCGTTACACTAAATTGTTATTATTATTGTTATTCTTTGCCTTGTAATATATCAATTATTTTTCAACGAACTTTTAAATTATTTCAATGTTAAAATATTGAAACTTTTATTGAAATTTTTACTTTCAATTAAAATTCCTTTTTTTTACCATCCTTTATTTTATTCATTGTGAAACTCGCGATTGAAATTAGTACGTTTTTATTATATTTCCTAGCTAGTTCATTATTTAAGAGAAACAATAAGCAAATCCTTTATTTTTTCAGGAGTATTATGTCGTGATTTTGAAAACTTTTAATAATTATAATTTGCGTTTCAAATTACGTTTAGTTACCAACCTAATCGGAACTAGAAATATCTTATTGGCAGGGAAATATATTATTTAATCATTACACAAATGCGAATTTTTTTTCGAACTTTAATTTTAAATTCGATTTTTTTTCTATAATGCATAAATATCCTCCTTTCCCATGAAAGCTTTTTGCACTAATTACAACAAAATTTTGAAATTCCAATCTATTTTGAATACTCTAGTTCAGGGATACCAACCTTTTTTTTCTGCCGGGCAACATACATATGTTACCTTTTTCACGCGGGACCGCAACATGAAGATTAATGGAGGAGGGGGCGAGAAAAATGCTTTTAGATCAAGATAACATAGACAATTTGAAATGTGGTAAATTGATCAAAATATTAAAATTCCTATTTTGCTTCTTTTAATTGTTTATATATATATATATATATATATATATATATATATATATATATATATATATATATATATATATATATATATATATATATATATATAATAATATATATTTTGCGAGATTGCACTTGGATATTTTATAAATTTTTATTTTATTTTATAATTTTTTAATTTTGTTTGAAAATGATGGAACATTATCTTTTATATTCTCCATTGATATTCTGAAGTGTTTTGGTATTTTAGGATTCATATATTTCAATTTTTAAATTGATAATTGTGATTGCTTTTATATATTTAAATATATATATATATTCACTGAATTTTTCTAAATTGAAAGCATTTAAGAATCACTCCTTCACAATTTCTGCATCAGTATACGGTTTCATATGATTACCAACAATATAACAAACTCCATTGGGTGCCTTTTTTACCACTGGAACATTACCACTAACAAAACACTGTTTGATGTTGTAAACATTATTCAAAAAAAAGTCTATTTATCACCTCATGAAACAGATCTTCGAGAAAAAGTGTCATTGAATGATTCATATTCATTGGTATTTTTTGAATACAACACTGTCATGACAAATCAAACAATTAATGATCTATGCTTGTTTTTCACTACAGAATAATCAATGTCCCAATCGTCTTGAAACAACCTATTTCTTCGAATATTTTTCGCTTTCAAGATACCAAGATAGTCAAAAATTAGTTCCACTTATAGAATGGCTGCTACTCCACTGTTGTCTAATCATCACTTAATCAGAAAAAAAACAATTCGCACCCATACGATATCGACAGCAAAATTGATATACATTAGACTTTTTAACAAAGAGCTCACCACCAAAAATTTTAATAAATAAATGAATTTTTCAGAGTAATGGGCCATGACCGGGCCACTTAAAAAGGTCTAGAGGGCCGCAGGTTGAATATCGCTGCTCTAGTTAGTTCTAGTCGATAAATGCATAATAAAGAGAACAATAATGCTAAAGATCAGACATAATTGTAGAAATCAATTAAAAACTATCAGTGAAAAATTTCCCAACATTACGAACAAAACATCTGGAGATTAATAAAATACGCCAACAATAGTAACGCGTTTCTGAGTTTCACTCACGCATTAGCGAAGAGTAGTGACTTCGAATACTACATTATCAATCCCAAGGTAGAAAAAGCTATAAAGATAGTCATCAAATGTCTCCCGATATTTGCTTAAACAGGCGAGATTCAAAGCGACCTAGGAGAGATAGGATTTACAGCAGAAATGTGTAGCGAACTTATCTCAAAAAAGACGAAAGCCCCCACCCCCTTCCCTCCCATTCTTTCAGATAAGTTTCCGCATGAATGAGAACAACCATTTTTTTTTAACCCCGGAGGGATCACGTGGGTATGGAGTCTCTCCAGGTTCACGAAATCGTTAATTCTGAGAAAACTGCTTATTTGTTACCAATGACCTTGACAGTATTCTCCTATATATGACAGCTTTTATGGTAGCTAAAATGTATTTGCTTTATACTATACAGCCGTTATGCGTCCCATCATTGCGTACGCTTGCCCAGTATAGGGATACGCTGCTAAAACTAACATAAATATTTTAAATACTGTGCAAAATTTTCTTATATTCGTATGATCGTAACAGCCTGTCGCTATATGTGAAACGATTATATTAATAAAGCTCTAAAAATCAGTAATTTTTAATCTCACATTTAAAAAATTGTCATTAATTTTTTCAATAGTCTTAAGAATTTAACTGCTTATAACTGTAAGGATAATACCAAAAGGCCGAGGAGAATCCTTCCAGATTCCTACAACCCGCCTTAATTAATTTCTTCTAGCAATAATTTTGTAATTATTGCACCCAGTAAAATTTTATTTCTTTATATTTTCTCTTTAGTTACTTTTCCTTAATTTTACCCCACTTAAATTACCCCCCCTTTCCGTCTGGGCAGCCAGCCAGAGTCTATGTTCCGTTCCACCTCCAACCATTGAGAGAGCACCCACTTAGCTCTCAGCAATGCCAAAATTTTCATGACATGAAAAACACCTTAAGCCTCGCCTCCCGGATTCCACCGTCTCAGCCAATAGCCTGCATGCTACTCCGCAGACTGAGAACTTTAACGAAAGCCAAACTCCACATCAAAGACTCTAAGATATGGGATTGAGGACTGAGTATCAGTCCAGATGCCCAAAAATAGACTGTCATACACTGCCATCCCCATCCACTACTAAAATGTATTTGGGAACTCACATTCCTCTTTTAGAAAGTGGCAAACGTTTTTTAGTCTTAAGGAACTTGGAGTGACTGAGTTCTCAGCGAGATAACTTTTTTCCAAGTATTTTCCATGAACAGGCTACATTTTTCCACTGTGATCGACTTAGGGGTTTTGATTGCTGTGTTGTACCACTTATTATATTTTAAAAGTGTTTTTTTTCTTCCTATAATGGGGCTGCGTATTGGTATGGTTTATAAATGTAAATGAACATAATATAATAAAAAAGAGACGAACATTTGTGATCTCTATTGGATGAAATTGAAACTGATCAAGTAAGGAAAGAACCTGCTGAAACAATGCATATTAATCATTATATAGAATGTAAAATTGAGAAAAAAATGAACATGAAACGTTTGAGTAAAAAGGAGAATTCTCAAATGATGATTAAAGAACTCCATTAAGAAAACTATGAAACCATAAGTGTATCACAAGCACCCTGACAAAAAGTCACAAGCAAGAAAAAGTTCATCATGCTATTTGTTTATCAACAAAGGATAATAAAACCACAATAGCATGAACAAAATATGACAGGTTTGCCAGCAAATAACATTCTTGTAATATCAAAAAGTGTTTGTAATGTGTGTCCTTTATTAAAGTCACGCACATTTCAAACTTCTTGTTTCACTTTGATTAATATTTCTCCTGAAATTATGAAAGAAAATTGAAAAGTCCTTAAATTCAGGTAAATATACTTTCTCTTAGTTAAATTATTCACTGGAATAAGGATTTTTGTCGTGTACAATAAACATAATTATAACAAAAAGTTTGGGGTGACTCAGTCACCCCGCGTGACAATTAACGTTAGTATCGAGTGCGCGCTTTCTCTTGGGTTAAAGCATCTCGAAAACAGGCAAGTTAAAGTAGAAGTATTTCTCATGGAATCCCCCAACACTTTAACTGCAATAATTTCTATCTTAATGCAACTAATTTTCATTAAAATCCATATTGCTTAAAGGTTGTGGAAATCACCACATTACCAAATATTATTATATTAAGGCGAGGTAGGAGAATCATTGTAGTATAAACTGACATGAGTATGGATACGCAGTCTGCTATACAGAATGCCTAATTTCTCCAAGCCTAAAAATGTTTCGTATTAAAATAAAACTAATACTTATAACAGCAATAGATTTACCTTAGATTTAAGTTACCTTCGCTAACTTTGTTAGTTCAGTTACCCCCTGTCCCACAGCCCATAATAGGTGATTGTAATGGTAGCAACAAAGAATTCCGAGGGTTCCTTAATCGAGAAGGCAATGTTTCGGAACCAGTCCAAGTCCTCAAACTCTTCAGTATAACTTCAAATTTAATAAAAAGAACTACAGTGGGTGATCGGTTAACGAACACTTTCAAGAAAGATTTTTTTGTGTTTGGACAACGAACACATACTCGGAGGTGATCAGGGATACACCCCTGAAGTGGATGAAATTTTGACAACTGCTAGAGATATGGAATTGGAGGAGAACGAGGATGACATAGAAGAGCTCATAATGGGACATGGAGATTAACTGACGACAGAACTCCAAGAAATATTGAATGAAGAACACTAAGATACACAGCCAAATGAGTCCCCTTCTGAACAAGAGGAAGACGAAAGAGGACCAATGCCGACATCTGCCATTAAAGATCTTTTGAAAAAGTGGGAGGATGTCAGAGCAATGGTCTTAGAATGGCACCCATACCAAGCTGATGTCAATAGGTTTGGGGATATTTACAACAATAATGCTATTAATTACTTCCGGAAAATCCTAAAAAAGATAGAAAAGTAATCGACATTGGACATGTTCTTCAACGCCCCATAAGCAAAAAGTGCAAAGGACTGATTAATATGCAAGACCATATGTATGTATTATTTTTTTAAAAACTTACTAAGAAATTATACATTGTTTAAAATTTAATTTTTAGGGTCTCCAGAATAAATTAATCGATTTCACATAGAAGTCTATGGTGAATCGATGATCGGTTAACGAACAATTCGGATAGCGAGCATAATCTTGGAACGGATTATGTTCGTTAACCGATCACCCACTGTAGTCAAATTTTATAACTTCTTACCAAACGTAAAGCAGTAGATAACGATAAATAAAAATATTTATCTTCTAATAGAAGCAATGTTAGAATAAATTTAAATCTTTTCCTTAAATTTTCTCAATATTTAACTTTTTAATTTTTTAAATTATAATATATCTCTACTATATAATTCCAATTTTCTTTTCGTTCTAAAACTAATAGTTTTTATTTATTTTAAACTTGAATTCGGGCAGTCAATATTATAAAGCTCCCTCTCAATATCCAATCACAAGCCTCAATTTCAGAAGCCATTGATTCTTGCCTCCTGAGGCCACATCTTCAAACCAGCAAACTAAGAATAAAAAAACCAGCAAATCCTCAGTTCAAGATAGAGGATCAACGGTTGCTCATATACCCTGCTGAATCTGCAACATCTAATATAGAGAGCATACGCAGAATAATATTTTAAACTAAGTTTCAAAGTGTGATTTTACTAAGGCTGCCTTGATTTTGTTACCAAATTCATTTTAATAACATTATATTGTATTAGTACCCTATTTTCCGGTTTAAATTTAAATGTAAAGTTTAAACGAATCATTTTTTTTACCAAGAACATTGAAAGAAATTAAAGCTAATGATTTTATTTCAGTTAGTTAAACTAAAATTCTTAACAAACAATCAAACTTTTGCATTATATGTTATGAATGATTGATCATTGCTTAAATTTTTTAAAAATGTAGGCAGGAATAAAAAAAAGTTCATTAATTATTCTTATTGTTCATATTCTTCAAAAATAAAGGATTTTCAGTTTAAAAATATAATATACGTATATAACTGTTATTCTTCAACAGCTCCTAAATTCTTAATAATTTAAGCAATTTATTTATATTTAAAAAAACAACCACAAGAAAACATTGATTGGCTCATCTATACATTAATTTATATTATTTTTATAAGAAATTAGTTCTAGATTGATTGATTGAATAGCTTATTGCTTATAACGTTCTCATTTAGAATCAAACTCAAGGGCTTTACATTAATTCTGTAGAATATGTATATGTTCGCTCACTGATTCTTTAAACATTACTGTTACTCACAACAATTACACCATGAATTAAATGGCTATGATTTTAAGAAAAAAAGAATTTTATTTGATAGTTCTCCATACGCTCTTGCTCTCACCAAGGTTTACACATACACTAGCGCCCTCTCGCGACAAATATTCACTTGTTGCAGGCGTCACAATAATTATTCGTTCAACACTGAACAATATACCAATAAATAATGTAAACTTACATTTATATTGTTACTAATTTTGTGTAATTATTGCTTATTGTTATCTTCAATTAGTGTAAATAATTTATATCTTGACGCTTAATACGTTAATATCTTTTTCTATGGTATTTCATTTATAATAAAAATTACAATATTTGCAAGCAACACTGTCCTTTCAATAGAAATTTGGTGAAATATTGGCAATACGGTCAGATTGACATCAGTTTTGGTAACTTGGTGACCATGTGGATGCTTTTAGAAATTATTGGAGAAATCTATAGCATCAGGGTCTATGACGTAAGTGGAATTTTCGAGAAAACTCTCGAAGGCACCCGCGTAAGCTATAAAAAAATAGTCGCTCACTGAAACTGAGTCAATATCTCTTCGAGCTTTAGAAGAGGACGAAAATTTCCTTGTGGATTATCTTTAACATTATGTACTTGAATTAATAAACTCTGATAGTTGTGCAAAAGTGCTATAGAAGATGTGAAAAAATTCTGCGATTTATTGGGCGAATTTTAGTGCTTCATCCTGCATTTTAAAGATTTTTTTTTCTCGCAAATTCTGACAGCAAAAAATCCACAAACAGTGACATACGCAATTAAAAATGCTCATACATATGTATGCGCCTATTTAAAATTTTATTTGTAGCGTTAATTTGATTTTAAACTAGTTTTTGCATTTTTCTTCATCTTATTAGTCCGATATTTTCTACACAGTGATTTCGATAAATAAAAGATTTACCTAAATGAAAAGTGGACAAGTTCAACAAAAACAAATGATTTTTATTAGAGATCAAAAGAAATTTCTCTGGGGGTAGTAACACAGGTCTCGTCGTTTCAACAGCACGCCTATGTCTTCACTTTAGAAAGAAAGTGGTTGGCTCTTGAGGAAGTCCTGTCCAGCTTCCCTTACTTCATTGTCCAAATAGATACATGATACTGTTTTAAGGCTGTTTTCGGTTAATGTTAAAGAATAGGAGCTGAATTTGCAACATTTTTTCAGATATAAAAGAAATGAAAAATAAGTATGATATGCTGGCTTCACTATCTTTTAAAGAGGAAACATTTTTATCCTACTTCCGATTTTTAACCGAGTTGATTCATTTTTTCTGGTATGAAATGTGTTTCGTGTTTTTCTCCAATACCGGAATGTTAAATGGGCTATGACATCACGTATGAGAACCAATAATAGAATATTCATGGAATATTTTGAAATTTTTAAAAACACTAGATTGTGTTAACAGAGATACGAGCTATACTACTACAAATTTCCATGGAAATTGAGGCTTTTTTTCTGTCTGAAAATATGGTTCGCGTTTAATTCAAGCTCTTGTACATTTACTGAAAACAGCCTTAATAGCCTAGAAGTCACAGAAAGAAAACTCCGTATATCTGGTGAGTGTTCTAATATTTACCAACGGAATTTTTTCAAGCTGACTCGGTTTCACGGTAGACGTGAGGGCAGTTATTGTCGTGGATATCCGATATCTTTTGCTGCTCTTCTCGAAAACCTTTACACTAACTGTTTCAAAACGTTGGATCTTAACAGTGCTTGCCATAGATTGCCACTTTTTGTCGGTAGATGTCCGCAGGAAACTCGCCTCCTGCAATGAAAACCGTACTACTGCGTGTTGTTCCAATCAAGGCGCATCTTCATATGATACGACTTTACTTTCGATTAAGAGCTCTCAGGACTCTTAAAAAGCAAATTTTTCAATTTTTAAAAAACAGTACATGTTAAAGCCTCAATATTTCTGAGCATTTTGGTACCAAAATTGTGTTGATACTGCGAAAAATTCCAATGTTATTGAGAAATAAGTAGTGAAACTTTAATGAAAACCCTATCACTTTCTAATCTTTAACTTCATTTTTCGCAAAACAAAAAAAATTTAGTTTGCGCGTAGGACTTCTCAGAAACTACTTATGATATCAATTTGAAATTTTATACATGTGTTAAAAATAAGAGGCTCATCATAACTTATACATCAATTTAAAAAAATAAATAAATAATAGAATTTTTTTATTTGAATTTTAATATAGTTTTTTTCTTAATATTTTCGTTATAACTGTATTTAAAAAATATTGTTTTCTCTAAATTTCTTAAAAGTTTGTATAACTTCAAAAGAGAACAATTTTATATACCAAATAAAATTAATTTTGTAAATTTTGATCACTTTTGTACTTCAGAATCTTGCGCGATGTAAAATACTGATTTTAATATATTTTTGAAAAACTGTGTCCAATTTTTATTTCTTTATAACGTTTTAAATGTCTTCTCAAATTAATTGAAAATTTGACTTAGAATGTAAATATATATGATTATCTTGTGGTAAAAATATTTCAAATTATTGTTTTGTTTTTTTGCTATGTTACATTGGTTTGAAGAAGGATGTTTTTTCGAGTGCACAGACCTATGCTAAGGGTTCTGAGAGCTCTTAACTTCCTCTACCACAAATAAGATTCACTATTAAATATTGTACGCAGTGTACACTTCCAACCGTCCTCCATGTCCCTGTTTGGTGACACTCCTATAACTGCATTTATTCTGACATAATTACATGAGTCCACTTTTCATTAGGGCAACCCTTATATTATCACTACACTATGTAATGTAATTAATACTTTTCTTCAATCAGCGAGGCATTTAATACCAATGGAATATCATTAGCGGAGAATTACCCACCGACTTTTCAACATCTCGTTAGACAAAGAATGTGTTGACTTACAGTGGTGGCAAAAAGTCCTGAACACACTCATTTTTTAGCGTAACTTCTGTGTTTGACTTCATTTTTCGTTGTGAAATTATCGCACTATCTTAAATATTGTTATTGATTTTAATGTATTTTTATGCTGATTTCAAATCTACTACTGGTTTTTAATGACTAAAATGTTTTTGTAGTAAAGCTGCCTGAACCCTATAATGTGAAATATGTGCAGAATAAAACTATATAGAATAACATAATATGCAAAGAAAAATAATACAAAAATTGACAAATACAATATATTTAATATATATAAGCATTTTGAAAATTACATTGTTGTCACATGTTAGAAAACCAATATTTTATGGGCCAGCCGTTTGCTTTAATTACGGCTCTACATCTTTTTGGCATGGAATGCACCAATTTCAAAAGAAGATCTTTCGTGACAATATGGTTAAAGGAAAATATTAAAGCTTCAATTAATTCACGTTTGTTTGAAGGTTTTTTCTTTGAAATTTCATAACCAATTTTATAAACCATAAGTTATCTATCAGATTAAGGTCGGGAGACTGTCCTAGCCAGTTTATTCTATTCACAGTATGGTCTTTCAACCATTTCTGGATTACCTTTGCACGATAACAAGGGGTGTTATCGTCCTGAAAAATCCATGACTGATTCCCAAAAAGATATCTCGCATTTGGTAGCAATGTATTTTGTAGTATTTCAATGTAATCCATGGCTTTCACTGTTCCGCTAACGATGTGAAGTCTTCCAACACCATGAGAAGACATGCAACCCCATACCATCACTTTTGTCGGGTACTTTACTGTGGGCTTCAGACACTGAGGGCTGAATTTCTCATGAGTGCGTCATCTTACATAGGCACTACTTTGGTTGCCAGAAATACAAAACTGACTCTCGTCACTAAATGTTACCTTTTCCCAGTCTTTAATAGTCCATAATGAATGTTCCCTTGCCCACGTTAATCGCCTCTTGCGTTGAAATTCAGTAAGTAATGGTTTTGGGCGTGCTTTATAGCCTCGTAACTCAATTTCCAGCTGTCTTCCTCTAACAGTTCTTGGGCACACACTCACATTTGATGTCAAAGTCCATTGTTTCAAAATTTGAGGGAAATTAAGCTTTCTGTTTGAAAGTGAAATTCTGTGCAATAACCTGTCTTCACGTAAAGATGTTTTCTTTGTTATCCTGATCACCCCTTGTCCGCAATAAAATTTGTTTCAGAAAATCTTTTCAAAGTTCTCACAACAGTAGAAAGGCCACATGGTACTTTAACAGCAATTTCGCGCGTAGAATAACCTTCTTCCATCAAATGTATTATTTTGTACCTTTTTATTCTCAGGCAGATATGAAAATTTAGCCATAATTCCAATATTTTCCACAAACACACTTCAAATTGCTTTCAATACACTATTTTCTACAAGCACACAACTGCATTCAATACAATAAACCACGTTTCACCTTTTTCTTTCAACCCTTTATCGCTACTGCTCTCTGATTGGTTGATATAACAGAGCATTCCATTGGTGGAAAACACACTCACTGATTCTTACAGTGACCTTTGGCTTTCTTTTCAAGGGTTTTTCAACATATCAATGAAACTATTTACTTTAGAAGAAATCTACAAACAGATTCAAAATCAGCATGAAACAATACATTAAAATCAATAACAATATTTAAGATAGTGCGATAATTTCATAACGAAAAATGAAGTCAAACACAAAAATTACGCAAAAAAAATGAGTGTGTTCAGGACTTTTTGCCACCACAGTAAGTATTGTTTTAAAAATCTCTTCGAGCCCGGTAGGACAATTTTAGCAAACACCCTTTTGGGTATATCATCACTTCCCTCCTACAATTTGCTTAAATCTATTGCACTTGCCTACGATGTAGTGACATGTATTTTCGAATTATAGGTATTAAACTATATTACTTTCGGTATTTTGCGGGATTATTTTTCCATACACTTTCTTTTAAATGAGTTATAAAATATACTTATAAAAACTATCAGAATTGCCATGGTGTCTATAAACTTTTGTACAGTTTAGTAACATGACAATGTAAGTAAAAATAACTTTGAGGTGTTTATTAAATACAACACCCCAGAAAACAATTGAAGAAAGTTATATTAATTACTGATTCATAAATGGTATAAATTGAAATTTCTCTCTTATTGACTTAAGTCAGTTAATACCTTTTAAAAATTCCAAAAAAAAATAGTTTTAATTTCTTCCTCCTAAACCTCTGATTACTTGCAGTCCTGGAAAATGAAACATCGATCTATTTTGTCAAAAGTTTTTACACACTGCTGAAAATTTTAACTTAAGGTATCCGACTTCGTTCGGAACCGTGATTTTAAAAAAGCGCATAAATGGATAATTTTCATGATATTTAGTGTCACTCAGATTAAAATACATTCACAAAAGTGTTTTAAGGACATTTAAACAAAAAAAATTATTTAAATATAATATTTCAGCAAAAAACTAACTTAGAATAATCTTTTTTCCAAATGTCCTTCTTTGTGGAAAATAGTTCTATTATAATAATATTTTGCCTGTATATAGCTCAGACCTCTCTACAGAGGCTCAACTAGAATTTTTGAAAAATTCACATTATTTTCAGAGTTACCACCAATTGAAATAATTATTCGCGTTTTTTTTCTTAAAATTGCTCCCCTCTGTTTTCATAAAATATGAATAAACCCACCTCTAATTTATGTGTTTCAAAAAATTTAGTTGAGGCTCAGAACAGAGGTCTGAGCTATATACAGGCGAAATATTATTCTAATAGAAGCATTTTTCACAAAAGGAGAACATTTGGAAAAAAATTATTCTAGGATAATTTTTTGCCAAAATATTGTATTTAAATAAATTGTTTTGTCAAAATGTCCTTAAAACAATTTTATGCATATATTCTAATCTAAGTGACACTAAATATCACGAAAATTATCCATTTATGCGCTTTTGAAAATCACGGTTCCGAACGTAGTCGGATACCTTAAGAGCTCCAGGTCCATATTACGCCAAAAAAATGCAAATACTTAAGTATTAGTTTCTGTTGCTATTAAAAATGCGCATATAAATATGGTCTTCTTTTCCCGTGAACTCTGCCTCTTCAACGAACGCAAGATACAAGAAATTTTATTTTCACGTTAAAAGAAGAAACAAGAGCTTAAGATATATACATATATATCCAGATGCACAGAATGTTTCTCTAAAGTTTATTCGTCTTAAGAATAAGCACACGTAAAACGAAAACAAAGTTACGAAATGAGGAATAGAAAAAGTTAAGCACTCGCATCAATGATACATAAAGGGAAATAGCAGAAAAAAGCTGCTTTGTGTTGAATCGCATGTGTTTGCTATTTAAATGAGTATTCTTCTTTAGCGCATTATCCTCTTTCCGATTTGCAAAGCGATTTAAGAAGTGAAAAATCACGTTCTCGTGAAAAGGATTGAATCTTTCGAGTGTTTGCTGAGGTTAAATATTCTGAGGAATTTTTTAAGACTTTAGAGGGAACGCTTGTAGTCTGAAAAATCATTGTAAAGCACATTTGGAATGAAATTGTGCGTGGAGGATTTCCAAATATTTTAAGTTTAAAAGAAAATTTACGTTTTTGGAATGTAAAGAGGCTGATGACTGTATTAAGGTGAGCATTAAAAAAGTAAAATAAAATTGAACATTAAAATCGTATTAATTGTTATAACTGTTAAAAAATATATGCTTCAATTTTCGAAAAAAATAATAAATTGTTAATGTTCGTAAATGATTGCAGGTATTAGGACTCAAGGAAGCTAATTTTATCTCGAGAACAGAAAATATAAAACAATTTTCTATTAGATGCATTCTTTGAGATGAAAATTAAATAATTCGATTTTTTATACATTATTTATAAAAGAATGAGGCTTCTAAAATATGTAAAATGTTTAAAATATAATTTTAATTTTAAAAATTAAAAGCATATGGAAATAAGAAACATTTCTGTAGGAAATGTTATTAAATTTTCGTTGAGCATAATATTTTCTAAAATAGTTACTCTAATTACTATCAATAAGTTGATTTATTAACTTAAATACATCCTTACTACACTGTAGAAATTTTTATATAAATATACTAGTAAATTATTTTGTTAAGAATAAAAAAATTGCATTTTTAAATTTTTTTAAAAATTTAAAAAATTTTCTAATATTTTGAAATACAAAAGATACATAATACTAAAATTAGGCAGAGTTTAATGAGTATGATACATTTTATAATTCTATAAAACTTAAGTCATCAAAGTCTATTATTTTATAAAATAGCATGCGCAGCATAAAATTCACTTAATATTTATTATAGAAATGTTTCTTACTTTCATATGCTTATAATTTTGAAAATTATAATCATGTTTAAAACATTATGCACTTTTTTTAAACCTCATTTCTTTATAAATAATGTGTAAAAGAATCGAATTGCTTAAGTTGAATTTCAAAAAATTATATTTATTTGAAAATTGTTGATTTTTTCCACTCTCAAAACAAAATAACAACCCTGAGATTTCTTAACAAATTTAGAAATGATAAATCATGTAGATGAAAATGAAAAAACTCTTTGTTTCCGTATTTATGATCATTTTTAAACTGAGTGTAGACAAATAACATTGATTTAAAACACTAAACACTAATAAGTGCAACAATTACGAAAAATGTCGAATAGAAATATAAATTTTTTTTGCATGTTTAATAGTTCAAACCATCGCCATGGACTCCTTTTTCAAATTTTGAAACAATTGTTAAGATAATTAAGTGATGCAACGCTACTTTTAATTTATTTTATGTTTATATTTTAACCCAGGTTCTGTGTAATTCACATTGCACCATGATTAAATTAATAAGTTAGTAATCGTAAATTAACTGCTCACTGCCATAAAGGTTAATTGAATATTTATTCTTAATTTAAAAGTTACAGAAGATAATTACTATTTATTCTACTAAAACAGAATATTGAACTTATCGTTAGGCTGCGTACTGAAGGGAGAGATGATACGAGGCCAGAGGGGATTCATTGGTCGGCGCTAGAGTCCACTTGAGAAAAAAGGAAATTAGATTTTTAGTTCATGGGTCAGTTTTTTGATTATCTCCCTCTGCTGAAATCGGGGTTGTAGGCCGTTTTTAAAGTCCGCCAAATGACACCCAAATTCATGCGCGGCTTCTCGTGGATTCTTTATCTTGTCCGCTCCTGCGCTTCTCTATTGGTCCAGACACCAGCGCAGAGTTACAGCCTTCCAAAATCTATGGGTTTAGTGAACTTTTTGGAAGCGCGGGAAATCCCTTGACGCACCCCACCATTTATGGGTCTAGTGACCCCCAGGCGCGAGAACTTTCTGGCACACTCTTGCCGAAGGAATTTCACTGTATCCGGTGTGAGGGGGTTAACTCAAACGAATTCCAAGAAACTGACTTTGGAATTTAGAGGTCTGCTGAATTCGTTCTGGCCTCCCATCATAAGCTATAAATTAACCAAAATTATATTTCGAATTTAATCTTTGTTTTCTGGAATTACAAATTCACATACAATTTTTTTTTTGGGGGGGGCGGAGTTTACTCAAGTCAATAACATTTTTGTAAGCTAAAATGAAATGTTACTCACATTATATAGAGTCAAAACTTACTTACATATAACTTTGTTGTTATTGATTAATTTTTCAGAATTTTTTTCTTAGTTTGTTTTCTTAAGGTGTCTGAGAAACAATACATTTTCTTATTCCCTCACTTAATTACTACTTCTTTCTGCGTTACTTTTTATCAAATCTACATAGTAAATATTATTTTTAAAATTATCATTTTATAAACGTGTTAAAAATAATGAAAATTACTTTTGAAAGTGTACTCGGAAATATAAATAATTGTTTCTGCCGATAAAATAAAGGTTACATTTAAATTGAAATTCCCTAATTATGTTTTCGAGCATGAAAAAATATTATAATCTATTCTTTACACATTTTTGTAATATTGTGTACTTCGAATGAAAACTATGTATTTTGATTTTTTTACCCAATATTGAGTGTCATTGCCATGCTATTACATATATCATTGCAACTTGGGCAACACGTATATTTTTGAATCATTTTTATACAAATAATTTTGGGAAAAGTTATAACTAATTAAAATTGTCTCATTGGCATTTTACAGAATTATCTTCTTATATTCGTGTATAAACCCACAATTCTGATGATAATTGATAATTTTAGGGTGGTCTGAATAATTTATAAATATTATTATGTTTTAAATTTCGTGATTTATTTTTAAAAAAAAAAGTTTTAAACTAATAGTTGCACATAATTTAACCTAATTTATTCTCAAAACACTATTGACGCCTTCGTATCTTGGTAATTGAAGCTATGGCAAATAAATCTATTGTTCAATATTGTTTACTGTTTCAAAATGTAGGAGTATTACTATGGGGACCAACTGTCCTTTAGGGAGGACAGCCCTCCTTTTATAGGTTCAGTCCTTCCTCGAAAAGTGTCCTCCTTTTTGTCTCTCTTTTCAATGTTTTAAAACTGATCTGTTAATCTCTGTATTCAGATATGAACCAAACATGTTTCCAAAATGTCGAAGAATGGTCTGAAACAAATATCACAGAAAATAACAGCTTTCAATTGCATTTTTTGACTTTGTCGCAAATAAATTTGGCAGATATAGAAAATTACGTTGAGCTTTTATCGAAAGAAATGCCTGATATTAAAATCGACGTCTGTTGTCTGTTTGAAGCAGAAAGAAGACTGAATGTATATTTAAACTCTAAAAAATTAAAACAATTGGAAAAGAAACATGCTGAGAAATTGGTAAAAGATGGGTGAAATTACTTAAACCATTTCAAAAATGAACACATTCCATATGGAAATGTAATTATTCTTGTTGAATTTACGTTGTGCTGCCCTGAAACTAATGCAACAGTAGAAACAGTTTTTTTCTGTTGGTAATGATTTTTGTGAAGCGACTAGAGAGAAACCGAAATTGAATGTTATTATTTTAGCTACAGTGCTTATCCTAAAACTCAGTGTGAGTACATTTTTTGCTCAACTTTCCGATATATTAGAAAATAATATGTTGACAAAAAAAACCTCATTCAATGGAAAAATACTCGTTTAAGGTAATAATAAAAACAATGTAAGCTTAATTAGCGTATTTTGGTTTGAATTAATAAAACGTTTCATATATTTAAGTTGTAATTTTTTCTTAAAATGTTCATCCTCCTTTTTATTGAAAAAAACTGGTCACCTTAGTATTACTTTCAAATTGTGATGAACTTTTCATTCAATAGAATATATTTATGAATTTCTTCGACTAACAATAATAAATTATTTTATCTCTGAATTATTTTAATTCCGCATTTTCGAGGATTATCTCTGAAAGTCTAAAAGAAAGGAATTCATTTGAAGTCGCTCTCTGAAAGCGGAAGTGACACCGTATCAAATGACTTCATTCATTTTCTGATTAAATGCATTCATCAAAAAAAAAATGGGAAGATCTCAAATATTTATCCTTGAAACTGTTGTTTCAATACAGCCGCGCCCTTTTTTTCTCACGTCAGAAACGCATAAAGATGATTACAGGCCAATTTTCTTCCATGAAAAAGGTCACTGTCAACGTGTACTTTCTCTCTCTTTCTCTCTTATTTTTTATATCAGTTCTCAATTGTTTACAAATTCTTGTTACTTTCACTTTCGTTATTATGGTACTCGAAAATAACAGTGTTTCTAAGCAATTTAATTCCCTTTTAATTAACCATTTATTCAAATACAGCCGTGGCTTGATAATATTCGTAACGCTGAGTACTCTTAGTCAAAAAATGGATGTATTTTAATAACAATCAAGACATATTTATTTTTTCTTTCTTTGTAACATAACAATAAGAAAATAAGAAAATATAAATTAAATCAAAATAATTTATAAATTCAAGTTATATTATAAATACAGTACAGTCCCGATAATCCGAACAATATCGGACCGGCCCCTGTTCGGATTACGTGATTGTTCGGATTAGCCGGAGTAACAGCGAAATCACTATTTGAACCGGGAGTACGGGTCTATTGTGTCTATGTATTTTGTCGTAACGTGAGCGTACGCGCCCGCTTTTTTGCCGCGTGGTCTGTACTCCCACTCCTCGACGCGTGTGTCCTCCCTCCACCACTCCTAACTTAGTGTGTCAGTGTGACTGCGTGTGCCCGTACTGTTGGCCGTCAGTCGTTCCGCGCTCGTTCTACACTCGTCCGTTTTTGTCTCTGTGTTAATAACAGTGTTACAGTGTGATATTCTACAGTGAAAACAGTTTGTTGTGTGTTTTGGACATTTATCTGTGATACAGTGTACGTAAACAGATTGTTATGGCGAGTAAGCGTAAACACTCAACATTTACTCTTAAAGACAAACTAGAGGTTCTAAAGCGTTTAGATAAAGGGGAAGGTGTGACAAAATTGGCTACAGAGTTTAATGTTGGCAAAGCTACAATTCTGTCTACAAGACTGTCTTCGTTGCGTCAGAAAAAAATAACTGAATTAATGTAATAAGGTACTTGTTCACTACATTATCAGTACTGTACTGTACATATTTTATATTTAATCTTATGTTGTACAATTTTTCCTACTAAACATTAGTGTTCTGTTCTGAAGTTTATTCCATTTTAAAATTTGTACCATAACTTGATGTACAGTGCGTGAATATTAAATAAAGAACTGTTTTGAATTAAGAGGTTTACACTGTTTTATATTGAAATATTCACCGATTTTTTTTTTCGTCCTTAAAATTATAAAAAATTTTCCGCGGCGCCGTTCGGATTAACCGGATGTTCGGATTAGCGGGACTGTACTGTAACATTTAATTAGATTAATGAGAAGGATGAAATTGTTTGTGCTGAGATCACATATCGTTATAATTTGGTTCCCTGGTTGTTAATTTTAATTTGAGACACGGTTCTTTGTCCAATAGTCTGTTATTTTTTCCCCATTTAATGTCTACAAATGCTGAAAAGCAGCTTCACATAAGAAAAATTGCCCAAAAGCTAAAAATACACAGGCACCTGGAGAAGCCACAACTACACTCTATAATAAAAAAAAAACGACGCACCGAGAAGGAATTGATGGATTGTAATGAAATTTCGTTTGCAAAGACCGAACATGCAATTGATTAAAATTTGGTGTCCAATAAATGAATAGCAGCAGCTACAGCGCATCTGAACTGCGCTCTCAGTAGGTGTCTATAAGAAGCGATTCCTAGTCTGATGGTCAAAATTTTGGTTGCATTGCGATTTTGGATACCTTTCAATGACTGAAAAAATGCATAGCCGAGGGATTCAAGTTCATTACGAGCAACTGTCAGAGTGTGAAAGAGGTCGTATCAGTGAACTGAAAGAGGCAAGTTGGGCAAATGGGAGAATCGCTCATCATATGGGTCAAAGCGATGCGGTCAATAGAAGATGCTAGCAAGAATGGGAAGAAAACGGCAGGTTTCAGCGTATGATGATAGCTGTCGACCTAGGGCCACAGCAGATCGGGAGGGCAGATTGATTGTCAGATCAGCTGTCACATCGTTATCAACCTTTAGACATACGACACGCACACGAGTATTCACCATGACCATTCACAGACGGCTGATAGAGCAAAATTTACGATCGTACCTACCACTACGCCACTTCCCATTTTCGTCTGCACGTTGTCGAGCAGTGATCGCCAGATCTCTCTCCAATCGAACATGTCTAAGATATGATGGGAAGGCGACTGCATCTAACAGGGACTGTTCATGACCTGGCCCGACAATTGGAGAAAATTTGTCAGGAAATACCGCAGGCGACCACCAGGGGGCTTTATTGCATGGCGTGTGGCAGCTTACATCCAGGCTAGAGGTGGGTCAACACCTTATTGAGCTCGTTACTTTATAATCATGTAACTATAAAATAAACCATTCAATTTTTCTGAAATTTCAATCATTTTCTACCCACCAATTTTCGTGTCTATCGGATGACTCGTTCTTGGTGCGTCGTTTTTTTTTTTGTTGTTGTTATAGAATGCATTAGCGAATTAAGTTGTCTCTGTAACAATGTGTGGTATGTATTCCCGCCGTGTCATACCGGACCATCTCATGCCTCACAAGACTGTCTTGACATAACTCATGAGAATGCGCGTAGAAATGGTGCAGCTAAGCATGATGCAGTGCATATCCCCACCAAACTCTTCCCATACCTCTGGGGGTACGTGTACAAAACATTGGAAAACGCTAAATACAGCATATTCGTTTTAAACAAGAATAAATTGTTGTTGGTCAATAGTTTAATTCTTTATGCAATGATAAGGATTCGGGGGGGGGGGCGGTTAAGTAAAATTAAAGAATATTGAAGAAAAGGGGAAGGCTTGGTTCATCAATCATGCGTATTAGACACACACATCAATTTTTTTCCTGTACAAAAATCTGAAGAAAAGGGCATTAACTGAAATTACATTTAGTAATATACAAGTATTTAAATTGGTGGAATATTCAAAATGTTATTTTCTTTATATAAAATTTATTTCTTTTTGCCTTAACAACGAAACCATAGGTTGTAGCATAAGTCCTTTCACGTTCGTGTGAATTAAAAATCTAAAAAATGGAACAAGACCATAAAGGAATATTTTGTAAAATTGAAAACGAAAATATCTGTGTTTTTGCTATAAAATTTACAATGAATGGCATGTAATCTTTAAGCTGAATTTAAATTCGTAACACAAATCTTCATATTGAGTCATTCAAAATATAGGTCCATCGGGAATTATTGTATCATAACATCAACTCTTTACAGATCATATTGCGAAAAATAGGTAATCGAATCCAGGATCGGCTGAGACTTAACTTGCATTATTATTAACGTCACTGCTCTTGCGTTCCATTTTTGTGGTGCTCTTCATTCAATCGAATCTGATAATTTTGTAGATAAAATGCAAATAAAAAATTGTATCTCCTGATTCGAAATTCGTTTTTTCCTTTCTTTCCATTAAAAAAAAAATTTTTTTATTAAAGATGCTAGAATTTTTTTCTTGTTTGTATTTCATTTTATTTTCAACCATGTTCCCCCTACGTATAAAAATACAGAACGAAAATGAAAAATACTCATATTTTATCATATTTTTCCTTCTTTTTCTCACTTTTCTTAAGTTATAAAAAGAAATTACCTTCTTCCTTGTTTTTTTTTTATCATTTTTAGTCTTTTTTCCCACTTTTACCGCATCTTCTTTTCTTTTATTTTAGTAATTAACATTTTAGAAATGCAAAATCCATTTTTCTCCATGGATATTTCTATTTCTAGAAAGAAATAAAAATATTTCCTGAAAAAAAAGACGCAAGAAAATTTAAATTTGCACCGAGAAGACGAAGGGTATTAAAATAAGTCAAGACCTGGGAAGTTTTGATTTAGTTAATATCAAATCTCTCCTAAATATTTATAACGCTCTTAACAGTTTTATTAACTAGAGAAAAAAAACAGATTGCATTAAAGTAATTTGGTTTCTAAGATGCATTCCATTTTGTAACTTCGGAATGATATTTGTGCAAGTTCGTTTTAGGTCTCTTATTCAGGGTGCAATTAAAACATAAAAAGAGAAAATTATTTGCACTTATTTTTTAATCCACCAGAAAATAGCTTAAAATGGTGGGAAAAAATTGTAATCCAACCAAAAGAATTCATATATACCTCTTTAAAATATTTTAGAATAATTTGTTCTGTTTTTCTTCTTTCCACATGATTAAAAAATGCTATTTTTTCTGTTTTCTTTAACACCTGTTAAATATTTTACAGCTTAAGTAATAATGCTTTATACTTATTTGTTCAAAATAAAACTGCACTAAAAATTAAAAATAATAGCATTTAGTTGTTCATAAAGTACTTGAATGTTATTTGGTATTTTAACAGATTTTTTTATATGCATATATATCTTTTTTTTATGCCAGTTCTATTTGTCCTGAGTCTTCTATGGTTGCAATCACATGTGGGCTCTGAAATGTTTCGTATTTTACAATACTTTTTTTTGTATTTGAGTGGTCCTAGCAGTAATACGAAACGTGTTAATATTATTTGGATATTCTTATCATTATATTTAAATGAATTTAATTAGTTAGTATTTTTTGAGAGGGGGGTATAAGTCAAATGATTTCAATTTAGCAACGCTTCATTTTAAAGCAATCATCTTTATTAAATTACAATTTGTAAACTTTAGCTGTGTGTGTGAGTAAAAAATTACTTTACGGAAAATAACGCGTAATCTAGTTTTAAGTGCTGAAGGTTTTTTACTTATAAATTTTTAATTTTAAAAGGGAAATCTATATTTCAAAACTTAAGTTATCCGACTAACTTAAAATCATGATTTTTTTAAAAAATGGACGAATTTTTTTTATGATTTTCTTTTGTAGAGTATTTTATTAGCTTTATAAAAATAGCAAGTATTTTATTTTCATTCACTAGAACAAAAATTACAAGTGTTTTAGTAAAAGCAGATGCCATAGCTTTAAATAAGTTGTCAAACTTTAAAATGCGTTTTACTCGAAATTTGTTTTTTTCGAAAAGTTCAAACAGGCACAGCGATTGCTCAAAAGAGTTTTAAAACAATTTGCTAAAATTTTATGCGTATGCTCTGCATAACAATAGAAGTGTTTTAACCTTCAGATTTATCAATCACTGTTTTAGTACAAAATTTACAGTTCATTATGTAAATATAATCACTGTTTTTGAAGCAATTCCATATGATAACTAAGATAGAGTGCTCTAGTTTTTGTAAAGACTAAAATATCTCTTATCGTAAAGGTATATTCAAAAAAGTATAGCAAAGTAATACATCCAAATTGAAAAATTGAGAAATTTTTTCTTTTACTAATTGCACAGAGTGGGCCCCGTTTATGTAATTTTTTGTCAATTTTTACCCATTTTTTCTCATTTTAGTAGTAATAATTTATTTTCCGCTTCTTAATTTTAGCCTTTTCTTCTTAAAATGTACTAAATAAATAAAAAAAACCATAATAAAATCTCTGTCTTCTTAAAAAAGTTGTCGCAAGTAGTCGGATACCTTAGTGACTGAATGGGAGAGTAAATATTTTTTTAACATTAAAATAATTTACGAAATAAATTTTTGTTATTTGATTTGGAAATCTTTACGAGTGAATTAAAAATATAGGCACTGACGACGCTTCTACACGAAAACGCTTAAGATGAAACATCAGTTAACACGAAATAATATACAACGATCCCAACAAACTACTATATTTTAATGTATCATTTTTCTTTAACGAGAAACGAAATCGCTTAACACGAAGATATTTTCCTTTTGGGGAATGGAAAAAATACGGAAAACAACTGCCAGATTTGACTGTCCTATTGTAACATCAGAAGAATTCACTGCAGTAGATGATGATAATGAATGTACAGATCCAATTATGGCAGACAAAGACATTTTGGAGTTTATCCAAAGCTCAAAAGGCATCATTGATGCAGATTATGATGATGAAAAGGAAATTAATAATGCAGTTCCGGTCCCCACGTCATCCGGAATGAAGAACACCATGAAAAATATATTCAGCTATTTAGATGCACATTTCAATTGTGAAATTAATTACATAATGGCCGACATCGTACAATATGTTGACAATTTAATGCTAGAAAAGGCAATGGCAAGAAAAATATCAGATTATTTTCTAAAAACTCAATAAATGTATTGGTTTTTTTTCAAAAAACTTGAAAATTTTGTATTAAATTTTCTTCAGTTCTTGTGCACGATTTTTTTTCAACTTTTTATTATTAAATGCAGGCACATATACACATCTATGTAAATAAAATATACTCTTTTATATTTACTTTTGTTGAATATATGGATTTGTTTGCAATATCACTTAACACGAAATTCTTTTAACGTGAAAAAGTATTTCAGTCCTCTCAATTTCGTATTCAATGATTTTTACTGTTACTGTATAAATATTTGAAAAATAATTGCTAGCATATACATAAATTAATTATGTATATATATGTCAGCAGTTAACTCATTAGTTCTACATTTTGAGGTTACTCAAAATAAAAAAAAATCATTTTGTACAACCTAATGTGAGAAATGATTTGTGCGAATTATTTTTAAGCCCATGCCCATCTTTAATCCTTCGGTCATAAATCGACGAGCATCCCAATAGAATATAGGAAAAGTGCTTTATCAGCAATTTTAGGAGGAATAGAAAAAAATCAAAATAATACATCCTGGAGGGGAGGGGAGGGGATGCCGATAAACAGGAAGTAGAGCGTAGGAAATAAACGAGTTCCAAGTTAAAAGTGCTATGAGAGCAGGTTTCAGCTATTATTTGCTTTTCATCCATAGAATCATTATTTCATGCGAAAAAAAGTAATATTTCGTCTCTGACCTATACCTTTCAACTAAATAGTTTTAGTTCCACTTTTTTGGAATTGTGTGGATAAATGACGGATATCTATACATGATTTTTTTCAATGTTTGGGTAAAATATATTTGTGATCGGATATATGTATTTAATTATAAGTGATACATAGATTAAATGTGTATAAATCTATATTGTGATAAAGTTCATAAAATGATGAAAGTGTAACGTAGTGACTAGGTAGCATTATAGTCACACAGCAATATAATAAAAGAATTTACTTTATTCATATTCTAGGTCAATAAAATTTTTAATTCCAGCAGTATAAGGTAAATTGTAGACTATTTAGTCCCTTTTTTGCACGTAAAGATAACAAAACACAACCCCATGTTGAATTGGCTTCACGGATACCAAACCGTAGTGCAACCGTCGGGTAGTAGTTTCTCTCGAGGGTGTTGGCTCTACGCTTTTCCTCCGCATCACAAGATTCTCCAGAAGACCCCGCTCGTTCTCACCATCCCGATTCGGTCAACACATGAAGAGCGCGCGCGCGTGTTTTTTCTTCCCTCTTCTTTCTCTCAACTCTCATCTCGGTCCCCTTTCACCAAAAAATGACCCTTTTAAACTCCAGGGGTGGGTTCACTACACGTCCCTCTTCACCTCCCATTGGGAGGTCCCCAAAAGTCTGCACCCGGCCCTCGGACTCATTAGTGTCCTATTCACGTGGACATAACAATAGCCCTCTCTGGCCCGTATTGAATGACCTAGCGCCAGACGTTCGTCTCCACATCTGGACACTTGTCCATCGCGCTGCTATTATTTTCTTGAAGTCATTCTCCTGTCATCTGCCTCGGCGTCAGTGTTCTCAGTTCGACAGATTGCGTCAATTGTCCCCGGTGGGGCACTCCTATGTCCATTATGACTTCCAGAATCCTAACTCAAACAATAGACAATGACTCCAAAGCCACGTGCACTGTCTCCGAGCCACCTGCTCTAAGCTATAAAACTTGACATGAATGGAAGGGTGGGGGTCTTACCAAGCACAGTCGTTACAAAAGCAAGATGTTTCTACATAGAGTTTAAATTACTGAGGATTAAGTTATTTGCTAATATTTTATATTAAAATTAATATTTGTTTTTCATGCTCTAAAAAAGTCTAGATATATTGTAAAAATGTAATAGATATAAAAAGGTTTTAAATCTGAAAAGAAGAAAAGATACATACATACGCTTTTAAGAAATACATAGAAAGCTAAGACATCGTAAATGTGTATTTAAACATGTGAAAGACGTTCTAAAAGTAAATTTTTATAATTGGTTAAAAAATCTGTTCAATAGATTCAGTGTTCAGTGTTAAAGAAATTACAATTACCAAAAAAGCAATTATTACATTCGAAGTATCAAAATATTATCCGTCATGAAATTTGTACAATGTATAATCAATAAAGCAGTTTTTAATGAAATACGTTTTATTATAAATACTTAGAGTTTTAGTTCATATATTTTAATAAATTCGGAGATATTTAAAGGTATGTGAGACTACCTTCGGAGCACTTTTTTTGAAATATATAAAATTTCAATTAAATAAACATTTTTTTTATTTGAAATGGGACATAAAAGTAAGAATTCCAAAACAGTTTTTACAAAGTTAAAATTAATTTGGGAAATATTGGGAATTTTGAGTGAAATTTTAGTGAAAAATTGCAGTTGCGGTAAGGATTGTATTGAAATTTCTAATAAATATATTCTTATAATATTTATACAGTACATAAATGACATAATTATCTGTGTTGTTAGCTATAAAATTTGTAAGTACTTCTGAAAGTTTTAGAAATATGTCAATTTTTATGCAAAAACACAATTTTTTACAAAACACTAATGTTATTTTCTCACACAAAAAGTGCAACACAAAATAAATAAATACATACACAGAGATTAGATTATAGTCTAGAACACAGATAACACTGTTTAAAGCATTTTCTGAAAATTTCAAGTCAATATCTTAAAAAGAAATTCTTATGTGAACTGTGGCGTGAAGAAAAAAATTGAAAAACATAGTTTTTCAGGAAATGCATTTAAAGATTCTAATACTATACGAAAAATTTTCTACTAATTTTACACTTTTAAAACTCACTATATTTATAGCTCAATTTTTTTAGCTTTATGTAAACCTGATTTGACCTTTATTTTACCCTTTTGTTTTTTTTCTGGAGAGTTTTGTAGACTATAACAATTGTTATTTTTAGCGAAATTTTGGTGAAAAATTGCAGTTACGACAAATCTTGTACACAAAATTCTAATAAATGTATTCAAATAATATTTATAGAGTACATAAAGAACATCTTTATCTGTGATAGGAATAAAAAAATTTGTAATACTTTTGAAAGTTTTTTAAATATACCAAATTTTATGCAAAAACTCAAATTTTTAAAAAATTAACGCTTTTTCTTTCATAAAAAAGCAATTAGGTACATAAATATATACACAGAGATTAGATTTTGATTCATAACACAGATAGAACTACATAAAACATGTTCTGAAAATTTAGATTTAGTATCTTAAAAATATTTTGTATAGTGAGCTTTATCGTGAAGAAAAATATTGAATAACAGTTTCTCATTAAACACATTTAATAATTTTAACTCAAAATAATTACTTTTCTACTCACTAAACATTTTCAAAACTCCCCATATTTATAGCTTAAGCCCTCTTTAGCTTCATTTTTAGCTAATTTGGACTTTTTTTGGCTTTTTGTTTTTTTTCTGGAGAGTTTGTTGAGAGTAATGACTGGCGTTTCGATTTTTGAATTCTCTCCATGTCAATTCCCATATAGTTTTTAAGTGTCGTTGGATCAATTCCTATACCTAAATAATTAAATACAGGCAATAGCCCTAAATAACCCGAATTATATAAGATGACAGCCATGTATGAACCCAAAAACAAAGTTTTTTATGAACAAAAATTTCTTTTGGCAAAACAGACCACAATACATTATTAAAGCTTTCATTATTATTTTGAGTCTTGCCATGGAGATACATTTCTAGTAACTCCTTATCACAGAGTGCTAAATAAGAAGGCTTTATCACTGTAATCACTGAATTTGAAAGCCCTGCTATTTTGTCACATATACTTTACCATCACATAATGCTTGTTTATACTTGCACCAGCTGTCTTTCCCTGTTGGACATTGCCCATGCATGGGATTTTGATTGCTAGAACAGCAGTGAAAGAAGGCAGCTATTACAGCAGATTGCATTTTTTCGAGGCATCCAACATTGCTGCGGATGCCAATCCCATAATAGTTCTGCAGTTTATCGATAAATTTATCAGTTAATTTCCCCTTCCCACCAAGTCCTTTGGTGTTCTTTTTTAGTTTCCTTAAACGTGAGCCTACTCTTTTTTGTATATGTCCTATACATTCAAGTTTTGTGACACTGTTTTCATCATATATATCCTTCACTTGTAAAAAGCCCTTGGAATCACCATCACCATAGTACTCGGTGTATTGCAGGTCTCGTTTGATTAGTGACCTTTCAAAAATTCTAAAAGCTCCAACAGCTTCCATGTTTCCAGGGGATCCTTAATAATTTGAACATACATGCTCACGTTTCACATTCAATTCACACATTTTACAATACTGAGTCATTACTTCCAGATCTAAAAATTTTCCAGTATCAATGGAAATAACTGAAACGCAGCCATTAAGTGACATATGGCCTCTCAGCTGCCATGTGCCATCTACTGAAACACCACAAGTTGTACTTTTTTTTAAATTTTGCACTTCTTTATATGCAGCTTTCATATTTTCTTCAGAACATAACTGTACTACTTCCAGCAGTTTGAGTTCATGAGCTCTGAAGGTATTTTTAGAAATGCATGGCAAATTTAAAGTGCATAACAACTCGTTACCAGCTGTGAATCCTCTGCCAATCAATCTCAATCCAAATACCAATAAAGTATTGAGAGAGAATTTGTTATTTTCTTTAGGAGTAGAAGTAAAGCCAGTCATGAACCCACAACTGCAAGCCACACACAAATTAGAGCAAAGTCCTTCCTTAGAATCTTCTGCCAAGTTCAATCCAGTTGAATAACATTCCGGACACAACACAAGATTGAAATAATTCCCATCAAAGCTTGGAAATTAATATAATTCTATTCCCTGTAGACCCATGGAATTCAGGTTCAGGCACATCAAAACTGTCAAAAGTGCTCAATTTCGCTTCACTTGCAGACGTTTTATTACTGTTAAGTGCTCACTTGGTAAATCTATTACCATAAAACTTTCTCTTTCTAGATACTTTCGATTTAGCTTTCGGCATTTTGAAATTACTCACAATCAAATAAAACGTTAAAATTAAATGAAAATGAATGAATTAACTGTAAAATTATCAAAGGTAAGTAATAATTAAGAAGAACGCTTTAGAATGAACAATGTAAACAAACTATAAACGATAATATTATTGCCATTCAGTAAAACAAGCTTAAATTTAAAAAAAAAACAGTTGTCAGATTAAAAAAATAAGTAACAGATACTTAATAAATAAGTAAAGGATACGTTGATCTATATTTACCATAAATATTAAATATTTATATTGCTTAAAAAGTCACGAAAAAGACGTTCAAACTTTTTGCTTACACTTTTATGTCTCTTTAAACACCCATTTCCGGTTTTGAAAATTAATTTTCGGTTTACTAAATAAGCTATAACTTAGCTTCTAAATATCGTAGGAACTAAAATAAAGTATTTTTGGAATCTTAAGCGTATGGGCTATAATATAAAAACATAAAAAAAATTTCGAAAATTTTCTCCAAACCGAGGATTTTGGGGTAGTCACATACCTTAAATGAAATGAATTAAGCTTTAAAATACGATATACCATGAGCTAAATGAATTTCTCTATGCCTTTCTATATTATTCTGTCTTTACTATATTCTAAGTCTTTGAAATATACTTATTAAATTCCAACCAATATAAAAGCTCTAAATGTAACACATTTATTTCAAAAAACTCTTTTACACGACATTTCTTTCAAAAACTCATGTCAAGGTATTAAGACTTCGAAACTGTATTATTTTTTAATGGACAAGATAATCACTAAAATCGATTCTAAGTAATAAATACGTCAATGTTGCTGGAAAACTTTTGTCCGTGTTGCTGAAATGACACTCTCTTATTTTACCCTTTGCTTGCTTTCCTTCGCCTCGTAACTCAGTCTTGACAAGAAAAAAATGAGTGTTAAGAATGGATTTATGGACCTTTGATGGGCAGCATTTAATGCAGCATGTGACGGAATCTTTTTCCTGTTGTTTATTACACTTTCAGTGACAAATTTTCTGAGTTCTTGCCAAGCCCTTAAAAATGTCGTGATAGTATAGCAAGAATACTTCAAGAATGTGGTCAAATATTTTTAAAAAATTGGCCAGTCGTATACTCCGTTAGTAATAGTTATTAAGAAGAATCAGAGTTATATGAAGAGAAAAAAATATTAATAAAATTATAAATAATCGGATCATACCTATGCATATACAATGAAAATCGTTTAACACGAAACTGAGGGGGATGAAGTAATTTTCGTGTTAAAAGAATTTCGTGTTGAAGAAAATTGAAAAAAGGAAACATACATTAAGCAAAATTATGTTTATTAGAGCACATTGTATCAACATAAATAAAAGGGCGTCATTTTATCAACATAATAAAAAAATTGTGCAGGCTATAAGTATTCAAAAGTTAATGCTTATTATTACGGAACTAACCGTCAGAATGTAATAAACCGATCGTTCACGGATTGGAAAATTCTTCGATATATTTTGGTTCTAGTCCGATTGGCCGCACGTGCACGCGTTATTCGTCAATCGCAGATGATAAACTTGTTACACTGATTTTATTGGTAAAGATGTGGACGCCACAGCGAAAGGTGCAATGCGTACTTTTGTTAACGGAATTAAAATCAGTCACGCGTGTACAGCGACGTGTTCGAACAGAATCGAATGTCGTTGCTGGCTTGCCAAATAGACTTATAAGATCTGCCTCAAAATGAATCAAGCACACGATCAACAGTTCCTTTCTATCAAAAACACTTAAGGATACTTTCGAGCTTGAGATACCAAAGTTCCGTCTCCTTTTAAGTTTTCCTATTGGTGGGTAGATTTTGATGTCGGAGGATAAGCATTTCATTCTGATCGAGCACGTCGCTGTACATGCGTAACTGATTTAAATTCCGTTAACCAAAGTAAGCACTGCACCTTATGCTGTGACTTTCCACATCTTTACTGTGGCCGTGGTGGGCAAGTGGTATAGGTATCGGATCGTGGCTTGACTTGTCACGAGTTCGAGCCCATTGCCCCTAAAGATCCGCCGTGTAGGGCAGCCATGCACGTTAAATCTGTCGAGAGCTGAAACGTCGTTCTGTTGGTGTGGTGTGGTAGTAAGGAGAGGGGGTGTCAGTTTGGGTGTCATCCATAGTTCAAAATTACGTGGTTCGTCGCCAAAAGCCCTCGTGTTGTTGAACAGTGCGACGTTAATATTCAATCAATCCACATCTTTACTAATTAAATAAGTGTAACATGTTTATCGCCTACGATTGCTGAATATTGCATGCACGTGCGACCGATCGGACTACACCCTTCCTCCAAACTCGGCGAGTTTTTCAATCAATGGGTTATTATTTTATTGCATTTTGATGGGTTGCTCCGTAATAATGAACCATAACTTTCGGATATTTTTAGCCCAGAGATCATGTATGTGTATGTGCATGAATTTATTAAAAATCAACAAAACAAAAACATTCACGAAAATTTAATGAAATTTTATACAAAATTATTAAGGAAACAATTTTCTCGAATGATAAATTCTACTTTTCTAAATGAAACAATTGCAGTTTCTATGAATAGGTAATTGAAATGCTGAAAACATTACATGCAATAAATTACACAGTAATATGATACCGACGTGGAGCTCAGATTCAGTACTTTCAAATGTTGAGAACATTTATTAAAAGTCAGCGACCTCCCTTCCCTCAAAGTGGAAGCTCTCTCATGTTCCATATTAAGTAGCGGAATATTTATCAAGTTAACCACCGGTGAAATAAAGGCGAAAATTAATGAAGAGGGCATTCATACCACCTTATTATCTCATACGTCGAGCAGAAAGTTTCTCTTCTCAGTTTCCGGAATTAATGAACACGATTACTCTGAGTTATTTGAGCCTTTTCGAAGTTTGTTCACCCGATACTAAAGGGTTATTTGAATGCCGCACATTATATATGTTTTATTAATATAATCAGTGAATAGAATAAAAGGGATTATTTAACTGAGACCAAAAAGATAATTAAAATGAATAGTTAGATCGCTTAAAAATATATATCTTAGTTATTTTTCAGAAAGAAAAAAATCAGAAGTTTCATTCTAAGTTGAAAGTTTTTTGATGTGTAACATCTTTCCTCTCTATTGCCGAATTTTGTATGAGCGATTTTGTGAAAAGAGATGGAAGTGGGTAGCAGGAAGTGACGTAAGGGCGCGCTATTTGATTTGACCAATGAGAACGCGTGATGGTGTCTCTTCATTACCCTCGCATCGGGGTCCAACTTGCGTGTGTGTGTGTGTGTGTGGTGTCTCTTCACTTATTTCGCATAGGGTCCAACTCTAGTAGTTTTTTTCTATATATTGTTAAAGTTAGCATTTCAAAAGATTCGAATTCTTATTCCGGATAAACTTTCAATGCTTACGCTCAATTGTCAAAGTCTTAGAATTCGTTTTGCAAGGAATCTGAGGTTAATTTATATGCGTAAACTATATTAATAGTTATATTTACTGTTAAGCGTCTGATAAAATTCAACCTTCATAAAAAAAATACGAGTATGTAATATGGAATTATTCGAATAAATATTTTAGTGCGTATCTTTTTCATTCTTTGAGGTTAATTCCTGTCATTGTAAATATATTTTAATTGTGATTAAAAAGTTTTCTAGACTAAAAAATCTAACTAATTAATTACACGGACAATTTTGATTTTCTCTAATATTTCTAATTTTTAACCATTTACCAAGCTAATTAAATTTTCATGATTTTGATAGAAAATTATTTCCAATCATAATCGATTAATTTTTTTTTCAGGAATTAAGTTACTTTTGTGCGTATTTACCATGATAACATGTCAGATGTTACACATCATATGCCAACTACTGTAAGGCTCGTTTATTTTTTTATACGTTATTTTTATTTGTATCAAGTTCCTAGCAACCGTATATGTGTTACGGTCAAAGCCCGAAATCGGTCAGTTCGCGAATTGGCTTACCAATTCACGTTTTCGCCAATGTTGCGGTAAACTTACCGGCCAGTGCCCGATCTTTTTCTTTATTTCGGGCTTTAACTGGTTAATTCACGAAGTGGCTATGTACGATCAGCCGAAATAGGAAGAAAGAGATCAAGAGCAGATTGTTTTACACATTGTTGAAAATAAAGTAGAAACGAGATCAAATATAAGTGACACCTCTGGGTTAAAAATAAGCGTGTAATATATAAAAGTAAGATCTTGTCTAATTCTGTTCTCATATTTAAACCATAATATAAATTTTTCAGTGAACGTATATGCTGTAACAACGTAATAGCGTAAAGAAGATTAGATTTGCACCCTTTAAAATGACGAATTCTATTCTGAGCAAATGGCTGCGAATTGATCATGAACCATTGCGCGCAGCCTAGTACATCCCCCGGAAGTGGTATCATATTTTAGTGCGGTGCGCTATAGGCGGATACCAATCGTCAAAGGTAATTTTGACGCCCAGTTGCCTCCCTAGAGGAAGGCACCTGAGCTCTGACGATGCGAACTTGTATCAGGATTTAATTTTCCAAAAGCATCCAAGCCAAACAGAAACTCTAGGGATCTTTTACAAGTCATATAAACATACTACATGGCCTCTGTCGATTTTCTGCTCATGAAAATCCACCGACTAAGGCCGGGGTAGAACCCGCAACCTTGGGTACAGAAGGCCAGTGACAAACCGACCACGCCCCTCAGACGGCATGAATACAAAAGCAAATTGAGTACAAAATTTAGCAGAACTTTCTCAGGAACGTGACACTCTCCTTTCTATTACGTGTACGCTAACACACCAGAAATGACAGATGTTCCGCCTACTGGTCAATCTACCATTATCACCAGCCACTTCGCGATATGACCTGCCAAAGTAGAATATACAAAATTAATTGCAAATACTTCGGACTTTGGTCAAAATGCATATTAGACAGCCTTACACAGCCAATTCGCAAAATAGCCGAACGTGCTTTGGCCATATCATATGCAAGAAAGTTTAAAAAATAGACAAACATAAAACCTTTGGGGTCATTCATTACAACAGTGCTTCTCAAACTTTCAATACTGGCGCCCCCCTTATCAATCACAATTTTTATCGCGCCCCCTTATACATTAATAATGTACTGAATGCAATAATAATGCACTTTTTTTTACGCTAAAGCAATAATCTTAATTATATACCATACAAATTCATGACATAAGTATTAAATTTTGTATATTTAAGCAAAAAAATATTAACTAATATGATAATTATTATGTTATTTTTCCTTTCTCTAATTTTTAAATTGGAGCATATTGCAAAATGCGGTGGCTGCTTAGAAGACAAAATATAGATATCAGCTTTTTTTTTAGAAAGAACTCAGTGGGTGAATTTCTAATCATAAGCATTCCTTTGAAAAATTTGCTCTGTAAGACAAGCCCATGAAAGTCGCTAATACTTATTAAACTTGTTCTTAATTTAGCATTAATTAATTAGTTATAAAATACTCTGTGCACCACTGATACATTAAAAGTATACCGGCTGAAGTACCCGCTATTTGCACGAGTTCATTTATAAGAAAATAAAACATTATTGATATAATCGCTGAATTGTAAGGAGAGTAAAGCCAAGTGCACAACAATGTTTACAAAAATGTAAAATGATTTTTTTAAATCATTGCTCAAATTATAATTAGTTTTAAGCGAACTGTAATTTTAAGCCTCACAGAATTAGCATTTAGAATTGATGTTGAATAATGAACAATAATATAAAATTTCGAAGAGAAATAATTGTATTATTTTTAATATTTAAAGTGAAAAGACTCTTCAACATGTTTTAAACCTGGAGCAGGCACGCACTAGATACTAATGGTCGAGTGGGGTTATTGAGCCACCCCAATCTTTTTTTATAATTATTTTTATAGTACACAATAAAAATCGTAATTCCAGTGAATAATTTAATTGAGAGAAAAAATATGCTCACCCCTACTTTCAAGAACACAGAAAATATTTCGGAAAAAAGTTATCACACCGGGAACTCAGTCAAAACAAGTACTTAAGATTGTAAAAAAACGTTTGTCACTCCCAAAAAAGAGGGAGATATGTGACAAAAATATATTTTAGTTCACACGTTAAGACTGTTAAACAGGAGGATAGTGTGTGTCAGAGCCATTGGTAACAATTAAACAGTGTTTTGCCAGAATTACCGATTTCGTGCACTCTGTGCTCGGCGTACAGCTCCGGAATAAAAGTGTAATTATTACAATATGGATGTTCAAAAAAAATTATGTAAAACGTTTTTCATTATGCTTTTTTATATGTTTGGGAATAACTCATAGAAATAAATCTTGGCCAAGTAATCCTTCAAAGAGCTCTCTGTGCTTTTCCAAAAATCATAAAAATATTTTACAAGGAAAGAATCGCAGCAGAAATAGTTTATTTGCAACTTCCCTAAATGAAAAAAACAAATACATAAGAGCAGGGACGTAACTAACCGTACAAGTAAGTTCGAAGGTCAAACCGCAGCAACTACATTCTGCCGCCTACAGCTGATGACAATAATATAACAGTGATGAATTTTTTATCTTCCTAAAAAAATTTTTCGATTATGGGTCTGGGTTTTGTTTTTTCTCATTTTGGTTTGAAAAGAAACCGTAATAGAAGTAGAAGCTTTAATTTTTTTATGACGTAATATCGCAGATATATAAATTATATCAGTGTAAATGTGTATTTTTTTTATTATGTCAGAAAGTATTTTGTTTTACTTCATTCCAGTAAATAATTTTTTTAATCTTTTATTTTCAATATGCTCGCGCCCCCCTTGTACGTTTATTGCGCCCCCCAGGGGGGCGCGCCCCACAGTTTGAGAAACACTGCATTACAAGCATTAATTTCTATTGGAAAAAATAGTTTACAGAGGATGTTTTTATGTGATTATGTTATCGTGAACACTATGATTTATTATTATGGTACTGTGATTTTAAAAGAACGGAATAAATGCTTAGATAAATATATGTGGCGGTGTGATATAAACTAGTATATAAACTAGTACCAAACATCACCCGAAGACGATCGTTTTGAAGTGGTCGATAAAGTACTTGCGTTTGGAACAGAATGTATCCAGAGTAAATCTTCCTTCCTTCATTGGTGACCCATGCCGTGTCTTCCAAATGGTCAAGCGTTTGTGGCTTATACGCATAGACGAATTACTTTACATAGCCTCACAGAAAATAGTCTAGTGGTGTTAATTCACAAGATCTTGGAGGCCAATTAGCAGGTCCAATACGTGAAATTAGGCGGTCACCAAACGTGTCTTTGAATAAATCGATTGTGGCACGAGCTGTGTGACATGTTGCACCGTCTTGTTGGAACCACAGCTCCTGAACATCATGATTGTTCAATTCAGGAATGAAAAAGTTAGTAATCATGGCTCTATACCGATCACCATTGACTGTAACGTTGTGGCCTTCATCGGTGGAATCCTTCTTCATCGTTTTTGAAGAAGGATTCCACCAGCCCATAAAGCACACCAAACAGTCAGTTTTTCTGGATGTAACGGTGTTTCGACATACACTTGTGGATTAGCTTCACTCCAAATGCGGCAGTTTTGTTTGTTGACGTAGCCATTCCACCAGAAGTGCACTTCATCGCTAAACAAAATTAGCTTATGAATATCGGGAACAACGGCAATCTCGTTTTGGGTCCATTCGATGAATCTACGCCTTGCTTGATGATCGTTTTGATGAATTGCCAAACCAAACTGACAATAAATCACTTGACAGCTGTTAAATCGGTCGCCATCTTGGAAAGTAATGCCAACTTAAACTTCTATACCTGGAAAAAAACACTCTTTATATTAGGATCGTGCATATAAAATGTCTGATTACACTCACATGTGAACGTTTGTCTCCCGGTTTTTATTATGCTTTTGCTCTTGCATAAGTAGGTTTACAATCGTACTAGCTGGGATACCCTTTCTTCGCGCGGGTAAATTGAAAAATTAAACAATACAGATTGAAGGATAAAAACATTTTTAATTTAATTTCATGTGAATTTAAGTGTGTGGATCTAATAGCTGATAAAAGGGGGTTTTATTTATTTTTAACTCTCCGTAACTCTCTAGACAGTTGATTTTTGAAAACACCTTCCTAAGCTGATGTCTGCTCAGCAAAAGTAACACATTGTTATAATTTTTTTCTAATGAACGCTTAAAAAAAAATATTGTAAATAATTTATATCTGGAAGTGTTATACGTTAATATTGCTTTCTGTTGTATTTATTTTATGTTAAAATCTTTGCAGGACATCTCCCTTCGAAATGTAGTTTTATTATGAAATAAAAAAAAATAATGATCAAAGAAATAAATTAAAATCTAGCGCGCACTGAGGTATGGCGTAGACAAAACAAACAAGGAAAGTTTTGCTTCCCACAAAAAAGATAGATAGATGCTGTCGCGGGCTTTTTTGCAGAAGACAGATTTTTTCCCTACTTTCTTGAAAAGTAACATTATGTTATGGAAACTTCAAACAATAACTTTATAAATTATAGCATATGTGTTATTTTGATGTATTAGCTATATTATTGTAATGTTTCATTAAAATCCATTTAGTTATTTTTCCGTGAAAGAATAACAAACATCTATACAAGCTTTCACGCTTAGAATATTAGTAAGGATTGTCCGTTATCGCATTCTACAAATATTTCCCCCCAAAAGTTCTATTTTGTTATTTGCTGTGAATTTCTTAATCAATAGATCGTTAATGTAATTTTTAATATGAGTATAAACTTAGTAATAATGCTGGAAAGACTACACGTCATATAAACTAGTATTTTCCTAAAATACTGTTAACAATCGAAAAGGGCAGTGTAGGATGGAAAAATTTCGGTCTACTTATTTTTGCCTAACAATAAACCGCTTGGAAAACCTAAAACATCTGTGGAAAATGATGCTCTGAAAGTATTGGTGGAAAAAAATTAAACTATATCTATTATGCGTCCAGTACATTGATGAAATACATGAGAATTTGAAAATTATAAGGTTACCAATTGTTAATCGGCATGGCCCAACACTTCTGCCCAACAACGTTCGGATGCATACTTCGTACAAAACAATTTCAAAATTAAATTAATTAAAATACGAAAATTTTGTAACACCCAGCTTATTCATCTCTTTTTCACCAAGCGAGTTTTATTCTTTAAGCATTTAGAACAGATTTTATGGACTGAACCCTGTATGAAAATCAAAACTGAAAAATTCTATATCAGACTTAATTAATTCTAAAGATCAGAATTTCTTAAGGCAGCCATCTATGCATAAAAATCTCGTTGAGAAAAGTATGTTGAAAGAAATGGAGCATATTTTGTTTAGTTAAACACTTTTTGAAAAAAAATATGCAATTTCAAACATTCATTTAAATATCTGGCATTCCATATGCACCAACCTAAAATATTGTTACGTAAATTGGGGTACGAAGATTTTATGCAAATCCGTCGCAAAGAGCAAGACAGATCTTTAGGGGCGATGGAAATTTATTGTCGAAATAATCTTTGAAATACAGGATACAGTGCTCAAATTCGCTGGGTAAATCTCAGAAGGCTTTCACGCCTTCTACGGCGCACAGACATAACTATCAGTGTCTGAAATACAATTATGTAAAAGTCTATTCACCAGCGCTCGCTCGTCATACACAACAGCCGCAGTAATAACTAATCGGTAGTCTACTCTTCACTGCCAAATCAAGACATAGTTTCGGCAAGCCGCTCCTTATTTATATGCCTCACGGATCTTTCGTGAAAAGCCCGTTTGCGTCATAGATCATGATATGAGTAGATTTTTCCACTAATTTCTAGGAGAAACCATTGGGTGGCGAACTCGCCAAAAATGGTCACCAACATAGTAGCCAAAAATGATGCCAACTTGGCTCTATCCTTAAGATTTCACCAAGTTTCCATTGATTTAACATTATAATGTAAGGAACGGCATTGCTTGTGAATATTACAATTTTAGCTTAAAGTAAACACAACATACAGTACTATAAAATTATACATCTATATATAAATTATTTACACAATTGTGTGTAAAAATTAATCAAACAGAATTCGTAACAATATTGTTACATTCTTTTATTCACTCTAAGCAGTTCTCAAAGAGAACTATTTGAAAGTATAAAATTGCAAAACATTTGCTTAATTTAAGTGAATCCTGTTTTCTTCTATTATTTACTAGATGGTATACCCGTTCTTCTCACGGGTGAACTGAGAAATTAAACAATATAGATTGAAGAAAAAGAAGTTTTTAATGAGTTAATTTTTACGTGAATTGCAAATTAAACAAAAAAAAAGCTTTTTGCATATCTCAGCTGAACAAAACGAAACACGTTTGTTAAATTTTAAGTCTGTAAATCTAATAGCTGATAAAAGGGATTTTTTTATTTATTGCTCCCCCTTAACTCTCTTGAGGGTCGATTTTTGAAAACACCTTCCTAAGCTGCTCTCTGCTCAGCAAAAGTAACACATTATTACAAATTTTGTATAATGAAGGCTTAAAATAGTGTAAATAATTTATATATGAAAATGTAATATATTAATATTACTTTCTGTTGTATTTATTTTATGTTAAAATTGTAATATTCGCAAGCAACGCAGCTTCTTAAGTTATAAGGGCGATTCAATGAAAAACAAAGCGAAATGTTGGTGATAGAGTCAAGTTGGCAACTGTCTAGCTACTACCATATAGTTCGAGCTTTATTAGAGCTTTGGGAAAGATTTAACTTACGCTTTCGTGGCATAATTCTCAGTAGGTAATTTTTCTACAAATCCAAAAAATACAGTAGCCGAGTGATCAAGGTATCGAATCGTGGCTGGCCTTGTCATGAGTTTGAGCCCAGTATCACTAAATACCCGCTGTGCAGGGAAGCGATGCACGTTAACCCTTTATCTACCGCATTATGATTTACTGCAGCTTTTTCTATGAAATATTTTTGTTTGGATCACTACATTGAAAATTAAGGGGAAAATATAAGCAAAGTAGTCAACTTTGGCAAATTTAATCCGTTAGAGCTAATTGATTGATGAAAGATATACCACTCTAAAATTAATTATAAACACTGTTCACTTAAAATAAAGAGTTCTAAGATCCTCATACAAAAAATAAGACACTCAAATTTTGACATTAATTAGTTTTTCGGGACAAAAATAATAATCTTTGCAATCCACTGAAAACGCAATTTCTGCTATAAAACTATTCATCTTCCCCACTAAAATACTCATCATAAAACCCATGCTGCCATATATCTTAGAAAAGTGGATTTCAAAGAATATCCCTGTTAAGTATTGTCAGAATATTCGTAAAATTGGTTATTATTTGTTATTTTAAAGTGAGTGGTACTTATAAGTACCGTCGGTAGATAAAGGTTAAATCTGTCGAGATTTTAAACATCCTCCCGTGGTGTGGTATGGTAGTTAGGAAAGGTGGTGCCAGTTCAGATGTCATCCACGTCACTTGACCATGGTACAAAATTACGTGATCCGTCGCCAAAAGCCCTCGTGTTGCTGAACAGTGCCACATTAATATTCATTCACTCCAAAAAATGCAGTAAAAATTATCATTTTTATACTTAAAAAATACAATATCTGCCTATTCAATTAAAACTATAGCGTTATAATTAATTACTAAGCACAAGAAAATCATGCAAGTTTGTCCAAATGATGTAGTGTGAAAGACACTAAAATTTATCTACTTTAAATACCAGAAGCGATAAAAGTATTTATTTTGATAGAAGGATCAATTTGTTACTACCAAATGTGCATAATACAATCATAAAAAAACGTGCAAAGAAATAAATTATTAATTTTTATTGCATGTGTGGTTAACTATTTTGGCGATAATGGCTTACCCATGAAAAAAATCAATAGTAAATATTCAAATAATCATAGATTTAAAAAACAACCTCTCCCTTCAAAATTTAGTTTTATTCTAAAATAAAAAAGGGGATTGCATTGATCAAAGGAATAAATTAGGAATGAATGTCTGGCGTAGACAAAACAAAAAGTGAAAGTTTTGCTCACACATAAAAGATAGAAATATGCTTTCACGGGCGCACGCCAGAATTGCTTGCAGGTGGCAGAACTTTTTCCTACTTACTTGACAATTATCGTTGTATTTTGGACACTTCATACAATACCTTTATAAATTATAACCTATGTGTTATATTTAGATGTGTCATCTATGTTATTATAAAGTTCCATTAAAATCTATTCAGTTGTTTTTGCATAAAAGTGGAACGAACATCCAAACAAACTTTCTCGTTTATAATATTAGTAAGAATGTTAATATCGTTAATTAAACGAATGAAGGGTTTTTTTCAATTTATTGTTTTCAATCATATATGTATTCGGTATCCTGGTTATACATAAATAATTTTTTTACTTATCTAAATTTGCTACGCAAAAAAAAATCACCTTCAGCCCAAAACAATGCTATTAATTCTATACTAAGTACTTACTTCCCATTACTAAAAAAATACAATCTCATTCATTTACTGAAAATAGAAGTTTAATTTTAAAAAAATGGTATGCGCTCTTTAATTATCTATGTGCGAATGGTCGAAAATACGATGCAGGAGCTAAAATTAAAATTTATTTCAGAGAGTCGGTAGGTTTTTCTCCAAACAAAAAAAAGAAACAATTACTGAAATTAATTTGGTTCCCCGTCTATTAATTTAGTTAAGGAAAGAAAGCAGCGGGCAAACTGGAAGAATCTCCTGATAGTGCTCTTCAAAAGAAATGGGAATATTTACTCAATTTTACTTAAACTTTGATTATTCTAAAAATAAACTCCAACAAGCATAACATAAAAATAAAATCTAATTGATGATCAATTCTGTTTTTGGAGAGTATATTTAGCTTTCTGTCTTGAAAGGATGGTAGTAAAGGAGGTACGTCCTGTAATAATTGTATTACTTTTGAAAGGTGGAAGGATTAATCCATTTATAGATTTTCTCTTTAATTCATTTGAAGTATTATACTTAAATATTTTGTAGTTGTAAATCAATAAAAATCAAGCTTCCTTATAGTTATTTTATATTCATTTATTATTTGCTTTCTTATTATAATTTCATTTTAATAGCCGTGAAGTAAGATTAATTTTTTAAAGTATACATATTTGATTTCTCTACAATACCAAATATCCTATTTTCATTACTCAGGTAAATTATAATTAGGGCTGTTATACAAGATGTATTACAACTTTGTAAATGACTTTTTATAGCAATGTGGCTCAAAATTGTTTTATTTTGTGAATTGTATTGTATACAACTGACATCCAATAAGTGGCGTAACATACACCACTACAACCCTGACATCGCTGGGATTCCCAAAATTCTAGAGGATCCAAAACCCGACTGGTGCCAAGTACATTCCCTTTGTAAGATCCAGATATTGGGTCTCAAACCCTTACTCTGCATGGGATACTCTCCGTTATGGCACTGCATTTAATGTACCGTACATTCCGGTGAATAACACACACTTTTAATACAAAAAATAAGATCGAAATTTAAGTGTGCGTGTTATACGCCAGAAATAAAAATCATAACTTTTAAAATAAAGAGAAAATGAGAGCATAAAAATTAGATTTCTACCTATATCCAAATACTGTTTGTTTAATGAAAATTACATACTATTTGAATTTTCATTATTAGATAACATGAAAAGCTTATCATATTTTTCTTCCGTTTTATCTTCAGGTACATCATCGAATTCTGTTTCATCTTTTTCCTCATTGTTACTCTGATCCATAAATAAATAATCAACTTCCTTTCTATCTGTACTGCTAGGTACAATACTTTATTCAATAACTTTTGAATTACGTCAGGTGTAATATTTCATTCCATGGTTTTATTATTCACTCACATTCTATTTCTAGACGACCATGATGCACTTGGCCTCTTAACCATGGAGATGTCAAAAAGTGAATGTTTTTCGTACCCCTTCTATCATCCACATACTTTTCAACAAATATTTTAATTATTTTAACAACTATTTACAGATTGCGCATCCGGGGCTTAGGTCAGGAAGTATACCCTTGTTCGAAAGCCTGGTATAATACTTCGAATAAAAAAATTCAAAAGATAAGGGCATTGCACGAGTACATATCCTGCTTCTTCGTTAATAAAAAACAAAGAAGGTGCATGTTATACGACGAATATATCCAACAAAAATACGCAATTTGAAAATACAGGTGTGTGGGTTATATATTCGCAGGTATGAGTAATACGCTTGAATATATATGTTACTTATTTATTTTCCTTTTTTTAACACTATTATTCAAAAACTCTTCTACAGAGATGAAGGTTCATTTTCAAACTTAAAAGCTTCTTTAAATTTCAGAAAATCTAAATAAATTTTAAGTATTATTACTGTTAATTTTTAAGATGAATAAAAAAAATGTTCTATATTTTATAAGATAAATCTAAATTGATAACAGCATTTCAGATGATTGAATGCAAATGAAAGTATTAAAAAATTGAATATTTATCTACCAATATGCCTAAAAATAAAAAAGTGTATTTTTAAGATATATCGATTGTCAATTATAACAAAAATTATACAATTCAATGGACCATATAAAGAGTTTTTTTCCAGGTATAGAAGTTTAAGTTGGCATTACTTTCCAAGATGGCGACCGATTTAACAGCTGTCCAGTGATTTATTCTCAGTTGGGTTTGGCAATTCATCATGAATAGACTCACGCCTGAACAAGGCTTTCAAATTGTGAAATTTTTTTTCGAAAATAATGGTCAATTTTCATAAGCGAATTTTGTTTAGCGATGAAACGCACTTCTGGTTGAATGGCTACGTCAACAAACAAAACTGCCGCATTTGGAGTGAAGCTAATCCACAAGTGTATGTCGAAACACCGTTACATCCAGAAAAACTAACTGTTTGGTGTGCTTTATGGCTGGTGGAATCCTTCTTCAAAAACGATGAAGGCCACAACGTTACAGTCAATGGTGATCGGTATAGAGCCATGATTACTAACTTTTTCATTCCTGAATTGAACAATCATGATGTCCAGGAGCTGTGGTTCCAACAAGACGGCGCAACATGTCACACAGCTCGTGCCACAATCGATTTATTCAAAGACACGTTTGGTGATCGCCTAATTTCACGTTTTGGACCTGTCAATTGGCCTCCAAGATCTTGTGATTTAACACCGCTAGACTATTTTCTGTGGGGCTATGTAAAGTCATTGATCTATGCGGATAAGCCACAAACGCTTGACCATTTGGAAGACAACATTCGCCGTGTGATTGCCGATATACGGCCACAAATGTTGGAAAAAGTCATCGAAAATTGGACGTCCAGATTGGACTATATCCGAGCCAGCTGTGGCAATCATATGCCATAAATCATATTTAAAATGTAATGCAACAAGATTATCTTTCAAATAAAAAAAATTCAAGTCAATCGAATAATACATCGTTGTTTTATTGCAATTTAAAGTTCTATACCTCTCAAAAAAACACCCTTTATAACAAAAATTAACTTATAAAAATTAGAAATGAAATCATTATTCCTTTATTACATTAACAACCTCATTAGACAGAAAATATTAAGAATAAAAGGTTCTGTGCCTTCATGTGATATTACAATAAATTACATTTATTGTAGACATTTTACACATTCATAGAAAAAATTTATTTGTTCTTCCAAATCGTTTTAGCCATTTTAATAATTTAGATACGTTTATAATGAGCTGCTAAATGTACAAAATTATGAAAAAGCTCTATATCAGGCTGATATTAGGCAAAATGTAAATATTCGTTCAGACAAGAATTTATTTATATGTATGACGTATATATATATATATATCCTACAAAGCATTTATTTGCTTAAAGCACTAATTTTACTATTTTGAATTTTCATCTCACATATTTTAAAAATATATATAATTATAAAACTGTTTTTTCTTAAAAAATAAATGTTTGACGAGTAATTTACCTTTAAGCTTGGGCAGGGGATGGGATTTCAAACAACAATTTATTGAGTCAATATTTTTGTTTTATTGTATATTGTTTTTTTTTTTAAGATTTATGGCAATTGATGTCGGTAACAAGACATTATTCCCTTTAGGCTCATAAGAAAACATTGTACGTTAGGGAATCATTACTGAAATGTAATTGCAAGAAGATTTAAAAATTACAAAGAAACAGAAAAAGGCGTTAATATTTTTTAATCATTTGTTTAATGAATGTGGATTTGGAGTATAATATATTTTTAACCCGGCGAAAGGCGCCCACTCGATACTAACGTTATGGTGAAGTGGGGTTCACATAGTCACACCAATCCTTTTTTATAATTATTTTTAATTTACCCAATAAAAAACGTAATTTCAGGGAATAAGTTAATTAAAAAAAAGATTGATTACCTACTTTTAAGGACTTTTGATTTTTTTTCTTTGATAAATTGAGAAAAAATATAATCAAACTGATTTAAAATGTTTCAAATGTGCGTAACTTTAATGAAAGGCAATGAATACATTGTAATATAAAATAAGATTTGAATACTTTTCATTTTACAAATCATCCATCGTGTTCCATATATATTACGCATGCGTGTTACCCGAACCAAAATCATACAATGAAAAGAGATAAAAGTTACTTGGTGCCATGCCATAAGAATAGGGATACATGCCAAAAGAAGAGTATACATTATTGCACGAAGAGTGAATTTGATAATACATTTTGAATATGAATAGAGATTTACTGATTATTAGCATCGCATTTCGAAGCAGCTGAAGGGTTATTGACGTCCCACCTCGTAATTCTCAGCCACAGTCAGGCTACGAGAAGAGTATCTCAGCTGGTACCTCTCCTTATTGTTATGAAAGAATAAATATATAATCTCACTTTTTTTTTATTTATTTATGGGGCTGTAGACTTCAAAATGCATAGCTTTGTAGTGCAAAAAAATGTTCAATATATTCGTAAGAATCTTCCTTTTCCTATAAATTCAAAGTGAATTCCCATAGGAATATATATTTTAATAATACAATAAGTGGTATGGGTATGTTCTATTCATAATTTCACCAAAACATTTTCAATTTTTCTTAAATACTGTTTTTTACCGCTTTCTTAAAAGGTCATAAATATCTAGAGCCAATATGCATAAAAACTATCAATCTTGTCTTGTGTAAATAATCATTACTCAGGACAAATACTATAGTTGTGCTATAAGTATGCTTCTTTAAAAAGGTTTTGAATGCAAAATTAGAATAAGGTGCGATTTCGCTTTTTAATTTAATAAACAGTACTTGACTGAAAAAGTTAACTTAAAATAGCCTAATAACAATTCTTTAAGGGAAATTTTTTGACATAATATCGGTAAGTATAAGTTTGGTAAATATGCTTTCTCCAAAATTAAAATCTCCTCAATAATTAGAAGTCATTGAAAAATTTAAATACAGCATTTATCCTCTATTTAAATAAAGCAAAGTTAATAAAACTATTTTTTAAAAATTCATCTATTCCCTGTAAAGGAATTCTAATGAGATAATGTAACTTAGTGTGTTATACCAAAATATGTTAATTATGCATTCGACTTATTACACGGTTGTTCTTCTATCTATGGGTTAAGACAGTGTTTCTTAAACTGAAGGGCGCGCCCCCCTTGGGGGCGGGACAACTCCACAAGTGGGGACGCGAGCATATTGAAAAGTCAAAGACAAAAGATTAGTTAAAAAAATTATTAATTTAGTGAAAGTAAGCAAACAAAATACATTCTGATATAATAAAAAATGAAATACACATTTACAGTTATATATCTCGCTTATAAAAGTATCAGTGCTGCATAATGTATTTTATAATTCATTTAACAATACTAAGTTAAGAACAAGCTTAATAATTACCAGTGACCCCCCATGGGTTTGTAATATATAAAATTATATACAAAAATTAACACTTATCTTGATAATTTGTATGGTTAATAATTAACCCCTTAACTGCCGATTAAATGTTACGCGATTCTCTCCCCAATGCCAATCGTTTTCCACATAGGTTCGCGTATGTGATATATTGGGGTAGGGGGAAAGTAAAGAAGCAAATAATCTGAAATAAGTAAATCCTTCGCAAACATTGTTGTCAAGGACCTTTTATTGCATTCCAAAGCTATCGGAATAATTTTATCGATAACAGTGCACAGAAGAGATCGTACTTGGGAAAGACGTATATATACGTCTGGGGATATTAACGCTTTGGCTGAGTAAGACGTTTACGTACACCAGTAATACTTAAGAGGTAAAAGTCATATCTTAGTTTTAGAGCCAAAGTACGGTACTAATCAATTCAATACATTGTTATAGTGTATAAGGGGGGCGCGATGAAAATCATGATTGAATATTGGGACGCGGATATTGAAACTTTGAGAAGCACTGGGTTATAATAAATAGATTAATCTATATGTTCACATCTTGTTAAGACACAATTTAATTTTTTTAACCAAATCCCATCCTCAATGAATTGAAACAGCCATGTTACATCATGATTAATTCTATGATTTTACGCGGGCAAGCTATTGCTAAATAGTTTTTACATTTGACATCACAAAATGGGATTAAACCAAGAATAAAATTTTTGCCCTCTCACTGCGTAGTGCTATGTGTGTTACACCTACGTATGCTCATGGATGCGCAGAGAGGGTTAATAATATCGAGCACTTTCATTTTAGTTTTGACTGTTAGCAAGAATATGATCAATACTATTTTGCTCAATTTAGAATTAGTGATGAATGCACGGTTTTTGTAGCAGGACTTTTATGTTTAAACTTCGCTGTTAAATAGATCACTGAACAAAATAGTGTCATCTCAGAATATCTCATCTGTACTGGCTCTCTTTCCTCCTTGGATTCTCTTAAGAGTGTATTTCTTCGTCTAACAACATAATCGTCGAGTTCCAAAAGCAACAAAAATTCTAAAAAATAAAAACATCTCAATAGATTTGCATTTGTTTGTGGACACACGGGCGTTCTTGGGAACGAACAAACCAATTGGCTTGCAAAGGCTACAACCAAGCGCAAAATTGACATTGTCGTTATTATTCCTAAATCGTTTTACAAGAAGATCACGAAAGAAAGAATGGTGAAGTCTTGGAACCAAGAACATCTCATTTCTAATAAAACGAGAATAACAAAGAAATTTTTTCCAACTATTAATAAGAGACTGTCATGCCATCATTTCTACACTAACTACAAAATAACCCAATTTCTCACTGGTCATGGTAATTTTAAAAGCTACTTGAACAAACTTAATTTAGTTCCTTCATCGTCCAGTGACTGTAATATTGGTGGCGAGGAAAATGTAGAACATGTAATCCTTCTGTGTTAGAAGTATGTCAGAGAGAGAAAGATTATAAGACTGGCTTTCAAGAGACTTAACATTAATTGACCATCGAATTTTCACCAACTTCTTTCCACCAAAAGTGCTTTTAAAAGTTTCTGTGAATGTGTTGTAAATATTTCTAATTCTCTTCTTAACCACAATTTATTTTAATTTTTTATTTCCCTTGAATGTGTGTTTAATACTTACTTCTGTAAGCCCCGTGTGATACTCTGTGGTGCACGGGGATTTTATAATTGTTTTCAATAAAAAAATACTATTTTGCTATTCTTTAATAATCAGTCAAATTTTAGTTTCTCAAAAGTGCCATTACTTTATAGATGAATTTTCATAATGATGCATTTTTCTATGGAGTGATACTGTTATATATACATTTTTTATATTCTGAATATTTGAAGAAAGTAAAGAAACTAGGAGAAAACTTATATATTGCCCTAAATCAAGGGTTAAGGGACTTTTCCAGGGTAAGAGATCGTTCTAATTTTTTTATGGTGTTCTGTAGCGCACAGAGGCATAGGTGTGACTGGCAATTCTGTATTAAAATGGTATGTTTTCTTTTCTTAACACTTGTATTCGACATAGTACCCATCTTTTAAAATATGTCAGATTACTATGTTTACTGCTAAAACACAACACAAAACTGCCAAGTTGTAGTACACTTGAACAACTTTGAGCGACAGCTAGATCATGGAGCACGAACGTATTCAATGCGGCGAGCAGGAACATATGTGAACAGATGAATCTGAAACTGATGTGTGCACTTAGTTTGTACGCTGATGAGTCCAGTTCTATCGCATGGCATGATATCAACATAAGAACCCAATCTCATGCTATCACGGGAAGAGCTCTCATCAACATTTATTTTCCCCTTCATTTGGCATGTGGGGAAAAATTCAACGCCTGAATTTTTTTTTCTTATTGAAGTATTAATAAAAAAATTTATCAAATACACATTTTCCAGATGTTTGTCAAATATTTTATGCTTCGTAAGTAAATTACCTTCGTTTGAAAAAAAAATATATATTTTTTTGGACTCAACTTTTGAAAATTCTTAAATCCATAAAAATAATACACATCAACTAATTACTGAGTAATATAGATTCAAAACATGGGTGGGATTTTTACCTAAAATATCACTTGACTTAATGATTAAGACAAGTATAAAAAAAATCATGATCATGTAGCATTTCGGCATTCAAAAAAGGCACATAAATATACCTATTCCTTCATGATAAAATGAGTACTTTTATAAAAAAGAAGTTATTTATTTGAGCAAAATCGGTTTAATTATATTATATTATCGTTGTTTTCTTCATTCTATCGTTTCTGCAAAGTTCACGAAGAATGTTGTAGTGGACAAGTTACCCACTTATAATAATCTATTAAGGCTGTTTTCCCCATATGTACAAAAGCGGGACCTTAGTGCGGAGAACATTTTGGGACAGAAAAAAATACTTCAATTTTTATAAAAATTTGTGATATTATGACTCATGCATTTGTTTATAGTATAGGGCTTATAAAATTTCAGAGTGTTTCATAAATAATTAGCTTTTCCATTTAACATGTAAAGGGATAACTCATTCAGCATTATAGTACAGGAGAAAGAATGCGAAACACATTTTATAAAAGGAAAAATGCGTCAACTGGTATAAAAATGAGCAGTATGATAAATTAAGTGATTCTCTACAGGATAGTGAAGCCGAAAAATAACATTAATGTTTGAGTACTTTCATATATGGAAAAAACCTATATTTTTTCCTACCCTATATTTGAGTCATATTCTTTAACATTAGCCGAAAACAGCCTTAAGGAAGACATAAGAATCTTCGTTGACAAGCTATTGACCTTGAAAAGAGTGTTTACTTGATCCACCGACCTACCGGTTCGCATCTACGCAGAGCATTCCTTTAATGAATGAGACAAAAGGAACCCCTTTTCGGGCCAGTCATTAAGGGTTTTTATTCCTATTCTTTGTTGTTTGTGACTTGCAGAAGAAGGCGCCACTGCATACCTTCTTCCTAGAGTAGACAGTCGGTTTTTTGTGTGTGACTTTCTGAACAATACTGAGAGAAGGTTGTTTATCCAGCCAATTACTGCAATTTTTATACATCTCCAGTAGGATTGAGTGTCGTTGAAACGTTTTTACGTTGACGCTGCGAGCGATTTCTTGTTGAGATGGTGCGTCTAGTTGACGCGTTGCCGTTTTGGATCACTTGTGGTGATTTATTGAGAATGTCTTAGTTAGACTCTCAATGGCAAGGGTGGGCAGACTTTTCCAGGGTTCAGACTACTTCTAATTTTCTTAAAGAAGTACCCAGTATTATTAGCGCACACAAGGGAGGGGGTGGGGTTCACGGGCACGGACCCTCCCTCATAGCCCTTGATTTTTTCCCCCGATTAATTAAAATTCCATGAGCATAGTACATAAAATGTAATCAAGTATATGTTAATAGTAAATTTTTATTAATTATTGTTAATTATTTCTTCAGTAATTTATTTTTTTGCTGTTTTTTTGTTCCCGACAATCGACGAAATCAAAAAAAAATATGTTTGGCTGCGTATTGGGGTATGATATGAGAAGGGCAGACCATCGACCCTCCTCCCCCCCTGAAAAATTCTTGCGCGCGCTTCCATCCAATGTCATAGGCTTGTTGAGGTAAGAAAAAGTGTAACTTACCTAATATAACTTAATAATAAATATGGAATATGTACTTACCTACAGAACTACAATAAAAAAACTAACAATTTTAAACCCGTGTTTAAAGCAAAACACAAGTTATAATAAAAATTCATACTCAGTGGCGCAACAGCCCATGTGGACCAAGACTTATCTCAGTGAACGTGACCATTGGGCGCCTAGGTGCATGAGCAAATGTCCCGATCAGGTGGTCAGTCTGAGGCGAAACCTCCAGTGTTTAAGTCCCCAAGCAAGCTTGGTACTCATTTATCGAACCACTGTAGGACTGGAATATATATTTATCATCAGTTCCATCCTGGCGGATGCCAAGCTTCTACTTCAGTTAGAAATTAACACCTAAGAGAAGGAGAAAACATGAACACCTCAGTCGATGGGCCGACCTTGGCAGAGAGAAACTGGTTGGGGGAAGAAACGCGAAGCGTTTCAGAGTTCGAAAAGAGGATTTTTTCTGGAACTGGGTTGGGGGGAACAGAAACGAAGTTCCAATGGGGGATTTCTTTCGATGTTGGTTCGTATTGTAAGAACGAGCTGTTGCTCTGCAGTGATGGATGATGCTATTGCTTAAAACGAAGGTGAAATGTTCGATGATCTGTGAGGCATGCGGTGGGTGGATGGGGGGAGATTGCAAAAATAATTTTGAGAGTTTATAGTAGGATTGCTGTGGTACGGAATTGAAGAATGAAAATTTGATGATAAATTAGCTATGAGGGTGTGGATGGGTTCAACACAAAGTTCTTCGTGGAGTACTGATCTTGGGATGAAACTGGGAGCTCTTGCTATTACTCTTAAAACTTTATTCTGGAGTGTTTGCATATCTTCGAGGTGGTTGTTTGCTGCTGCGCCCCAGATGGCACAGCCGTAAGTTAGCATGGGTCTTAAGTAGGTTTTGTAAATGAAGATTCTATTTTTTAGTGAGAGTTTAGATTTTCTTCCAAGCAGTTCGATGAGAGAGAAATGTTTGGTCCAGTATTTTTGCTTGATTTCGTTAAAGTGCTGTTGGTAGGTGAGGTTGTCGTTAAGAATTAGTCCAAGGTAGGATGTTTGAAAAGTCCAGTTTATGGATTCATCAAAAAGTTTAAGTTTAGGAGGCATGGTATTGGCTCTTCTTTTTCTGAATATTATGGCATTTGTTTTATCTGTGTTTATTGCGATTCTCCACTTGATGAGCCAGGTTTCAAGTTGGGAGAGGTAAGATTGTAAGATTCGAACTGCTTGGTCGGCGGTAATGCTATTGCAGAGAATTGCGGCATCGTCGGCAAAGAGGCAGACGGAGACTGATGGAGTGGTGGGGAAGTCGCTTGTGAAGATGTTGTAGAGTGCGGGTGACAAGATTGATCCTTGCGGCGTTCCCGCTGCGATGTTTCGGATGCTTGAAGAGATGCTATTTATTTTCACGTTAAAAGTTCTATTGTCCAGATAATTATGAATTATTTTGACGAGGTAGGTTGGAAATTTAAGTTTAATCATTTTGTATATCAGTCCGTCATGCCACATTCTATCGAATGCTTTTTTAACATCCAAAAATATGCCGACGGTGTAGGACTTTGTGTTGAACCCGTTGATGATGTTATTAGTTACTCTTAGAAGTTGATGTTGGGTGGACGTCTCTTTACGGAAGCCGTGCTGAAAATCCGGTATTATGTTATTCCTATCACAGTGATCAATGATGCGTGTGAGGATGATTTTTTCATATATTTTTCCAAGGCAGCTTAGGAGGGAGATGGGTCTGTAATTTTCTGCGAATTTTGTATCTTTTTTAGGCTTCGGTAGAACAGTTATTTGGGCGTGTTTCCATTCCTTTGGGAAGTAGTTAAATTGGAGGCTTCTATTGAAAATCTTGGTAATGTATGTTATGGCATTTAAAGGGAGGGATTTTAGAGCAATATTCTTGATGCCGTCTTGGCCCGGAGCTTTCTTGTTATTGAGGTTTAGTATAATGTCCATGACTTCTTCAGGTGAGGTTAGTGGAGCGGTGTGGCGTCTGGCATTGCGGTCCATATAATTTTCGATTTTCTCTTCCACATGGTCGATGAAATCGTCATCATATGGCTCTGGATTTTCTTGAAATGAGCTCTCGAGAGAATCAGCAAACAAATTAACTTTGTCCTCAGTACTATAATGGAGGCCCATGGGGCCTACTATAGGAGGGATATGGAAAGATTTATTTTTATTAGAATGGGTTTTAACGATTTTATACAGAGGGTCGTCATCAGGGGTGGCATCTGCAAGAAGTTTATCCCATTTAAAATTATTGTAATTACGAAGCTCATTCTTAATTTCCTTTTGCAGCTTATTAAGTTGAGATTTATAAGGAGGGTATTTAGTGGCCTGCCATTCTTTAAGGATTCTATTTTTTAGTTTAATTTTATCCCTGATGACAGAGGAGATAGTTTTAAGGGGTTTACTAATACTTTTAAAGGTACTACTATTATTGTAAGCATTTTTAAGAGAAAAATTAAAATTATTGATAGCCGTTTCGATATCGTTAGTATTATTAATTATTGGGTTACCTGGAAGGGTGTTAGTTAAAATATCTCGAAATTTCTTCCAGTTGGGAAAAGCGTAGGTACTGAGGGCAGGTGCGGTAAAATTATCCAAACACACCTCAAAGAGAACAGGGTTGTGATCACTCGAGAGCTCGGGAATAGAGGTAACATCGGTGATTGTCATACCTTTGCAGATAGCTAGGTCGATCACCGTGTTCCTGAGGTTCTTGTGGAAGTGCGTAGGTTCCAATGGTGCATTTAGTGAGAATCCGGTGCTGTCGCAAAATCTTCTTATAGTATGTCCTGCGACATTCTGTTGGGCTATTGGGCTCCAGGAAGCATGTTTTGCGTTCAGGTCGCCGGCGACGAGGACGTAATCTTGGTTCCTGAAGAGCTGATGAAGGTCATGGACTAAGATTGGTTTTCTGGGTGAGCGGTAGGCTGAGATCACTGTGATAGGTTGTAAATTCGTTCTTTCTATTTTGATAGCTGTTGTTTCAAAACTTTGATTATTGATGACTATTTCATGATGGGGAATACTTCTTTTAATTAGAATTGCAGTTCCGCCGCCACGGCAGGTGCGGTCGGTCCTGTAGATGTTGTAGTTTGGAAAGGCAAGGTGATGACAGGGTTGGAGGTGGGTTTCTTGCAAGTTAATGACGTCTGGATTCCATTCAGAGATAAATTCTCTGAATTCATCCACACGCGTTCTGATGCCGTTGGCGTTCCATGACACCAACGTTAGGTTTGGGTTATTTCTATTGCTTGGATTAAATGTTCAGCTCGTACTTACATAGTTGGTTTAAAGCCCTAAGGCGTCCGTATCTAGTGGGGATGGTGGTGGCTATTCTTATGAATTCCTCCAATAATTCAAAGGTCTCTTGAACGACGGGGTTCTTGAGCTCGTCAAATATATCGGAGATGGTTTCCGGGTTATTGTTCTGCTTGGATTGGGAAGTTGAAGCTGTAGGGGGTTTCTCTTGTTTCTGTTGGTTGGTTGAGGTGGACTGTTGGCGCTGTGTGGCTGTTTTTGCACGCTGCTCCCAAAAGTTCACTTTAGGTGGTTCGGGTGTGATGTAGGCTGGTTTTTTCTGATGTTTCTTTTTCTCCTTCTCCTCGGCGATCCTATGCCTGGGGTTTTTTGGGCAGTCGAGGTAGTTGGCCGGGTGTTCTCCCTCGCAGAGACAGCATTTAAGTTTTTCGTCAATGGGCTTAGTACAGTCCTTCGCCAGGTGATTTTTAGCGCACTTGACGCACCTGGGTGTTCGGGTGCAGTATTTGCTCGAGTGGAAAAATCACTGGCATCTAAAGCACTGGGGTGGGTCGTATTTTTTCCGCAGAGCCTCTACTTGACACTTGACGTATCCTATACTCGTGACCGACTGGAAGATCTTTTTGTGCTCCTCGTTCCTTTCCATGGAGAGCATGAAGAGGGGCATTGGTTGTCCGGTTTTCTTGCTCTGCATGTTATGGCATTCTTTTATGTGAAAACCTTGTGTTTCCAGGTCGGCAATTATCTGCGTAGGTGACATGTCGATTGGAAGTCCTCGGATGACCGCTCGGAGCAGTTTATCTTCAGGCAGCATGTAAGTGTGACTTTCCAGCGAATTCTCTTCTATATACCTCCTTATTTGATGGTAGGCATAAGGAGTCTTAGGATAAATGCGGAACTTGGTGCCGATGAGTTTGGCTTCCAACTTCTGCTTAGTGATATTTTGTAAATGCTGGAGCAGGGCTGCCTGATTTTTCACATTATCAATATTGATGGGAGGAACGTGAAGTTTTTTCGGGGGTGCCGTGACACCGGGATGGCTCGTGGCTGAGGAGGTTCCTTCTTGAGGGTTGACCACGTCCATATTATCCTCGTTGTGTATTGAAAGCCCAGAGAATTTATTTTGGGTTTCAATTTCATCTGAAGTTTTTGCCTTTTTTGAGTCCTGGCCGTTATCTCCGGAGTTTTTTCTGCCCTTCTTTTTGGACAGTATGACCTGGAAAGGCTCGTCAACGGGTTTTGATGGAAGGCCCCAGGCATCTATTTGAGCTTGGAGAAGCTTATTTTGTTCATCTATCTCCTGTTTCCTGGTATGAGTGAATTTGAACTTTGCCTCGTCGAGGACGTCACTCAGCTCGCGCAAGTTCATAGCTTGGTCTTCGGGTCTACTGTAGGGGAAATTCCTAAGTTGTGTATCGAGTTCTTCAATGGTGCGGATGATGGGAGTCACCTCTTCCGAAGTTCTACAGTTATTCAAAGTTATGACGCAGGTGTTCATTCGGTTTTCCCACGTTTTGTGGAAATCGAGATAAGCCTCTGTGTACACAAATCTTGTTCGGATTTTTCCGTAGTCATGTTTATTCCAGGTCCGGTCCGGGTCGATAGGGAGGAAGACAGTTTGATGCAGTGACGAACAAATCTATTGGTTAGGCCAATAGATTAGATACAGTAGTTTTCACTGTATATAATAAAATACTCGCTAATAACGAATGAAAATCAGTTCTCAATCAATCAATAACTCTCAAAACAACAATCAAAAGACAGATGCTTGAGGAGGCATATTATCAACCGAGTAGAGAGTTCTCGAGAACTGTAGGAGGCATGAAAGGCTGAGTCGACCTTGCCAACCCGAAGATAGAACTTTGAATATGTGGTGTGGAAGCGTGAGCGCGATACGTTACCACTCGGCCACACAAGATAAAAACATAACAATAATACCAAAATATAACTATATCAAATGATGCATTTATTATGAAACAATTCAAAATACATTAAAAAATAAAACATTTTTATCTAAAGTTAGTTTTCGTTATTATAGTCAGTAGAAAAATTATAGTCTGCGTACTGTCAGCCAATATGTAATTTTCTGTACATAATTACTAACTGCTAAATATCACTTAAATTAGAATATATGTATAAAAATTGTTTTAAGGAAAGTTTGACAAAAAAAGTTATTTAAATACAATATTTCGGCTAAAAATTAACTTAGAATAACCTTTTTCCAAAATTTTATCCTTTCGTGAAAAAGGCTTCTATTATAATAATGTTTTGCCTGTATCTAGCTCAGACCTCTGTACAGAGGCTCAACTATGAGTTTTGAAAAATTCACATTTTCAGAGTTACAATTATTTGAAATAATTATCGGCGTTTTTTTGTCAAAACTTCTCCCCACTGGTGGCGTAAAACGTGGATAAACCCACTTCTAAGTTATATACTTTAAAAATTCTAGTTGAGCCCCTGTACAAAGGTCTGAGCTATATACAGGCAAAATATTATTATAATGGAAGCATGTTTCACAAAAGGAGAACATTTTGAAAAAAAGTTTATTCTAAATTAATTTTTAGCCGAAATATTGTACTTAAATAATTTTTTATTGTAATACTATTCTTAAAACAGTTTTATATACATTTTCTAATCTATAAGTGACACTAAATATAAATATTATCCATTTATACGCTTTTGCAAAATAACGGGTCTGAACGTAGTCGGATCCTTTAAATTAAATTTATATTCTATGCTAGAGATTGCAAAATATTTTTACAGTTATAAATAAATTTCTGTTTCAGAACTTCAGCATTCAAGTAAAAAGTAATATTTAAATAACTTATTTCTATTTTATCTATATTTTCTTCACTCTTTAATACGTATTCAAACTAGCATAACAAACCCTGTTCTGACTTTTCTTCAGGAGTAAATAACAGTACACATTTTAATTAAGCTACGCATTAATTTGACGATATACATGAATATTTCATGTATTAATAGAACTAAAAATAAATATTTTAAAAGCTTTCTTTATGTGTTACTTTCTATTCTTTGCACACAAAATTTAAATGTTTAATTACACTGTCATCTCGAGAGCAACAAAGAGGAATTTCTCATTTAAATTCCATCAAAATAAGACTTCCTTGCATTCATATATATTTGGAAAGCATTTAATGCATCGTGGAATTTCTTTACATAAAAAAGGGGCCTTTAAATTATCAACATAAAAGTTGTTTTTAAATTTGAATTTAAAAGGAATGTGGGATTAACGGAAAGTAAATGCATTTCGCCAAAGAAGACGAAGAGCACTTAGGGTGAAATTAGTTAAATTAAACAGATTGTGCTTATAGCGGCGTCTGCGTAGGAGCTATAATGGTTAACATTTCTTTTACAAAGCTGAAAACTTTTAGAAAAAGAAGAAAGAGTAATAGATTAAAGGAAAATCATAGTAAAATATGTGAAAATTAAAATGGATTATTCTAATATTAATGTCATGAATTATTAACCAAGTTACAGCAATTTATATTATTTTTTATACTACTGTACGTAAAATTTCTTATCCATTTATGTATATAATAATTCAAAGATATTTAAAATGAACAGAATATGTTGATAGAGAAAGAAAAGTATTATATACTTTCTTATGTTATAAATCTAAATGACTCTGATTTACTAAGTTCTCATGCTACATTTAGTTTGAATTATATGTCTAAGAAATTAGTACTATTCTATTCAGTTTAAGTTACTTATATACTTATATAGTTTAATACATAAAATCTTGTTACATATTATAAACATTTTTTCATTAATTTAATATAATTTTCGCACAAATATATTTTCATTAACTTTTATTTATAGTTATTTTTTAAATAAATATTTCGACAATTTTTAGAAGACATTTAATTAATATTCAGAGTTTTATAAAGATATATATATATATATATATATATATATATATATATATATATATATATATATATATATATATATATATATATATATATTATAATTGTTTGAAATATATAAATATGCATCTTGAACTTCAAACAACCTTAAAGTACAAAAAATATTACAAATATAGAAGAAAAATAACCCGAGAAAATTTGTAGAAAATAACATTTCTCTTTCTTAAATACAGAATTAATCGAAAACTAAATTCATTCTCAGAATAGAAAAAAATCCACAAACATAAACATCAATTCTGAACTCTTGGCAAAACAATTTTAATGAAAAGGTTGTTTGTAGAAATTGAATATGCAATAAAGCTATAAATATCATTCATCACTGTTCTCTTCCAGTAATTCGTTTTATTCATTATTCCTTTAAATAAATGTATCAAAAATATTTCTCCAGCGTCAGAATGCAAGCAATTGGTGACTTCTTGAAGAAGGATCAATTCCTTGAAAGTATTTTTCGGTGGATTAGTAATATATTTTTCTTATATCAAGATTTGATAATGGAATATATAAAATTTATTAAAATGCATCATTTTTTAAAATTGAATTGTAAAACAATATTTGCGAGAAATAATAATCGCAGTATTTGAGATTTGTCTTCAAATTCGTATAATGATTGCTTGATCCGATATTAGTGCTCGTGCAATAAATGATGCATTAACTAAATAGTACAAGCTGGAATTTTTTTTAATAAGAAGGTTCATGGAGGGTTATACGGGTATTAATGGTGAAACAACTTTCCATTTTACCCAACACGAAACATAGAACATAGTACTAATTTTTATCCGAATATTTTATATAAGCTTTTATTATACTTTATATTTTACTGTTATGCACAACTTCTTTTTTTTAATATAAAGCAACCAGGGATAAAAGATTTTATTAGGAATATGTAATTTACTACTATAATTATCTTTCAAGAATAAATACGTTCCAGATAAAAAATAATTAGTGGAAGTAGAATTATTAAAACAGCAAAAATTACAAAGTTCCTAAATTTCAATATCTATTAATTTAAGAATCAATTTAGCCATCATTAGCACAAATGAACTTTCCAAAGTAATTTAAGGAAATAATTTTAATCTCAGTTAATTTTTCTAAACTTATGATATCCTTTATTACCAACATATTATTTATGTGTAAATTTCCTGTAATATTACTCTATTCAAGTATTTTAAATATAAAAATTCAATTTATATTAACAGTTGCATCAAAAAATCATTTAAATAATGTTTGCTATTATATTGCATAGGTTGTAATTATCTGTCATTATTATCTACTTTCAACTCTAAGAAGAATATTTAGAGAATAAAATTATTATTGAAATATTGGTTTTTAGATATATATAATTTACGATTGATATTTATTCATATTTTAATACATCAAAGTTGAGAAATTGTAACAAAAAACATTGTTTATTATTTCAATTTTTCGTAACTCTGAAAAAAATGAAAATATTTAAAAAAATAATAATTCATGCTCTGTATAAAACAGTTTTTTTTAGCTAAATGTTAAATATTTTTATTATAGAAAAATTGTTCATAAAAGAAGAATGCTTTGAATATTTGTGTTATTCTTTCTATATTTTTTGCCAAAAAAAAAACTGCATTTAATTAATTTTTTCTTGTAATAATACTCTTAAAATAATTTTATAGGTTTATTCCAAGTCAACTGACACTAAATATAAAAAAAATTCATTTATACCCTTCTTCAAAATTACTGTTCCGGATGTAGCCAGTGTCACATTATACAGGGTAATTCTCTAACAGACCGACAAACTTGCAGGGTGTGTAAGGGGTGCAGAAACGACTCGAAATCACGTAGGAATGCTGGGTCGAATACCGTAGTTACGAGCTATGGTGTAAAGAAACAGAGAAAGAGAACAGAAACAGCAATACTTTAATAGGGCGAAAAGCGTTTTATCGAAACAAACTACAATAGGTGTTCGAAAGTACGAGCAAGCCTGAAAATGGCGTCGCATGGAACTCCCACTTTTAAGAAGATTCCTCCCAGCAGTCTTGCGGTAGATGGCGCTGAGAGATTCGTGAGCACCAATCCTGCTGAAAGTCATCATTTGCCATCAGTTTCCCGTATTCTAACGAGATTCAAACCTTATTCAAACAAGGAACTGGCCGACTTGCTGAACGTGTATGGAACTGTAGATTGTAAAGGGTACGCCACTCAGTCGACCTACCAGATCACCAGACCTATCACACATAAACTTCTTCTTTTGGTGTCATATGAAGCATTTTGGTGTAAGAGATGCCCGTTTCTTCTCTTGAGTACCCCATTGCTCGTATATCTGTAGTAAGATACGTGCGATGCCAAGAATCTTCCAGAACGGAAGGAAGAATTCCATGCAGTGCAGCTGTCAGGCCAGCTAGATGATGTCTGGTCATAATTTCGGAAGCCTGTTGCAGTACAACCTTTTAATAAAATGCTTGTTGTACCATTAATGTGTTGCTTTTTCTGTCCTTTTCTTCTGCTTCTTTTCACCACAGTTCGCAACTACGGCATTTTCGAACCTGCATTCCTTTGTAATTCCAAATCGTCTCTGCCCTTTACACACCCTGCAAGTTTATCCGTCTGGCAGCGAATCACCCTGTGTAATAATATATTATCGGCATAGTTAAAAATTCACACGGGTAAGTTGCCTCAAAATTTCAGTTAAAATTTTGAATATTTGAGAAGTTTTTGGAAAGCTTTTTTTATAAATGTAATATTACTTAAAATTTCATCGTTTTTGTAATAATTGAAATGTGACTGTAATATTTGAATTCATTTCTTCACGTATTCATTCACATACATTTTTCACACTTTCCTACAGAGAATAAATATGCTATAAACATGATAAAAGCATGTGAACAATTATTTTTTCTCATAAATTTGTGAATGCAGCGTACACAAAGACATATCCTCTCAGAGACATATATAAAAAAAGCATACGTCCCATTCAAGTACCATTATTTTCATTTTAAATAAAGGATTCAAGACATATAACGTATTACGCACAAAAACACTTAGAGAAGCTGCTCAAGTCTACGAAGGTCTCAAGCTGCTCAAGTCTACGCTCAAGTCTGGCAAGGATCTACGAAGTACTTAAATTTCTAAGTACAACAGAAAGATGGAAGTACAAAAAGGAATGAAAAATTTAAAGCGTATTTCTATATTATGTCACATTTTGTAAAAGAGAACAAAAGGAATGCATTGGCAAGAAACTGATTCACTGCCACTTTACAACAAGAGTTTCAATGAAAATCAAAGTTAAGTGATGCGCTTTTTATCTTTTTGAATTATAAAAAAAATCTTTTTGAATATTTAAAACATTTTTGAAGAAATTCTTAATTCTGTTTGCTTTGCATGAACATGTTTCTAGAAAAATGTGTATAAAAATTTGAATTTACACTTTGAGATACTAAGAAGTAAAGCAAATGTTTGTATAAATAATATATCCATATAAAGAAAATATTTAAGTGCACAAAGTTTTATATGTATTATTTGTAAAACAGCATGTATTCAGAGCAGTAAAAAAGTCTACGGTACAATATCAAATAACGCACATTGTCTACTTTTATTTATCCAGCCTAATTACTAACATTTCTGTTTTAAGACAAATGACACATTAATTGGATGCTTATATTATTTATTTTAATAATTAACTGATATAAGTTATATTAAAAACTATATGAAAATGTATTTCAACTATATATCTTATTGAATTCTTAGTTTTAACAAAGCAGTAACTGAAGTATCAAAATCACTCTTAAAAACAAAAATTTAGTTAATTGTATATAAAATTCAGAAATTAGTTTTTGAAGCTTCATGATTATTTTCCATTTTCTAGAGAAAATTTTTTAATGAACGAGGGTGATAAAAATTAATTAATGACTCGAATTTTAAATAGCGTTATTTTCTCGATTATTGTAAATATGGTAAGCTTCTCTGTCCCCAATCCGGTACAGTGGCTAGTAATGCTGACTGCTGTACCTTAGAGCTTTGGTTCGAGTCCTGGAGAGGCCAAGTTTGTTTCTAAATGTATAGAGTCTTTTTGGCATGAGGGTACTTTAATAAGCCATCGAGCTGCCAGTCCTCTCGTTCGGTTGGCGGATGGGAAAGAGTGTTGGGAGGCTCCTAACCTCCTCCAAGGTGATCTCCTTCAAAATCGTGGTGGAAACTGGATAAATCGCAATGGCAACAGTATGGTGATAAAGCTAAGGCTAACGACATGCGTACATCTAGCCCTTTACCGCAATAGTATCCGTGGGCTTCGATCTGTTACAGTTAGATAGGTGATATTAGAAAAAACAGCACATGAATTTCTCTGAAAGAATCATATCTGTATCTGAATTCTTTATATCCAGAGCAAAAGTTGTTGGCATACTTGAAAAAGAAATACATAAATGTAGCAGGAATTTTTTTAAAAATTAAAAGTAACTTTCGATAATAACAATTTGTGTAGTACAGCCAAAAATTGAACTGTAATAGCAACAAAAACCAAATTATTATTTTTTTTGTTAAATTTTTATGTGAATAAATATAAGAAAAAAGTAAAGATGCAAAACAAAAACAATCACAAATAAATTTCAGTGAGCATATACATTTTTGAACAAATGTTTAGATACAAATAAATTACAAAATATAACTATGACTATATATATATATATATATATATATATATATATATATATATATATATATATATATATATATATATAATTTTGGGAAATTGTCGATTGGAAACATTTGCACACGAGGTTATGATAGATAATACGTCTCATCACCCATACACCTCAAATTTTAATTTAAAAACCTTGTAAAATAAAACCATAAAAAAATAAGTACAGAAGAAAAACAAGCACAAATGCTATATGTTTTCTAGAATATTTATTGACATTATGTATAAGATAACGTCATATATAAAATAACTCCATCTATGGGATAATTCTGCCAATAAACTTAAAACTTTATAAAAATGAAATATAAAATGATAGAATACAAAACGCGGGATAAAACAAAAAATATACATTAATATGACAAAAGAAAGTGGGAACCAAAATTATTTAAAAGGTAACATTGTCTTTTTTTTTAATTATAGTTATAAATATAATTTAACAAAAAGTATATTAAGTCATACCGAATTTATAAGTTATAAATATTTTTATAATTATCACTTTTATCGTTTTGGTAAGATTGTACATGAAAAATCATTGCATGTTTTTATAGACCTTTTTTTTTGGAAATGTCAAGCTAACTTAATTGCCAATCTCTGAAATGTAAATTTAAAAATAATAAGCATAAGCATAAAATAGTTCAGCAATATTGAAATCATACTTAAACATAAAAACATAGACGAAAGTTTATAAAAAAAACAAGGAAAAATTGAAGATCATAAAATTTCGAATATAAAGGCAGTCAATAAAGATAAATATTTACAAAATAAAATTTGTTACAATTTTAAGATAAATATTTAGTCAGAGATAAATATTTACTATTGTAAATACTAAGCAATCTGTCTACTAAATCATTCATTCATACATCATTATTGTCTCTAAACTAAGTACATTATTTGATAGTAACCAAACAGAGTATTTGAAAAGATAAATGCTTTAAATGAAATCAAAGAAAAATTTAGAGATATTTTATTGTTAAAAAGAAAAGAAAGGAAAAGTGGAAATAGAGATAATTAAATAAAGAAAATTAGAAAAATAGCTTATAGAACTGAATATGTAAAGAATAAAAATTTATATTAAAACGCAATACTGTTCGTATAAAAAGTCTGAAAAGCTACTTCACAAATAACTCTCGTATAATTAGCTAGCGATATAGCTAGACTGAAAGATACCACCTGTGTTTACAACCTAAAACAGTTGTGGCCAACCCGTGGTCAGGAGCCGCATGTGATCCGTATAATACAGCTTTTCTCATACTGTGGGGTGTGCCTCCTGGGGGGCGATAACCATGCCAGAGGGGCGCAAGCATATTGAAAATAAAAGGTCTAAAATAATAATTTTTTGGAATGAAGTAAAACAAAATGCTTCTCATATAATAAAAAATACACATTTACACTGATATAATTTATATATATCATCGGGTGATCATCAAAAATAAAAGATTCCACTTCAAACGCTCATTAGCTATCTTTGATCCTATAACCAAATGAAAAAAGACATTTTGTTTGCTTTGCTGTTATCCCACGATGAGAGATTTTTTTATTACGTTTCTTTTAACCCATAAAATACTACTTTTGACTATCATATATGTGACCTTCAAACTTAGTGGTATTTTTCACTCCGTCTTTTTTTTCCACTCCTGGTGGTACCTTGTTTCCGCTGGTGGTACCTCTCTTCGATGTCCCCGAAGAGACACTTCTGTAGGGTTAGTGCTACAGATAAGAGGTGTCGGGTTTACCCGTTCGATCCTCACCCTGATGCTGTAGCACTATATTCTGAGTGTACTCCAGGTAAGCGGTCTCCAGGTACCTGGTTTTTGCCAGATGACCGGCACACTGCCTCCCTTGTTGGACTCCGTGGTGGGTGGAGGCACGCCAGGACGAAGTTATGCACGCGTACTGATGGATCCAATGCAGCTGTGCCCAGGTAAAGGCCTTGTTTTACCCACTCTCAACGTTGATGAATTATCGAAAAATACAAGATTTTTACTTATCTCTCTACCAAATAACGATATGTCAAATAAATCGCCTTTTGCAATACATAAAGCCTTCTTAGAAATAGGAGGTGAACCGAAATCTATAAAACGATTAAGGTCCGGGGATCTACTTATCGAAACCATATCTGTATTACAAACCAAGTCGTTTTTGTCTCGCTAAAACTTTTCTTAACTCGCCTGTGACTATAACTCCTCATAAATCTTTAAACTCCTGCAGAGGTGTCATTTCTAAACGTGACTTGTTGAACATTTCTGATTCGAAGATACTCGAAGGATTCTCTGATCAGGGTGTAATCCAAGTCAGAAGAATTACCATAAAAAAGATTCAACAGTTTTTCCGACAAAGCATTTAATTCTTGCCTTTAATAATCCAAAACCTCCATCTACAATAAAAGCCGGATATCTCAACTGAAAAATACGCCCATATATACCGAATCCTCGTCGCTGTTTTAAGTGCCAGAGGTTCGGACATTCGTAAACTTTCTGCCGCGGATACCTGACATGCTCTAGATGTGAGTCTGCTTCCACAGATTGCATTCTACAGCCAAAATGTATAAACTGCTCACAATCCCGTCCATCAGATTCCAAAATAGGCCATGAATGGAAAATAGAAAAACAAATACACAGGAAATAAAAACAAATAAAAATATGCCTTATCCAGAAGCACGTAAATTAATAGTCCCACAGTTTTCAAAGTTATGCTCAAGCTACCAAATCCTCCTCCACAAATAATTATACACAAACAGATGAAAATATAACAAAAATAAAATGCCCACCTTTGCAATTACTTCCACCTCTATCATCCGTACCTCAGCCAAATGCATATCTTTCAATTCCTTCCGTTTCCACATCGTCGTCTTATGCAAACATCTTGCCCTCCGCATCTCTCTCTTCAATAAAACCAACCATACAAATTGAATCTCAGTTACCTGATCCCATTTATTCTGCTGCCGCCCCTGATAATAGCCTGAATACCTCTGCCTCATCTTTATCAGCTGAAACGTGTCCAGTTCCTACAATTTCTAATAAATTTGCCGCACTTCAACCATCTGTTCCCTTATCAGATCTGCAACTACTACACCCAATAGCGAACTTTCTACTACATCTAAAGTCCCACAGAATGTTAAAGAGAATTCAAAAAATGGAAGAAAACGCACAAAAACCAGAAATCGAAATAAAAATGGCTAAACATAAACCAAAAAAGTCAGGACCTACAGAATATACGACAGATGACGAATGCTTGATTATGTATGATGTGGAGGAGGAGGAGCTTGAGCTAGATCCTACGGATAAATTCGCCATTACAGAACATCCTACAAATTTTTCTAAATGATATTTACGCGCATTAACTCCCACCAGATTCAGGAAAATTATAATCTAATTTTTTATAACATGTATTGCCTAACATTGTTTCAAACTAACATGTCCATTCATCTTTTTCAATGTTTTTATTTTAAGATATGGTATGACTTGTGTTGGGGGAACTCCCCACTAAATTTTATTTTCTTTAATTAATTGATAACGGTTTGTGTGTGATTTGAAATTTTAACTTTTTAAAACTGTATTGTCATTATTTTTACATATTTTATAAAACATTTTAAGTTTTTTAACAATGGTTTGGTGCAGTATAGCCAAAATTGGCTCTTACCCTACACTCACTCACCCCATAAACCCCTACACTCACTCACTCACCTGTCTTTTTTTTCTTTCAGGAAAGTTGTAAATAATATTTTCCTGTTGCTTTTTTTCCATGTGAATGAGTTTTATGATATATAGATAATCATATTGTGCACTTTGAAAGATTATTTGGCCAAGATGTATTTTTATGAGTATTCTGAAACATATAAAGCATAATGAAAAGGTTTTGCACAATTATTTTTTAGAAGTGACATCGGTATTTTTATATTAAATACATTTTTAACATGCGCGTGGTAGCATGAAGCGCAGAGTTACCCCAGCCTTACGAAATCGTTAATTCTGGGAAAACTGTTTATTTGTTTATCCGTTAACAGTGACCTTGACGGTATCCTTCTATTAGACAGTCTTAATGGGAACTAAAATGAATGTGTCACAAATATGCCTTATTTTGAGAGTGGCAAACGGTTTTTTACAATCAAGGTACCTGTTTGTACAACTTTGTGGTTTTGATTGCTGTGTTGTACGACTTATTATGTTTTATAAATGTAAATGAGCAGAATATTAAAAAAATGGGCATCTATGATCTCTATTAAAGGAAGTTGAAACTGATCAAGCAATTGAAGAACCTGCTGAAATAATGCATATTAATCATGATAGCGAAAGTAAATATCAGAAAAGCGATAGACATGAAACGTTTGAGTTGAATTGAAATTTTCAAATGCAGCATAAAAAGTCTATGAAGAAAACTATGAAGCCATAAATGTAGCGCCTGTCAAAAAGTCAGAAGGAAGAAAAAGTTCAAAATGCTATTTGTAGGTCATCAAATGACAGCAAAACTACAATAACGTGAACAAAATATGACAGTTTTGCTGGGCAATAACGTTCCTGTATTGTTAGCAAAAAGTGTCTGTGATCGAATTCCTTTATTAAGGTCACGGCACATTTGGAACATTTTCTTTAGTTTTGTTGGATTTTTTCTCAAATTATCAAAGAAAAATTGAAGAGTCCTTGAAAGAGGTGAGTATATTTTCTCTTCATTAAATTATTCACTGGAATTGTGAATTTTATCTGTATAGTAAAAATAATTATAAAATAAATTATAGTTTAAAAACAAAACTATATAAAAACACGCTTTTATAATGAATCGAACTAAAAAGTAAAAAAAATAAGAAATATAATACTTAAAAGTAACATGTATAAAATTTAATACTTATCTTGTTAATTTGTACGGTTTATAATTATGTTCGTATTGTATCTTTAGCGTCAAAGTGCATTATTTTTGCATTCAATACATCATTATTTTGGGGGTGCGATAAAAATTATGATTGAAAATTGGGTCGCCAGTAGTGAAAGTTTGAGAACCACTGGTATAATAGCAATATAGCAGCCTACGTTTTTCCTTACATTTTTATAAAATACGACTATTGGGTACAATGTTTTTATTTTTAGTGTTTTTTAGCAAACAAATCCCATATCTGTTTCTGTTTTATCACGTTATTTCTGTTACTGCCGATCTTTTTTTTTCTCCCGAAAATGTTGTTTGTTGTTGTTTTTCTCATCCCCGAGAATAGCAGAGCTAGATCAAGTCCATGAGTCCATTCACCCTGAAAAAGTCCAAAGCCAATAGGGGATCTTGAACTAAGTCCTGCCTGGTAAGCCCCAAATAATATAAAATGTCGCCTGGGGAGGCTTAGTGCAAATTACGAAGTGTTTAATACCCTCGACAAAAGTTAAGGGCAACAGGTTTCTATTAAGGAAACGAGTTTGATCTCATCTACTGCTGCCTCGAACCAAGGAACCGCCAGGGCATTTACTCTGATACCATGGATGTACCGGTGGGACCATACAAATGGCCTTATTCTTTGCTTTATACTTTGAAAATAGTTCCAAATAAGTAAGAGGAGCGGCAGGCGTTGTAAAAAAATCGAAACTGAGATTTACTAAACATAAATCACGCTTCAACTTAACGTACGAAAACCTGAAACATCAGTTACGATGCGCAAATACACCCATTGAGATCAACTCGCAAAAACTAAGTGAAAGAGATGAGAAACAAATTTCTTACTAATTAAATAACTTAAATATTATTTGACCAATGCATTATTATTACTATATTATCTATGTTTGTATACATGAAAAACAATGGAAACAAAAATAACATGTCATTCTAATTTAAATTTTCACTCCAATAAATGTTTGTAATGGGTCCAAATCCAATAAAAAGATATATACAGTCGGACCTCTATATGATGAAGTCGCTAAATCCCGCAAAAAATTCGTTATATGGAAAATTCGTTCTATATAGGTTTATCTTTAATATACTTTATAAACTCCATAAAACATATTTTAAATTCGTAAACACTATATATTAAAAAAAAAAGAAAATATTCACACCTTTTTTAAAGTTAATATATGCTTATTTTAAATATGTTATCCATCAAAAAAGAAAGAAAGAACAACTGCAAGGAAAACAAAAAAAAGAACGTCGGGGAATTCACTGTGCGTGTATTTTCAATATTAAGAAAACATTTTTTTTTCTAAAATTAATGAATTTTAAGGACATTTTTTAACTTAAAGCATACAAGTAATATTAAACATACATTATTTTATAATTAGAACACTGGCTCACCCGATAACACTACTGAGGGTGAAAGAGGATATCGAAGATGTTTCTAGTGAACTGGACAATGGGGGTTAAAGGTTGCACTTATTGGACGAAACGTCCAGAACACTATTGCTCTCGGCGAGTTAGGATCTAATAAAACCAGTTCAAGATTTATGAACTCCATAAAATGTGTTAAAGAGAGAGTAACTTGAAATTTTTCAGAAATACTTTAAAAAAAGGGAGAACAAAAATTGAATCACAGAAGAAAAAGTTCGTTATACAGAAAATCATTTCGCTATAGAGAAGTTACTTTACAAAGAAAATCATGAAATGTTCAAGGTGTATAATTATACACAGCCCACGGGTTTATATTGTTCTTTGGAAGTGGCCCGAGATTTGGGGGTTGGCCACCCTTAAACCTTAAACACCCGTCCTGAACTTACAACATTACAACTCAAATAGGTACGTACGTATTATCGTAACCTATTGGTGAGATTTTATGAAACGAAGCACCTGGTTGCCAACTTGGCGACTTAACCCGCAATCACTCACGCGGGTGTTCTGTACACCCTAGCAACAAGAAAAGCCTCCTACAATTCTAAAAAGAGTGCGCAGAAACACGATTTTTTTCTGTAGCCGTCCATTTTAGGTCATTGAACCTTCAGGCCTGATGTAATCAATCTCGCTAGGACGATTGGAATGTAACGACCTTCAAATGTTTATCTGGGGTGCTGAGAATACCCCGCGAGTTATTGAGTTATATTTTCGTACTCGAATCATCTACGGAAGAGTACGTTTTACTCTTTTAGCTTACATTTTTTTCAAATATATTAATATGTATGCATATTGTATTTAAAATTTCAAAAACATGTAGTATACAAATAATATAATTCTATAAAATAATTCTAAAATATAATTTTTTTAATAAATTTTTCAAAACATTTTCCAGAAATTATGACAAAAACTCCATGGGAAAGGGAGAAAGAGCGACTTCGCCGTCTATTAGATACTGGATCAACAGATTGTCAAGATAAACTGAATTCGATGACTGAGAAGTTTCAGAACCAAAGTTGGAGAGATGAAACTTGAAATTGTAAATTCTTATAATACAGGCGGTGTTGATATCACTGATGAAATGTGCAATATATATGATGTATCCCGAATATGTAACCTTTGGCCAGTGCGAATATTTTATCATCTACTTAATACTGTAGGAATTAATGCTTCCATTTTCTATCATTCGGTTCTTCCTGAAAAAAATGAGACATTCAAGATTATTAGAGGAGATTAGAATCGATCTTGTGCAGCCACAGTGTGATATGAGGTCGGATCTTCCAAACCTTATCAAAACACACAAAAGAAGTTTTACTGACAAAGAAGATATTAAAAAGAGCATTAATTCACCAAAAAATGGGCGTTGCACTGTTTGTACATGGGTAAAAGATGTAAAAATTATTTGTTTTTGTCTTCAATGTAAGAAAAATATGTGCTTAAATCATATGATTACAGTCTGCTCTGAATGTTTGAAAAATGATTAAAATATTATTTTTCTACTTTTTACTATCTTTTTCATTATTTTTAAAATATATTTATTACTGGTATATACATTTTACTTGTTGTTTATGTAAAAATATAAAATTGTGCACTTTAAAATGAAATTTTTTTTATGTTTTGTTTCAATTAATGTTAATCTCATTTGAATGCAAACAAAAATTAATAATTTTGTTTGTATAATACAAAAACCATCTTATACTTCATAAATATATATCATAATTGACTTAAAAAGTTTTTCATATTTAAATACACGTGTTAAGAGTTTGGGGTGTTCTCTACACCCCGCGAATAACGGCGGTAGCAAAAACAGGCGCGAGTGACCGCGGGTTAATAATTGAATTGACGATTGTTGCGATAATACATACGTACCCTCGGGGCCACGGATATGCTCTTAACTTACGCGGAATCGCACAAAATATAAAAAAAAACACATGCAGCTGGGTCTAAGGCATTTTCAACTAACCTCTGAAGATTTTATTTATCAATTGTTTGATATAAATCTTTTTTTAAAAAAATCATATGATAATTAGAGTTAAAAAGATCCAAATAAAGAAACGAGGTGTAGGTGATTGAGATTGTAAGATATAATAGTGAATGTGGAAGTATATACGCTGTTTTGATCCTAACCTGTTAGCAGGAACATGTCTTTCTATCTTAAGGGGATCTTATGTTCGGAGTACGATCCTACGTGGTGGGCTTTAAAAGTGTCTTTTAAAGTGAGCATTTATAATTTTGTACAGAGTTCGTGGTTAATTTTGTTATTATTACATAGTTACAATTAAGATAATGTCATTGCATTAAGTAAATATTAACTTTTACAATACCTGTTGATTCTTCCACACACAACATTAGTTACGAATTTCGTATAATGAATGTTTAAAATAAATAATGTATATCTGAATGTGTAATACGTTTATATTACTCCATGTTGTATTTATTTTGTTAAAATTGTAATATTCGTAAGCAACGCCATTCCTTACATTATAATGGCGACTCAATTGAAACTTGGCAAAATCTTGGGGATAGAGCTAATTTGACAACATTTTTTGTCACCATTTTTGCGATCACTTTTAGCCAGTTCACTACCACGTAGATTCTTCTAGAATATGGAGGAAAAATCTACAAAAATCGTGATCTATGACGCAAGTGGATTTTTCCTGAAAGATCCATGAGGCCTATATATAGGGAATAGCTCGCCAAAACTGAGTTAGTCTTGTTTTGGCAATGAAGAGTCGACTAGCAATTAGTGATTTCTTTGGCTTTTGAGTACTTCGAGAGAGAGCTTGTGCGAATAATCCTTAACATATATGTATTTTAGACACTGATAAGTGCATCTGAAAGCTGTAGAAGGGGTGAGGCTGAGATTTATTCTGAAAATATTGCTCTTGTATCCTGTACTTCAAGGATTGTTTTTAAAAGTATAAATTTCCGACACTCCTATAGGACTGTCTTTCTGTTTGGAACTGATTATGTAAAATCTTCGCGAACCCCCATCTATGTTTCAATATTATCATTGAATTCAGTAAAAATTAAACTTGACAAGAAATGTTGATTCTTCTTCACACAACATTAGTACGAACTAAGGTGTGCATCAACCATTAACTAAAAAATGCATTAATTGTTTGCTTGTATTGTATTATGTATGTGAAAGATATGTTCAATCTTAAAGGGTTTTCCCCTTATAGTTAAAAATATTTTATGTGTAATTTAAAAAGTATAACTCTTATGTAACCAAAATATTAAATTTAGAAAATGAGCATATTATTAATCAAATATTTATTTTTTTCCTTGGTGTTTTATTTATATTTCTTAGCGTGAACTGCGTCAAAAAATGTAACCCTTTATCTTTTCACTTTCAGAAGCATGACCTAAATTCGAGTTGATAAAAGTCCCACAATTTCAAAGGGATAAGGCCCAGATTGTTTTTCGGTTAGAAATGAAATAGATTTTACAGTCAGCCTTATATACTGGCCACAAGCCAAAATAAAAGTCAGTCACATCATTTTTTGATGTTAAAATATATTAAAAAACCAATTAAGCTGAAGAAGAATGACCATCATAAAAATGATTCATTTTTTTTTATCTTGGTATCTAAGAGGTATGTAATGCTGTTAACATATGCTTTCTTGAATTTATGTCTCTAGTGTTGAAATAAAAATCAGGTGTGCATGTCTGTTTCTTAAATTAATCTACACTTAAAAAGAACGTAACTCCACTAAAAAGATATCTTGAATTCCAAAATACGAAGTTGAGATATAAAATAAGGTTAAAGTATAGCTTCGATGTATTGTGAATTGCAACAATAAATATTTGTTTTTGATTTTATCAAATGTTAAATACGGGATATATTTGTCCTTCAGTCTACACTGAAACGTATAATATTGGGATTTTTCAATATATTTTTCCCATCAGTATTATTTTACAGTTTTAAAATATCAATAGAAGGTGCAAAAATGCTAATGCATAGTGATTTGAAATACATTACAAAGAAATCAACTTCACATCTGCACCGTCTTCAAACATTTTAAAGCAGATAAAAAAAGTCGAAATTACAAACATATTTAATAACAAAAATAATATGCTGGACATGTACAAAATTGCAAAGAATTTTAATTTATACTTAACTTAGTGTATAACATACATCACGCATCTCCTTCTCCAGTTTTCGCAAACATTTTTCTTTTTCGTCGGAATACTTTATTTCTTAGTGTAATTTCTCCACTAATTTTTTATTCTGCAGACATTTTAGTCTAAGACCCCAAAACTCCATCTCCAGACAGACGATCTCTCTCTCCAGATCTAGACGAGATTATAAGAACGACTTTGCGGGATCTATCTGCTACCCTCTCAACTGTAATATATAAATTCAGATTAGTACATACCATTCCGCATACGCTACAAAAAAGTAGTTTTTTTTTCTTTTTTGAGTAAAAAAATACGATAACACCCAAAACCCAAAAAGATGTTACAAAAGTTTTGCCATATCAGAAAAAGATATACATGTTATATAAAATCCTCGATACATATACGTTTCTTAAGTATTACCTCAGAACTAGAGATTAGACTTTTTGAAGAAATGCCTAATATATACTTCTTTTACATTATTAAGGTACTGAAATTTAAATGCATTCAGAGTGGAATTGCGTTGAAAAAGTAACGCAGTTTAAGTAATTTGTGTTGTTAAAATTAAGCTTTCTTGGTGATATAAATCTTACTGAAATCTTTATATTTTGACATTATATATGCTATTACCATTAATACTTGGAAATATTAAATTTTTCCACTCTGAGGGATTTCCTAAAATTACAATTGTTAGTACTTATTGATCAATAGACAATATGGTTATAACTTTGATTTTTATCCTTACTAATATTATAAAGGCGAAAATTTGCATTTATTCTTTCACGGAAAAACAACTAAATGGATTTTAATGAAACTTTACAATAATATAGCTTATACATCAAACTAGCACATAGGCTATATTTTATAAAGATATTTTGTGAAATTTCCAAAATATAACGATAATTGTCAAGAAAGTAGGAAAAAATCTGCCATCTGCAAAAAAGCCCGTGACGGAATAAATCTATCTTTTTTGCGTGAAGCAAACTTTCCCTGTTTTTATCTGCGCCATGCCTCTGTGCGTGATCGCTTTTAATTTATTCCTTTCATCAGTGTAATCCCTTTTTTTATTTCATAATGAAACTGTATTTCGAAACGAGAGGTGGTTGCAAGATTTTAACAAAAAAAATACAACAGAAAATAATATTAACGTATTACACTTCCAGATATAAATTATTTACATTATTTTAAGCGTTCATTACACAAAATTTGTAACAATGTGTTACTTTTGCTGAGCAGAGATCAACTTAGGAAGGTGTTTTCAAAAATCGACCGACAAGAGAGTTACGAGGACTTATAAACAGTTAAAAATCCCTTTTATCAGCTATTAGATCTACAGACTTAAAATTCAACAAATACGTTTTTTTTTATGTTCAGCTGATATATGCAAAAAGCTTTTTTTGTTGTTGTTTAATTTGCAAATCACGTAAAATTAACTCATTAAAAACTTCTTTATCCTTCAATTTGTATTGTTTAAGTTTTCAATTCCCCCGTCGTGCGAAGAACCGGGGAGGGGGGATACTAACTAGTACTATATAATCAATGTTTTTATTTGTTACTCTCTTTGTACATGTATTATTCTTTTTTGGTATAAATGTAATGTTTTGGATACGTATGATAGAATAATTTAATTAATGAATAAAAGCTACTAAATAGTTTTATATATTAAGAATAATCAACATGTATAATAAGTTCATTCGAAGAATAATATAAGTTTATTATATACATATTCTTATCACCGTACTTAGGTTTTGTAGTATCGCATTTCAAAAACTTATTTATATTATTTAATGTTATAGAAACTTATTTTAATATTTAGTACTTTAGAGACTTATAGCTAGCTTGTTGGTTTAAGGAGCATGAAATTATTTCTTTTTTCAAAAATAAGGAATAAAAAAGTTGCGTATGTTTAAAAGAGAAAAATTCGAACATTTAAGGTATACGACTACATTCAGAACAGTGATTTTAAAAAAGCGTATAAATGGATAATTTTCGTTATATTTAGTGTCACTCAAATTAGAATACATGCATAAAATTGTTTTAAGGACATTTTGACAAAATATGTTTATTTAAATATAATATTTTAGCAAAAAATTAACTTAAAATAATCTTTTTTCCAAATGTTCTCCTTTTGTGAAAAATGGTTCTATTATAATAATACTTTGCCTGTATGTAGCTCAGACCTCTCTACAGAGGTTCAACTAGAATTTTTGAAAACTTCACGTTATTTTCAGAGTTACCACCAATTGAAATAATTATTCGCGTTTTTTTCTTAAACTGGCTCCCCTATGTTGTCGTAAAATATGAATAAAATCCACTTCTAAGTCGTACATTTCAAAAATTCTAGTTGAGTCCCTGAACAGAGGTCTGAGCTATATACAGGCAAAATATTATTCTAATAGAAGCATTTTTCACAAAAGGAGAACATTTGGGAAAAAAAGGTTATTCTAAGCTAATTTTTTGCCAAAATATTCTACTTAAAAAATATTTTTGTCAAAATGTTCTGAAAACAATTTTATGCATATATTCAAATCTAAGTGACGCTAAATATCCTGAAAATTATCCATTTATGCACTTTTGAAAATCACGGTTCCGAACGTAGTCGGATACCTTAAATCAAACTTGAGTTATGAAATGAAATAACTTTTTTCTAAAAGCCCCTTTTGTCATAGCCATCTGTTTAAATGAACACTCTAAGAAGTACACATTTACATTCACAGTTTACTTACTAAAATTACAAATACGCTTCTGATTTTAGCTTCTTTGTGAAAAAAATTTTCTTGAGCGCGAATAGATTTCTTTAAGATTCTTTAAACAGCACATCAAATTGATTTAATTTTTATCTTAGAAAAAAAAAGGCAATTTATGTTATGGTATTTTAAAGGATTTCTAGAATTATACATAGGATGAATATGTAACAAAACTTAAAAAGGACGCTTAATGGTTATTATTGCATTTGAAGATATATATATAATATATATATTATAAATACAAAAGTTTGTGGGTATCTTTGTGGGTATTTCACGCAAAAACAACTGAATGGATTTTAATGAAACTTTACAGTAATATAGCTTATACATCAGAATAGCACATAGGCTATAATTTATAGCATAGACTATAATTTATAAAGATATTGTATGAAGTTTCCAAAATATAACGATATTTGTCAAGTAAGTAGGGGAAAATTCAGCCATCTGCGAGCAATTCTAGCTTGCGCTGCAAAAAGCCCACGTCAGCATATATCTATCTTTTGTTTGTTAAAGAACTTTTTTTTGTTTTGGCTACGCAAGGTGCTCCCTTCTAATTAATTCCACTGATCAGCATAATGCCTATATATTTATTTCAGAATAAAATTAAGTTTTGAAGGGATAGGTTGTTATAAATCTCTCTTTATTTTAATGGGGGTTTTTTATGATTTTGTTATGCACATTTGGTAGTAAGAAATTGATCTTTTTTCCAAATAAATGCTTTTATCAGTTCTGATACTTAAAGTAAATAAACTTTATCTTTCACACTGCATCATTTGGACAAATTTTCAAAAAATTTTCGTGATTAGTAGTTAATTATAACGCTATAATTTTAATTGAATAGGCAGATATAATTATTTTTATACTTAAAAACGCAATAACTACTGTATTGTATTTTTTGGAGTGTGAGAGTGAGTGAATATTAATGCCACACTGTTCAGCTACACGAGGGCTTTTCGCAACGGATCACGTAATTTTGAACCATGGTCAAGTGACGTGGATGACACCTGAGCTGGCACCCTCTTCTCGTAACTACCACACCACACTCGCCACACCACACCAACTTAGAAGGAATATTCTACCAATACTTAGCAGGAATATTCTTTGAAATCCACTCTTCCAAGATATATGGCAGCACGGGTTCCATGATGAGTATTTTAGCGGAAAAAAATAGTTTGTCAAAATTTAGGTGTCTTATGTTTTTGTATGTTAATGAAGACCTTAGAAAATGGTTTGACTACTTATTTTAAGGGAATGGTATATATAATTAATTGTACAGTGGAATATCTTTAATTAATTTATTAGCTCTAACGGATTAAATTTTCCAAAGTGGAGTATTTTGTTTATGTATATCCCTCAATTTGTAAATGTAGTGATCCAAAAAAAGATATTGCATGAAAAAAACTGCAATAAATCATAATGCGGTTGGATAAAGTATTAAAGTGCATTTCTCCCCTACACGGCGGGTCTTACAAAGCTCTAACAAAGGTCGAGCTACGAAAGTAGCTAGGCATTTTCCAACTTGACTCTATCGTTAACATTTCGCTATGTTTTTCATTGAATCGCCATTATAATTTAAGAAACGGCGTTGCTTGCGAATATTACAATTTTAAAATAAAAAAAATACAACAGAAAGTAATATTAATGTATTACACTTTCAGATATAAATTATTTACACTACTTTAAGCGTTTATTACGCAAAACTTTTAACAATGTGTTACTTTTGGTGAGCAGAGATCAGCTTAGGGAGGCATTTTGAAAAATCGACCCTCAAGAGTGTTACGAGGAATTATAAATAAAAAAAAATCCTTTTTATCAGCTATTAGATCTACATACTTAAAATTTAACAAAGGTGTTTTTTTTTTTCTTTTTTTTTTGTTTAGCTGAGATATGCAAAACGCTTTTTTTTTGTTTAATTTGCAATTCACATAAAATTAACTCATTAAAAACTTCTTTTTCCTTCAATCTGTGTTGTTTAATTTTTCAGTTCACCCGAGCGAAGAACGGGTATACCAGCTAGTATATATATATATATATATATATATATATATATATATATATATATATAAATTATTTTACTATTTCTACAAACTTAAAGTAAACTGCATGCAAATATTTTCACATTCTTCCAAAATAAAAGGTGTCAGCTGGAGAATCAAATTAAAAACAATATATCTATTGAAATTTCTTCTTGTCTTAGAAAACCTTTAAATACAAAAATAAAAAATAAATCTTAATGGACCTTCTGTTTATATGCCACTTAATGGTTCTAGAATTTGGTTCAAAATATCAGTATTACTTTTTTACATTTGTTTTGTTTCGACAGTCATACTAAATAACAATTTTCCTTCTTTTCAACAGAAATCAATTCTGCACTAAGTATTAGTAAAAACATCAATTTTTTGTATTTTCCTCCATATTTCGAAATTTTAAAAATTAAGCATTTAAACATGGTAAGGAGGAATCGAAGACGTCTAAAGCGCAATGCCGAACTCTCTTCAGAAAATGAACACATATAATTTAAAATAATTTTTTCAACTGGAATTATTTTCTAAAATTTGCAAATGTAAGTTTTTCGAACTCTAAAAATACTCTGTGCTATTTATTACCACAGCAAGCATTTTTATGGTCTGGTTCGGGTGTCAGATTTCTCTCTATCGTTTTGTAAAGTAGAAAGCAATACAATATATCAGGTATCTCCTTTAAATTTCAAACGTAAAGATTTAAATACAACAAAATAATTTTTCCTGTCATTAAAATTTTATTTCTGGATGTTTAACTTTTTATCCTTCATCTTAAGTGTTATCGGTTTTTCTATCGTAAAACGAGTAAACTTTGAAAAACATATGTGCAGACATATATCAGTTTGTATTTTTTTTTCATGGAAAATATAATATTTGCACATTCTTTATTCTCAGATTTGGGACTATACATAGAGAAATTTTATGCTCAAATATTTTTAGGTTCAAATTTGTAGGCAATGTTTAAAACTTATTCAACAACTTTTTTGAGATATTAATTTTTTTATAGAAATTGTCTGTATTCAATGCTAAGTTTTTAAATAATCAAAAAGTTTTTCTATATATGCTTAATTTGTAGCAAAATCATTTTGGAATACTCAGACATACTACACGCTAGTTCCAAAGCCCTCACGATTTGTAAAAACTAGTAGAATGGGATATAAGCGTCCGTGTCATTTTCAGTTTCAAACCTATTTCAAAACATTAAAACCTATCACAAACAAATCTTACATGGCTTAGAACATGTTTATATCTATTGTACTTACAAACATTGTAACAGGAATTTTTGCGAGAACATTTTTTAAAATATCCGTTTAAATCGGAAAGAAATTACTCACCATAAGAATTTCATTTTAAAGTTTAAAAAATAAATATAGAATAAATTTTAATATATAATTTTTTTTCCATTTATTATCTTATTAACTATCACAACTGAATATTTCACTTCCGTTACATATCTAATTCATTCTTATATTGTCTATAGACTTTTTAAATAAAAATTTTATCGCTTGGTCTACGTAAATATTTAAAATTAATTACAAATATTTTAAAAGTTAAAAACGGGTAAGACTTTAAAACCAAGGGAGTGATTTTCAGTGATTTATTTTATTTCTTTTTATAGAAAGTGAATATACTTAATAATATAAAGAACTCTTGATAAAACAATTTTTTTAAAACATATGTAATCTTTTTTCTATGAAATGGTTCTTGATATTCTCATAAGAATATAAAAATCAGTATTCATAAAAAAGTAATAAAAAAATTTTCAATTGTATGAAATCTGGATTAAATTTATGTTTATAACTTTCAAAAATCATGTTATTGTTTTTTTCTGTTATATATGTAGGATTTAAAGTATTACGGAGTATAAATATACTCTCCGCTCAGTGAGGTTATAACCTCACCAATAGATGGCGTACCAGCAAATATATGTATCCCCCCTCCCTTGAATGGCGGGTTTTAGGGGGAAAATGATTGCGACGCAGAACGAGAGAGACGCGAGAGGGTCAGACTCCGGCTTACAGGCGAGAAATCCCGTTTTCGGTCAACGTGGAGGTCAATAGGCTTAGCGACAATTGAGAGTATGCTCCGTGAAATAACTCATAAAATTTTAATTCTAAATAATCTAATTTTTCATTAAACAGTAATTTTATTCTAATCTGCTTATTACATTGAATATTAAGATCATGGACATAAGGACTTACCCCTAGACAACAAAAAAAAGCCACTTGTGTAAATAAAATACACCTCTACATATATATAACTACATATTCTACCAATATAATTTTAGAAAATTAGATTTATTTTCATATATTTATGCAAATGCTTTAGCGTTTTTGCATTGACAGTTGCTTTTTCCTTCATTGAAAGAAACAAAGACGATATGAGGGAGCATTTATGCTTTTTATATTAAGTATATTTTTATACGCAATTATACAATTAATACCTCATTTATTTGGATCTCTGTTTCCCGAGGAGAATAAAAATTATTATATGCAAAATAATATCACTCACAAATAAAACACGATATGAGAAAAAATCCATAAAAAAAAAATAAAAACTTGCCTTTATACGAAGATTCTGAAATTAAGAGTCCAAAATAGCAAAAAAAAAAGCTCCTTTGGGTATTCATAAATATTTTCGATTATCAACGGAAGTCCTAGTGAAGAATACAACTACTTAAAATATGAATTATAAGACTGCTACTTAATAACTAATTAATGAAAAGAACAAAAAAATTAGAAAATTAATGTATGTGTTCCAGAACCTAAAGTGAGCAATTCACAGGAAATTAACTTACTAGTTTTAAAAAATTAGAATAAGATTTTTTAAAAAAACTGGTAAGTTAATTACTAGTTCTAAAAATCCTATTCTTTCAGTCTCTCGTAATTTTGTGTTATGTGTCCCTGTTTTATGAAGGAGTATCAAATTATTTCTAAAATAATGTGACAGGCGAGAGCGAATCTTAGCGGGCCATGGGTAGCCTAGTGGTTAGAGCATCGGACTCCAGACCGGAAGGCCTGGGTTCGATGTCCGATGCCACCAAGTACCCTCCGACTACACGCGGAGTACATGCTCGTTAAATCAGTGGATCCGAAAGTCTTGTGAGCTGAATCATGAGTGTAGTGGACTGGAGAATATTTCCTTCCCCTTCAGTTCCATGTCTGAATTGTGGAGGTGGAGATAGGTGGTGTCGCTATCTATCGCACGTTCGGGGAGTTTCGCCGAGCTAATGCGTACTGTCACCAGTATGGTGCTCAAGGCCAACGACAGACGTACTTCTGGCCCCTTGCCGCGATGAATTTCGTGGGCCTCGTTCTGACTACGTCAGACACTCTGGCATTAGCCACAACGACAACGTATCTTCCATGTGACGTCTTAATACTTCTTGAGGTTATATCCCCCTATGCAAAAGTAGGGCCCACATGTGACCTTATTAAGTAGATAGTATATATCATATATTGTCAAATACTCTTACAAACGTAAGCCATAACACAGTATTTCTCAAAATTTCAATATTTGCGACCAATATTCAATCATAATTTTCATCTCGCGTATCCCCTCCATATAACAATGTGCTGAATTCAATAATACTACATTTTAACGCTAAAACTACAATGCTACATTAACCTCTTAAGTGCCACCGGCGTATATAAACGTTCAGCCAAAACATTAATGGTCCCGGACTACATACGTTTTTTCCGCAGTGCAATCTTTTCTGTACACTTTCGTCCATAAAATCATTTGAAGGCTTTGGGATGTATTAAAAGGACCTTCCCAGTGTTTACGAAGGATTTGCTTATATATTCATTCTTCTCCCCCTCCAATATGTTACGTACTCGCTCCTACGTGGAAAACGATATCATTGGGAGAGCGAACCGTGTAACTTTTAATTGGCAGTTAAGGGATTAATTGTAAACCTTAGACATTTTTAAGATAAATGTTACTATTTGTATATAATTTTATGTATGACATCCCATGGGGTCACTGATGACTATTAGACTTGTTCTTAATTTACTATTGTTAAATTAATTATAAAATACACTCAGGAACATTGAAAATAGCGACCCAAGAAGGAAGCTAAGCACAATCGCGAAACTTTGCAAATAAGTACAGCGTAATGTGATATGCAAATGATCCAAGTTTTGTGCCAATACGCATGCTCATACACGCCGAGGTGGCGCTACAATCAGGAGAGAGGGTGCTATATAAGCCAGCGCAAATTCGAAGATCCATAAACGTGACGATTACCCGCAAATTGTAGGAAGACTTTGGTCAGCGAAACATGCCAGGTAAACGTGCTAGAAGACATTTCTCATAGTTAAGCGAGTTTGAGAGAGGCCTGATCATCGGGGTGAGAACTGCAGGTTGTTCGACGCTCCGTGTTGCTGTCCAGGTGGATCGTTCGGAGTGTGCCGTTAGAAATTGTTAGGAGCAGTTGACACGAGAAGGCACCCACGCGCGGAAAACCGGGACTGGAGCGAACAGGAAGATCACGAGGAAATAGAATCGAAGGATCGTGCGGCAAGCACTTGTGGACCCCACAGTGACTCGTTCAACGATACGAGCAGACGTAGGCGTAGCAATTTTTCCACAAACAATTTCCAGACACCTTGCAGAAGCAATTCTTAAATCGAAGCACAATTTCTGTGCACTCCCTTTAACACCGGAACATCGGCAACTGTGTCTACAGTGGTGCCAAGCCAGATCAATGTGGAATGTCACAGAGTGGCAAAAGGTTGTGTTTAGTGATGAATTCGGTTTGTTTTGGGGACAGATGATAACCGTGTACGGGGGTGGAGGCGCCCTGGTGAGTGGTACAATTCCCCCCACACTGTTCTACGTCACACTGCCCTTACAGCTGGTGCAATGGTCTGGGGGGTTATACCCTATGATAGCCAGTCCACTTTAATTGTGATGCGTGGAACCTTAACGGGCCAACGTTACGTTGATGATATTCTTCGACCCCATGTAGGACCTTTCCTAAATGGTCTCTCGGGGCAATTTTCCAACAAGGTAATGCTCATCCGCATACAGCAAGAGTTGCTCAAGATTTCCTACGTCCTTTTCAGACTCTTGGACAGACTTCTTGGGTCGCTATTTTCAATGTTCCTGAGTGTACATTGTGCAGTACTGATACATTTATAAATGTATGATATCAGTGTAAATGAGTATTTTATTTTTTATTCTGTCGGAATGCATTTTGTTTGTTTACTTTTAGTAAATGAAATGTTTTTTTTAAAAAAATAATCTTTAGTTTTCGAATTTTAAATATGCTCGCCTCTCTCCTCGAATAGTTATCACGCTCTAATCGGGGGAAAGTTTGAAAAACGCTGCCGTAACAAGTTAATGTTCCTGACTCATAATTTCACAAACCAAGGCACAAACCGACTCAACCATTCTCCATTGAAGACTTCACCATCCTTATGAAAGAAAGAATGGTGAAATCTTGGAACCAAGAATATCTCATTTCAAATAAAGGGAGCTTAACAAAGAACTTTTTTCCAACCCTTAGTGAGAGATTGGCTACCATCATTTTTATATTAATTACAAAATAACCCGATTTGTAATTGGTCATGGTCCACAAATATGGATAACATACATAGTATAATAATTAAGACTTGCTACTTTTGCCAATTGGCATGCAATTCGAAATTCCCAGTTTCCTCAGACAGTTACCGGGGAAAATATTTAACTATTAAAATTATTTGGATCAAGATCCGAAATTAGATCCGGATTTGCCAAGTTAAGAACGAGACGATGTCTCCACGAGATCAAAGCAAGGGTCCAGAGTCTAGTTGTTCTATGTCTTGAATCTTCCCTGTATATATTTTTATATACGAAAAAGAATGCATGTCTTATAAGCTTGGATTAATAAAAATAGACAAAATAGTAAATAAATTTCTCACACACATTTACCAATATTGATCTTTTATAAAGTAAGAAACACCTATTTCATGCTTTTACGACATAAAAAATCTTTTTGTTTCACCGTGACACATTTGCAGGGTGATTAATTTAAAGTATACTAATAAAACCCCTGCTCTTTATTTCTGTAGACGCCACTAGACACATAAATATGTACCGAAGACAAAACAGTTAATATCCTTTGTCTCAATAAATACTTTTTGGATTCGGATGATATAGAAAAGTATTTTGCGGGGCAGTGAGTTATTTTTTCACCACTTAACTTGTTTGTTACTTTCAGCGTAGAACTCTTTTTCCTGGCTCATAGCCAGTAAAGTTGCTGTGTTACTTTTGATACCGAAGAATGTGTTTTGAACTTTTTTTTACGTTAAGATAAATTTCGTTTTGTACTGATTAAGACTGATTTTTTAACACTTGCTTTTCAAGAGCTGAAAACTAAAAGTTTTCGTAACGCCTTAAAACAGGGGTGGACAGACTTTTCCAAGGTACGGGCTACTTCTAATTTTTTCAAGTTGTTGCGGTCCACCCAGGAGTGTAGATGTAGTGGGCTAAAAGAAAGTATACAATACGGTGGGATATCCATTATACGAACCTCTATTTTCCGAATTTCTCTATTTAGTGAACTTTTTTCTGGAACAAAGAACGTTTTGTGGTTTTCTTCGTAAAATAACCTCCAAATAGGGAGGAGCATTTTCTATTCAACGAAATTTTTTCTTATGATACTATTTTTTCCTCTGTACTTTTTTAAAATACCGTATTTACTCGAATCTAAGCCGCATTTTTTTCCAAATGTTAATGCTAATGAAAATTAAGTGTGGCTTAGATTCGAAGGTGAAAAAAAAATTGGATGGGGTATTTAGAACAATTACAGTTTCAATTACAGCAGTCCATTTATGATACTGATAAAGTAACTATTTATTCACTCCTTACAAGTTTTCCTTTTACATTTACTTTAATTTAGTAAAATTGGATATCCATAAACCACTTTAGAATATTTTTCAATTTTTGCAAAATCTTATTGAGAATTTGGAGGGTAGCTTAGAATCGATAGTAACTTAAATTTGAATAAATATGGTATTTCAAGAGCTTCGTATGACGGATGGATTATTAGGTCTTAGTGAAGGCGGTCATCCCAAAATATCTTGGCGGTCCGCCATTCGATCACGATCGACTTCATGCTTACCCCGACCTTAAAGTGTTACAGATATATAAATAAAATTTTATAACAAGTAAAATATAAAGTCAAAGTGTGTAGAGTAAAAATGTCATATGTACAAAGTTAGGAGACTTCTTAATTATAAAAAAAGAAGAAAATTCGATTCCCTTTTTACCCCATTCTTACTAGAATCAAATATTGTAAACCAGTGGCGCACACCAGGGGGTCGAGACCCCCCTAAAGCCCTTGATTTTTTCCTGGTTGATTATATTTCTAAGCATATAGTATGAAAAATTTAATTAAGTATTTGTTCATAATGATTAATTTTATTAATTAATGCTAATTATTTATTCAATAATTAGTTTTTTACTGTATTTTGCTCCCCAAAATCGAGAAAATTAAAAGGAGCATGATACAAGAATGATGAACTTTTGACCCCGGACCCCCTTGAAAAATTCCTGTGTGCGCTACTGTTGTAAACAATACATAATGCTTTGTAGTAATTCTTTGTATCGATTTCTTGACGAGGATTTTCTTTAATTCATGATAACCTTAAGCCCTTCTGGACAATGCGTGATAATTATCTTCTTTTAACTGGATAGGAAATACAATTTTTAACTCAAGAGAGGTCGAGTGGGGTATAGGGTCACCCCAGACTCATGAAATCTTATATTCTGGGAAATCTGTTACTAATAATATTGTCAGTATCCTCCTATTTTACAGTCTTCATCGAAATTAAAATATATTTGTCACATTCATCCCTCTTTTTTGGGAGTAGTAAGGGGATCAGTTTTTTTACAATTTAAAGGAGGACGCGTGCGCTCACGAAAAATTTAAAAGCAAATTACAACGTAAATACATGAAACATTTTATTAATTCAAATCAAAATACACTAATTACACTTCTATTCTTTTTAATTATATACTTAAACGAGTATTTTACCATCGAATGATTGTTTTGTCAATATATATTTTTCTAATACATTGAAAATTTCGGAACAAAAAATATTCTTCACATTGAATTTTATGGTTAGTACTGCAGTTAAAATATCAACATTCAATTTTATTCTACACTTTTATAAAAATCTTTTCCAAATGAAAAATTTTTTTCAACTTCTGTATTAGATCCAGGACAGCACAACGTAAATTCAACAAGAATAGCTAAATTATCACATGGAAAGTGTTCATTTTTGAAATGGGTATTTCATTCATCTTTTGTCAATTTCAGCCTGCTGATTTTCCAATTGCTTCATTTTATTAGAATTTAAATAAACACACACATTTAGTCTTCTAATTTTTTTCAAACAAACAATTGCATCGATTTTAATATCGGGCATTTCTTTCGATAAAAACTCAACACAATTTTCTATATCTGCCCAATTTATTTGCGATGAAGTAAAAAAATACCATTGAAAACTGTTATTTTTCCTGTGATATTTGTTTCAGACCATTCTTCGACATTTTGGAAACATGTTTGGTTCATCTCAGAGTAGAGATTAATAGATGAGTTTTTTAAAATATTGAAAATGAGGGCAAGAGTAGGAGGACACTTTTCGAGGAAGAACAGAATCTATAAAAGTAGGACTTTTTTTTCCTCCCTAAGAGAAGACGGTAGGTCACCTTAGTAGAAAACTTTTTTACAATCTTAAGGTGCTTGGGGTGACTGAGTTCCCCGCTTGACCACTTTTGTTCCAAAATATTTTCTATGAACAAGGTACATTTTGTTACCAGTAAATAACTTAATAGTTAGATTGCTGATTTGTACAACTTATTGTGAGGTATAAATGCGAATGAGCACAAAATATAAAACAAGAAAAAGGGATCTATGTGATCTCTATTGAATGAATTTGAAACTAATCAAGCAGGAGAATACTATGATAAAATAATGCATATTAATCATGACAATGGAAGAGAATTTAAGAAAAGGGATGGACATTAAACGTTCGAGTGGAAAGGAAAGTTTTCAAATGTTGCCTAAAAAACTCCAACAAGATATGAAGTCCCAATTGTACCACAATAGACTGTGTGCCCTGTCAAAAGGAAACAAGCAAGAAAAAGTTCAACATTGCTATTTGTCGATCAAAGGACAAAAAACCAACAAAAGCTTGAACAGAATAATAATTTTTTCCTACAAATGACATTCCTGTAATGTTAGTGAAAAGAAGTGTCTGCGATTTAAGTCCTTTATTAAAATCACGCACATTGGAGACATTTTAGTCCAGTTTGATAGGATTTTTTTTTCTCAAATTATCAAAGCAAAATTGGAAAAGTCCTTAAGGTATCCGACTACGTTCGAACCCATGATTTTGCAAAAGCGTACAAATGGATAATATTTATGACATTTAGTGTCACTAAGATTAAAAAATGTTTATAAAATTGCTTTAAGAATAGTTTATTACAATAAAAAATAATTTAAGTACAATATTTCGACAAGAAATGAAGGTAGAATGGCCCGTTTTTAAAATTTTCTCCTTTTGTGAAAAATGCTTCTATTATAATAATATTTTGCCTGTATATAGCTCAGACCTATGTACAGAGGCTCAACTAGAATTTTTGAAATATATAACTTAGAAGCGGGTTGATCCATGTTTTACGACAACAGAGGGGAGAAATTTTAAGAAAAAAACGCCGATAATTATTTCAATTAATTGTAACTTTGAAATTAATATGAATTTTTCAAACAAAATAGTTCAGACTCTATGGAGAGATATGTCTTTAGCTTATTTAAGCAAAATGTTAGTATTTTAGAAGCATGTGTGTTTTATAAAAGGAGAATATTTTGAAAAAATGTTATTCTAAGTTCATTTTTTGCCAAAATATTGTATCAAAATGTCCTTAAAACAGCTTTATGCATGTATTCTAATTCAAGTGACTAAATATCATGAAAATTATCCATTAATGCGATTTTTTAAAATCATGGTTTCGAACGTAGTCGGATACCTTAAAAGTAGGCCAATATTCTCCCCCGTTGATTAAATGATTCTCTGAAATTATGATTTTTATCGTGTACAATAAAAATAACTTTAAGAAAAAAAGATTAGAATGATTCTATCACCCTACGTGACCATTAACGTTAGTATTGAGTGCACGATTTCTTCTGGGTTAACCACAACTTTATTCTCTAAAAAAGTGTCACATCAGCACTTATAATTGTGAGATAACTCAAAAGTGCATCAGCAACCAAATCTGACGAATCAGCGTGATAGAACCCCGAATTCTTATTATTAACGTAAGTTCTAATAACTTCTGGTAGGTGAAGTTTATAAGCTGTGATCTCTGGAATCAAAGAAGAGAATGTTGTATTTCACTGTAAATTATGGTGCGTGCGTTTTGTTGTAGTTTTTACGTAACGTTTATTTGTGTTATGTATCATAAAGAATCAAATAAGTCCATGATTGTAATCAAGATGACACTGATCAATATCTCCAATAGATTGTACAATGAATTTTTCACTTTTAAGGTAAACTGTAATACATACATTGGCAAATTCACTTTTAGGTAGAATAGATGATCGATATAGTTTGGAAATTATCTGTTTTTGAAATATGATTGGTTTTAATATAATATTGAATTTTAGAGGCACTGGTTTTGATTTTGTTTCTTCGGGTATTACTCTATATAGAGAGAATGATACCACGAAACCTAAATGTTCCAAAATTCAAACGCAAAATTGGAGCAATGAGAAGAGGAAAAATATAAAATAAAGCAATAATGAAAAATTTTCTTTGAGAAGTGTTAACCTCTTGTTTATATAAAAAAAAATGTTTTCTTTTTCGTGAAACTTATTTTAAGTCATGTGATACCTTAATTTCTAGTTGTTTCTTCTGTTATCCATAATAATTTATATTAGTAAATTATTCCAAAATGTAATACATGGAAGATTTTATTTCGTTTACATAATTAATACATATGTATTCATTCAACTTATCTTAACTCATATTAAATTTCACTAAAAGAATGAAAAAAATGGTTAGTATTTTTAATTCCTTAACTACACCAGTGTATATATACGTCGCACTCAACCGGTGCTTTGAGTGCCCAGGACATATATATGCGTCACACCAAAATACGACTATTTCTATATGATTTTTTCAATCCCTTCCCTCCATTGATAACGTTTTATCACCATATTTTCAAAACAAGGAGTGGTTTTGTCTTATCGGTAACGTCTTTTTCATAATATATATCAGCAATGGGTGAAAAACCAAACAGAAATTATATTTATTGATATATTATTATGTGTATCTTGTGTGTTGTCTCCAATAACGTCAACTTGGCGTGATTTGTACCGCGACGAAAAGTACCGTTTTTTTTAAATTAAATTTAGTTTCAATAAGTTTGATTATTTCTAACAGATATTAATCTTTTAGATAAGGAAAAGTCTCACACTAGGAAATAAAAACTTTAAACTTAATGTTTTAAATTACCTAATCATAATCTTTGGAGATATTTCAATGTATTATCAACGATTTATTTAATTTAGTCCAATAATGAGCTTTAATTCTTCTAGTTCGGTTAAAATTACTGCTACTTTTGCTCTTTTTTGTAAAATATTTACCTTGGAAATTGAGGAAAATCATCGAAAACACGCATGCCATTTTCTTATCCGGTACAATCGGAATAAGAAGACCAGATGTGAAAAAACACGCACATTACTTCTTAAAGTTAAATTTGTGAATGCTTCCACAAAACGAACTACTCGAAAGAACGACACACGTGCTTGTACGATTTGGTATAATTGAATTAAAAATCCCTGAGTATTTGCCTTTTATCTTAACTTTTGTTGTTCGATATTAGATGAGAGGTTTTATTTGGAGCTACATCCCCAAACGACTTTTAATCGTTTCCGGTAAATAATCAAAAAGTTACAAAGGGAAACAGATTTATTTTTAAAGTTAATTACCAAAAGAAGCAGGAAGAATGTTTAGAACGAGGAAAATATGTGGTAACGAAGAGAAAACCAAAATGATAAAAACAAGGCAGTTTAATTTTTTCTTTGTATACGTTCATTTTCCTTCTTCCTTTAGGCCATATGTGAGAACAGGAATATACAAAACACATAAAAAAGCGAAACATAAATGTCTTATCGAAATGAGATCTTTGGTGTGTAACCACATTAAATTCGAAACGACATTAACGCATTTTCAGAATGAAATAAATTTTTAAGACTAAAGAATGCGTAATGTGATAAAAAAGGAACAATCAGAAAAAAAAATTATTTTCTTTTCCAAAGCTCGGAAGTGCTAAATTTAAAATAACTGTCTTTATATATAAAGTTTAACTTTCTTTATAAGAACAATTTTTTCATTGGATAGAAAACATGTCCTAGTAGCATCTTAGTGAATTAATATAGATAGATAAATATATTCCTTAAATAAATGTATATAACTTGTAGTGAATGACACTTGATGTTAATATAGTTTTTTTTCAAATTTTAATTCATTAACTAAGTTTTATTTTTTTTATTTTTAAATTTATTCTGCATTCTTTCTGCCGTAGTTACAACTAGCTACAACAGATGGCGCCAGTACGTTTCTCTAACGAATTAGGAATTGATTTAGGAGAATTTTTTATATAACTTGTTTACTTTGATCTTCATTTTCCTTCCTGTAATGATTACGTTCATTTATACATTCCTCTATGTTTCCGAGACAAAAGTTGTATCAAATGAAAAAATAAGCAATAAATCCACTTAAACCCCTTAAAGCACAGGTTTTTTTTTTAAAAAAAAACTGTACAAAGAATGTTCAGGGTATTTTTTTTTTTGGGGGGGGACTGAAAATGAGAATATATAGGTATAAGAGAGAAAAGAGAGAGAGTGCAAGTTATATTTTATCTAGTCTTATTAGTCTAATTAGTAAGACGGATGTCAGACAGGTATCAGAAATAAAATAACGCGAAATATACAAGATCACCCATGTGAGACACTGGCAAATGCGCTCAGGTGTCTTCCACGTTATGTGGCCAAGGTAAAAAATTACGAAATCCGTCGCCAAAAGCATTCGAGTACCTTAATACAGTGCGACGTTAATATTCACTCACTAACTTTGCGGAGACCCTATTCGAGTGTTCCTTCTCTTCATTAACATGTAGCAAAAATTACAATTTAGAAGCTTATAATTTTTAACTGAAAAAGTACAGCGAAATTTCAAAGATTATAATGAAGTTGTACACTATCTTTGAAGTTATGTATTGTCACCACATACCAGTGATAAAGCATGAACAAAGTATTTTAATACAGCGTTTTAATACTATATATTGAAATTACGCTGTTATTTTGTAGATGATAATCATATATGTTTTATTTTTAATTAACGAAAGTGAATAAGAATATCCATAGAAACAGGAGGCTTTAATTTATTTAAAAAGAGACTTACTTGAATATTTTTATCATCAAGTTTAACAATCATTAAGGAATCATATGTATTATAAAAAAAATCCTCTATTACTTAAACCTAAATCTAGCTAACATACCTTTCTTTAGATGCTGTTACTTATTCGAATAATCCAAATACATGTCTCAACATAGGATAAAAATAAAAGTTAGTCGATTTTAGGAATTTAATTACTTGATACTTGTATTTGTATGCTTGAGAGACTGAAAAACGTTTCTGTAGCAGCTGTTTTTTAGTGTAGAAATGAAAAAAAATGCTTATTTTTCTTTTAACTTCGGACGAAATTACTCTGAAAAAGAATCTTTTCCGACAATAGTATGGATAAGAAAAAGAATATTTATCTAGTTTATATTTAGAAACATTCTCGACTTATTCTATTTATCTTACGAGAAGATGTCTTGTTTAAGACTTTATTCTTATTATGTTCGTTGACTTCTATATTTATTCTTTCTTTCTTGATAGCGTTTTTTTATTCCTCTCTCGTCTTGTGAAAAATGTGATGTTTAGTATCCAGATGACATTTTCTCATGAATGGGTTGATTGATTGATTTAATATTAACGTCGCACTGTTCAGCTACACGAGGGCTTTTGGCGACGGACCACGTAATTTTGAACCATGGTCAAGTGACGTGGACGACACCTGAGCTGGCACCCCCTCTCCTAACTACCACACCACACCAACGGGAGGACGTTTCAGCTCTCGACAGATTTAACGTGCATCGCTGCCCTACACGGCGGGTCTTTAGTGGTACTGGGATCGAACTCGTGACCAGGCAAGCCACGATCCGATACCTATACCACTCGGCTACCGCGGCCTTCTCATGAATGGGATTTCTTGCCAAAAGAAAGAGCATCGTTGATGACTTTTGGGATAATTTGAATATCTGTATTCTTATTATTTCTGGCTAGAGGAGACAATGCATAGTGTGATCGTAGGTAAAAACTGTAGGCAGGGATTTCTTACTTTTTTTCTCTCTCTCTCTCTTGTTTTTAATACATGTAAAAATTTTAAATAATTATGCAATTTTTTTTCGTATTATTAAATCATGATTTACTCTTCAAAGCAATATTTGTACTAAGAAGAAATGATTCAAATTTTACATTTTCTTTTCGTGATTGGGTAGTATTTGCAAAAAAAAAAAAAAAAAAAATACTGAGAAAGCATTTTATTGTACAATTGTTGTACGACCCATTATGGCTTATAAATGTAAACGAGCACACTATAAAAAATAAATAGGTATCTGTGCGATCTCTGTTAAATGAAAGTGTCTGTGATGTGTATTCTTTATTAAAGGCACGCACATTTGAAACGTTTTAGTTCACTTAGATTGAATTTTTTCTTAATTTATCAAAGGAAAAATTGAAAAGTCCTTAAAAGTAGATAAATATACTTTCTCTAGTTAAATTATTCACTGGAATTACTATTTTTAAGGTGTACAATAAAAATAATTATAAAAGAAAAAGAATTTGGGTGACTCAGTCACTTCGCATGACCACTAATGTTAGTATCGATTGCGCGCGTTCTCCCCGGTTAAAACACTGCATTTTTTTTAAATTCAAAATAAATGCATCATGATTTAAAAGTATAAGCACGCTGGATATGTTTAATGTTTGTACTTTCAACCAAATTCAGTTTTTAATCAAAGAAGCAGAATAATAATTTCCCTGTCTCTTTTAAAATAAATGATTTCAACTAAAATACTAATTAAATAAAGAACTCCTAAGCAAAAAAAAATCAAGTGAACTATTGATATTTTCAATGGAGCATATATGACTGAGAAAAGAACACACCGCACTTTAATAATATAAAGAAAGCCGTACTTTTAGATCAACACCGAAACATCCAATGTGCATTCGAAAGGAAATCGTTCCACTTGAAGCTCATATAAATTTATTCCTTAACCTCTAAATTAATTGGAAAATCCAGTCGGGAAATCAAATTTTACGCACACCACTTAGTCGTTGGCGGCTGAGATTATTATTAGATAATGCCACTCGTATTGCCATAAATGGTTCGATTCTGAACGGTCAGTCACTAGGTTCTTGAAATGTGGTTGTTTCACGAATTTTGATATCGTCTGCGGTAAGGCCTTATTCATCGAGGAGTTTGAAATCATGAATTTCCATTGGGAGATAAAAGTGGGGCACTCGAGGTGTTGCCTCGAGTTTTAACCGAAAAAGAAGTCAATTCAGCGGCACTGTTGATGTTTGGATAATTATTCAAAGTAACGCTTTGAATAGAAAACGGTGTCCCGACATTGGCCGATGTAGCTGTGTAATTACAGTCCTTAACTGGTGGCCGTCTTCCATCGAATCGTGGAATCATGGGGTAGTTTCCTGATGTAGCTAAAGACCCGCCGCGTACATGAGATAATGCACGTAAACCCCTTAACGTGCGCGATCGAGTTAATTCGAACGCATTAAACTGATCAAACTGAGCACAATCCAGATGAATCGAACGCAGTAGTATTTTACGCTGCTGTAATTTTCACACTCGAAAACGATCGCCGTCTTCAAGTGTAAGACTAGCTGCGTGACCGGTCGTCGTTATTTAGGTCAATTTAATTAAGTTTATACACTAAACTTAGATAAATACAGTGGAATTCCTTTAACACGAAATTGAGATGATCGAAATATTTTTTTTGTATTAAAAGAATTTCGGGATAAACTATATTGAAAAAAAAACATATTTCAACAAAAATAAGTTTATTAGAGTATCTTTTATTTACATATATATGTATATTCGTGTATTTAATAAAAATCAATGAAGCAAAAGCATTCACAAGACTTGAATGAAAGTGATTATAAAATTTTCAAGTACTTTGAAAAAAGAACATTGTTCTAATTTTTGGGAAATAGTCTGACGTATTTTTCATTGCATTATCTCTTTTAACATCGAATTGTCAGCAAATTTCTGAATGTTGTCTATTGCGCTAATCATTTCACTACTGGAATGATTGTCTAAATAACTGAACACGCTTTTTATGATTCTTCTCATTTCAAATAACGTGGGAACATGAGCTACATTACTCATTTCATTTGTGTAGTCGAAATCTGCATCAATGGTATTTTTTGAGCTTTGAACCATCGCCAAAATGTCTTTGTCTGCCATAATTGAGGCTGTATGCGTGTTATCATCATGTACTGCAACGAATTCTTCCGATGATACTGTAGGAAAGTCCAATCTGGCTGGTGTTTTCCGTATTTTGCTCATTCCCAAATGGGAAATCTTTTCATGTAAAGAGAAAAAAATGCATGAAAATACTTAGTAGTTTTTTGCGACCGTTGTATATTTTTCGTGATAACCGATATTTCGCCTTAGCGTTTTCGCGTTAAACGTATTTACATGTATCATAAAAAAAATTCTTTCATTTGCTAGACATTAGTATTTGGAATGCATATGTTTTGTAAAAAATGATTTAGGTGAGAGATTTTAGATTTCAGAAATAAATTAAGAGAAAAGCGTACAACGTGATAGCGATAAAGTATAACAAAATCGGATTGACTCAGAATCTTCTGGAATTTTACAAATAAAGGAATTCCTTTTTTAACATTTTAAACATCCTCGCGAGCAAAGTACTTTGGAGGTTGGGGTTGCATGGTGGCTTCTCATGCGCACTCTTCGTCACTTGATCGTGAATTTTAATTTTAGGTGGTTCGTCCTTAGAAGTTTTAACGTTATATACCGTTACATACACTTCAAAGGAGATAAATAAAAGAATGTTGTCGAGTGAGAATGGATTTCGTCTAGAGTCATCATAAATCTGGGTCTCGCTTCGCATTTGAATGATTTTGTTGAGAGATTCTGCAAAAGTTAGCATAAACAGTCTTGTGTCGATGAAGTTCAATTTGCCAAAAATCAAAACTAAAGTCATTTAATCCTTCAGCGGACAGTACGTCTAGCCACATATTCAAAAGACTTTCTTCAAGAGGGTGTTGGATATTTAGTCTATCCATATGCGTTAATTGAAGCTAAAACGCATAAAAATTAATACGGATGGCAACACGATACCTTATTTTGAATTTCATGTCCTCTGATGGGTAGTTAAAAACAGTTCTTCTCGATGTGAATCTACAAATTTTATTTTGACCACTACAAATAAAATTTCAGATATTTGAAAAAAAATTCGACATGTCTTAAGTATATTTTTCTCTCAACTGAATGATTTAAGCAATTGTACAATTAAAACAGGTTTTTATTTTGGTTTTTGGAAAGCTTTTATACGTTGAGGCTCTATCCACTGCCCACATAGAATAGAAAAATGACCTATTTCCTGTATTCAAAAGAATGCACTTAGAATCACCTGAGAATGTTAGCTGTCGGAAATAAAAACAAACTTGGTTTACAAATATGTGGTGCTCGATTTTCGGGCTCAAAAATCTTTCATTACAGCTTTTCTGCTCGGGAAAACGTTTGCATAATATAAAGTTCCTCAGTAAATAGCTCATCAAATTTTTGAATAATTAATTTAAATCCTCAAAAATAGTACTCTATTTCTAACTTTTTATACTAAAATTAAATAAAATATAAACTGTGGATATATATACCAATTTCAATGTATATTCTATAAGTATTCAATGCATAATCTAAGTAAGTATTCTATGTTGTACCATTATTCTATTATTATTTTATTGCACTTCTATTTTGTATTTAATTGTTATTGAAATAGTTATTAGCATAAATGTTAATTTTTCATAAAAAGGTTTATTGTAAAATGATTCATTTTTACTGTTTTGAAAAGTAAGTTAAATGTCTTAAGTAAACAGTGTCTATAACGTCTCTAGCCAGGACCCACGAATAAAACTCCGGATCAGATTTTTTTTGTGATTACCTAATGTTTATAGAGGATGAGAGCATTACATTTATCAATTACTTTATCACAGGAAAGTGTATTTTAGCTTTGGGCCCGTTAAAGGGTTAAAATAAATGACATCAATCTTGACCTGATGTGTATATTTTTTTTATAAAATAAAAATTAAATAATTTAAGCTTCACTTTAAGTGAAAAAATGCATTTAAATATAAATCTAAAGCAAATTGTTAATGTTTAAAGTCTTTCATTAAAAATCATTAATTGTGAAAAAAAATCTCGCATTTTAAAGCATCCAAACAACAACAAAAAATGCATGTAATTACTCGAATGTAACAAATATATATTTATATTAAAGGTTATATGTTTTTTTTTAATTCATAGTTGAAAAATATATAGAAAACAAACAAAAAAAGTTGTTGTAAGTCAAAAATATTGCAAATCTTAGGATATAAAATAGCTGAAAAACTTATATACGCATTGAAATTTGCAAATCATGTTTGAAGAAGCAAATATCAAATGAATAAGTTATTAATTACCAAATTAAATTAACAGAAATCTTTTTTGAGTCTCTCAAAGAAGTATATATTTCTCTATTTTTTTTCTATATTTGAAGTATTTATATTACCCATATAGGGTGTATCAGTATAGCAGTTAGAAACTTTCAAGACAGGTAGAGTACACCTAAGCGATAGAAAATACCTTATAACTCCATGGGCGGAAACGCTTTCCCAACGTGATAGTGACGACACAAAATGCGAGAAAGCCGGGGTAAAAATAAAAGGAGGAAACATGTTTATTATTTTGGTACAATAAAAATACTAGGAAGTATTTGATTGATGTATGCGATAGATGGCGCTACGCAAACCGAAGCATCAGATGAAAGGGCTTGCGCACAAGCGGTTTTGTTTCCGCGCTTGCTATGAAGCTTCGTTTCGCCTGCCGACAAAGTGGTAGAAGGATGGGACACTACACGAACACTGAGCCCGCCGACATGCAATTGCCATACGGAGGCTGCTGATTGCAATTGGTGAGTCGCACAGTGGTTTTACGCCGAACCAAAATGCAAACCCCTAGCGATGCCTTCTTCGCGCTTGCACTTGAGATTACCGACAGCGGATCCTTCATCGTGGACGCACAGGAACGTAAGAGAAAAGTAAAAAAGCCAAACAACAAGGAGACTGTGCTGTGTTTGGTATGAAACAATCCGAGAACTAGTAAGTGGTCTATCCATCCACAATCATGTCGGGATTTTCCATTTGAACGCCTGGTGGATCCTGCATATAACCGTCGTGCACCCCTATTGTCCCTTTAATGTTCCTTTTTCTTATTTTTTTATTGTACTAACAATAATAACCATGTTTTCTCCTTTTATTCGTGTCCTGTCTTGTGTTTTGTGCAGCACCAGGAATGCGTTTTCGACCATGTGATTTCCCATCGTCTAGGTCAGGGGCTGCGAACCTTTATAAATCAACGTGCCATTTTTTCTTAAGAAATGTTTAATGAGATATAGACGCCCCGTAAAATTATTTGACTTGTGATTATTGGAAAAATAGCAAAACTAAGCACTAACTCAAAAATCTTTGCTCATTAAGAAAATATACTTTTCGCACTGTATAGTAGTAAAGGATTTAGTTATACGTGTAATTTAAATTAAAGTAACATTAGTGTGACTTTTGTTGTTGAAAATTAGATGACAAATAACTTATACTAGGATAGTAAGATGTTACTTTTATTAGAATGCAGGCTGAATGGGAGTTATCAGTAAAACGGTTTCTAAGCGAGTCTTTAATGTTATTCACCTCTGATAATAACTCGCTGGCTTAGGTCTCCAGGCCTAGGTAGATGAAAATATCTTTATAATAGCATAAGCCATCTTCTTAAATAGTTAAATGTGTTTGGAATCGAATTTCACGTTTTCAAAATTTCATTATATTGGCATTTTTAATACATATAAATTCCAAATATGTCCTGGTTTCAATAAGTTATTTGAATCCATATATTGAACTACACTGGAAATCAATCCGTTTCATTTTAATTTTTACAATTTTCATCCAGTCGAATTGGAACAAGTTTAGTTTGCCAAATGAAGTCGCAATAAGGTACATAATAAACGAGGATTTTCAATAATTATTTGAGCTGAAACCAACTCGTTGAAAATTCTTTGATTGGTGAATCAATTAAGGAAGGATTTTCTCTAATAGCTTTTCCTTCCCCTGGTTCCTCATGTATATTTAAATTTTTGATATATTTTTCCTACTTTAGGAAGTAATTATAGTTTCATGTAATAATATCATTTATGCAAACACGCAGTTTTGCTTCAAAAGTACGAATGAGAACCCCATGAGAATTACTTCCTAATGAACTTTGTTATTTTGAACTAAAATGCAAGCCAATCTAATCAGTGGCATGTCCAAAATATTGTGTCGTGTGCCATAGGTTTGCCATCCCTCGTCTAGGTGTTTCTTATCTGTACTGAAAGCTTGTAATCACTGTACTGATACACCCTGCATATAAATAACCGCACACATCTCTCATTTTTAATAAAAATACTGTTTCCAATGATCGCTTTTTAATCATATGATTATTATTACTAATGAATTAGTTTTCTTTTAAAACTGTGTAAATATGTTTTTAGATTTGACTTAAATTTCCTTGAATTGTAAAGCGCATGCACAATGACATAGTATAATCTACATCGTAAACTAGATTTACAAAGCTATAATGTGAAACAGTTTATTTGCATTTTTACATTAAAAGAATATTAAAATGCTTCAAAAATATTTAAAAACCTTCAAATGTTATTATTTCCATACTCTGAATCTCTGGTACTTGTATTCTTTCCATATAAAATTCTCTAAATATTTACTTACAACTACAATATATTCTGTAATATACGATACGTATTGTATAAATTATGATATTTACTCTGTCTTAGTTTACCCTTTTACATATAATATATATTTCTCGTAAACTGTAGCTTGTAATGAAATAATTATAATAATATCAATTAGTAAATTTACACTTTTCTAAAAATTTTAAATTAATGCAAGCAGAAATATTTTAATATCAGCTTCTAGCAATGGAATTTTAGTTTTTTCCGAATTTCTTCGTTTTCATTCTCAATAATTTTGTTACGAAGATCGGGGTCCATGGATTTTGTTATCAGTCCCAAACAACAAAACATTTCCTTAAAAGGGATGGAATTTACTTTTGAAAAACAATTCTTAAAAAGTACAGAATAAAGCCATAAAATTCACACAAGGTTTCACACCTTCTATTGCATTTAGACTCAACTATCAGTGTCTAAAGTACAAGTACGCAGTGCTAAAGATTATCTGTATAAGCAACCTCTCACTAGTGAGTATTACTTCAGCTTTTTTCAAAGGCTGAAGTAATACTAACCAAGTCTTCGTAAGTTACAGCTATTTATATACTGCGCGGCTGACTTCCAGCTGATTTTTGAAAAATCCTTATACGTCATAGACCGTGACGTTAATAAATTTCTCCAGTAATTTCTAGAAGCATCCATGTGATAGCCCTGTCGCCAAATTTGGTCAAAAAATTATTTCTTGGCAGTATTGCCAATATATCTCCATATTTTCATTGAAACACCATTATAGGGCATGTAAGGGATGGCGAATATTACAATTTTATAGTAGCATAAATACAACAGAAAGCAATATTAACGTATTAAACTTCTGGATATAAATTATTTACCCTATTTTAAGCATTAATTACGTAAAACTCATTACAACATATTTAAATATAGAGTACCAGAGAACAAACTTATTAACACGTTAATAGCTCGTTTACGTAGTGGTTTAAAAAATAAAACCATGCGAAATTATGCATAAGATTAAATTAAAAACATATATTTATTTTTCCAAAACTTGTTTTAAATGAAAGAACATAAGCAGTGGGATTACATTTAAAATTATATTAAATTTAATCATTCCCTATTAAACATAAATGACTTATTTTTCTTGAAAAGAAATATGTACCCTAAAATGAATTTGTTTTCATCATCGTGCTTCAACGGTTTTGAAAGCGCTTACAGAAACTGCGCAAATTTTTCATCGAAAAATTTGTTAAATAATGGTCATAAATTTCCATGGCTTGTTACATTAAATATTCACCAGCGAGAGTCGATAGAAATCCATTTTTATGCTCGGCCGAATCTTAGATATAAGTTACGACGAGAGACAAAACAAACAAAGGACAAAATAAAAAAATTTCATTTTAGCAGTGACAACTTGAAGTTTCGTGCGCTATTGCTTATTATAGATTTTTTGAATTAATTTGTCAATAACAGGTAATGAAGGTTTTTAATTTTTGAACAATTCTCATCAGTTAGCAAAAGAAGATTGAAATAAAGAGTAATATGTGTTATTTTAGATAAATAATAAACTCTATATTTAAGTATAGAAATAAACATGATTATTAATATTGAAAGGGCTAGAATTTAGTAAAGATTATTTAGTTTGAAGTCTAAGCATTCAAGTATAATAACGGAAAATTCAATATGTTAAAAATAATTTTATCCTACATGTAACTTTAAAGAATAAGTGTAACATGTTTCATGATTTAACAGAAGTTAGGGTAGATATATATCCCTATTATATACTTTTACAGATTTTAAGATCCTATTTATAATAATTATTACATAAGGGTTACCCAAATGAAGAGGGGACAAGTCGAATAAAAATAATACTTGTACTGTAATTTAAAATAAATCGCCTTGGCCGTTGGTCCCAGTTTCGACAGTAGGTCTATGTCTTTGTTGTAGAAAGATTTTGGTTGATTCTCGAGGAAGCCCTACACAGCTTCCTTCACCTCTCCATCCGAGTGGAAATATAATGCTCTCTGAAGGGGGAAAAAGTGTTGAAGATTTCAGAGAGGCAGATGTGGACTGTACGACGGGTGTTCTAACACTTTTCAACAGAATTTTTTAAAGGTTGTCTGGCTTCAAGGGAGACGTTTTGTCCGGCATTGTCATGGAGATCTGACATCGTTTGCCACCCTTCACGAACCCTTTTACCCCAATTGTTCGAACTAAGCAGTGATCTCCATTGACTGTCCCCTTTCACTGATGGATGCCTACATCCAGCTCACATTGCGCAACCAAAAACCACACAACCCTGCATTGCTCCGATATGGATGCCTCCATGAATATCACGATTTTACTTTTGATCTATTTCCTCTACCAAGAACAGGTTTTCATCATCGCACGTGGTATGCGGTGTACATATCCTACCTCACTTTATAGCCATGATCGGTAGCGCTGCTAAAGCTGGAATCCTTGTGACACAATTGCAAGTGATCACTTTTCATTTGGGTAACCCTTATACTACTATATACGTTAGCTAGTGTGTTGAATATTTATTATAGGAAATGTGTATTATAAATAGAGAAATTAAAATAAATTTTATACCCATATCTATATTATATTACACTTTAAAACTCTTTTTATTGAACTACCTCCCGTGGAAGTACCAAAGAAGGCATTGCAATAAAATAAATACGTTTATTATGACTATTTAAATTCAACGAAGCTAGTGGAGTCATCAGGTTTATTGTTAATTTAAGTGTCTATAATAGTAAATGGAATAATTATCGTGAATAGTAGAGGAGCCCCTTAGTAATAATAAGCATCCTTAACCCTTTAGGCGCCACCGACGTGTATACACGTCCTGCTGAGCTAGCGCGTTTAGCGTCCCAGACGCGTATACTCTTCTTTCAAAGGACGACATTTTGCATTGAGCTGTTCTGTTTAAAACTAGTTCTGCAGCTTTGGAATACAATAAAATTACATTGGCATTGCTTCTAAAGAATTTTCTTATTTCAGAGATGTGGGGAAGGAACTTGTGAAAGGGGCCATATTCCAGGAACGATAAAATCCTTATCTAATCAGTTTTTCCTGTTTTTTCGTTTGATTGTGCTCTTTTCTATCCTTCATTTGCTCTCATTTTTGCTTACTGTGTGTAATAGTGTGTTAGTGCAAGGAAAATACTAACCGTGAATCTCGCTATCAATACTCTGCTCGTGTTGCTGTTCATGAGTCCAACCCTCTTTCCGAATATATTACACAGCAGATATAAATTATAACTTTTTTTCTTATTATATTAAAACTCTAGACATCAATTTTTGAATTAAAAAAAAATTCTTTTTTTTTCTTCTTTAAAGTGAAAGCAAACGATTTTTAGGTAGGAAAAAAATGTCTCTTTCTTTCCTCTCAATAAACCGCGCAACAAAACGCGTGTGGGAAAAACGGGAGCACTAGGAAGGGGGGTGAATTTCGTAGCTTTAGGGGTTAAATGTGAACCCTTGGTTCCTTTCACTTGAGTCTCTATAACTGTAATTTTGTTTTTCTAACTCTGTACGGCAACAATGTCCTACGTCCTACTTCCCTCTTCCCTTGACTATAAATAGCAACTTTCACTAACGTAAATCAAGGTTTTTTTACCGAAAGCGGTTTAATAATCATATGACATCATTGACAGAATATTCTTAAGATGTTTAGTAAGAATCACGCATAAACCCCTAGCAACTTAACCGAAAAAAATATGATAAATAATAATATGCCAATTAGTATAGTTTACTGATAGAAAAAAGGATTATGATTAAATAGTAATAACTTTGTAATCAGATTTTTTCCCTTTTGATTTTGAATAAGCCAAATTTTGATCCATTTGCTGTGTATTATATATGACAATCTTTTTATTTTATTCCATTTTACTTCACAATTTACATTTGCTATATCCTCCCAATATTTTTCTACTTCGTTTGCAATATCCTAAGCCATTTTTATTTTATTTCATTTAATAGTACACATGTACATATGCACATTTGTTAAGCAGATTATATAGAGTTATTATAAATGATTATAGAAAAAGGAAATTGAAATAATAAGTTTCTAAGCTTGTTAACATGACAAATAAAGAGTAAAATAATCTCACAAAACTTGCTAGGGTTTTTTTCTTTTTTAAATTTTTCGTAAATCTATAAGTAATAAAAAATATCAATTATAAAATTAGAGTTAAATAAAATTTTCTTGATATTCTTATGATACAATCGTTTATAGCGTTCAATTGGGATTTTTATAATCATTTGTAGTTGCTTTTCTATTTTTTCTATTACAGAGCAGCACAAAAATAGAGTTTAAAATGTGTTTGTGTGTGCAGCAAACCTATAAAAATTGTTTAAATATGTTAAAAGATTAATGAATTAAAATCTATGAACTCACAAAGAAATTATCTTAGCAAAATTGATGTTTTTTAACTCTTTTCAATAGTATTAAATATTTCAAAACCTCCGTAGGACAAACATATTTTAACATGTTTCTTAGAAAAAAGAAATCCTATCACTCACAAGAAATACAAATAAATGATTATCAAATAAATTAAAACCAAATTTTACAATGCAACTTTTAGAACCATATATAAGTTTAAAAATTCTATACAAAAGTTTTTGTTGTTGCTTCACTCTTTATATTGTTTAAAGAAATAGTACTTTCTTTTTCAATTTAAGCTTCTTTTACACTTAGTTAAAAAAGACATTAAAATATACAAATTACATAGTCTCTGAAGATTTAAAAGTAAATTACTCAAATATCATATCCCTAGGTAGAAAGCTGAAGTGTCTTCCATAAACTACCTCAAGTTATCACAACCAAAAACACAGAGAATAAATCTTCTAGTTAAATTAAATCTGTTCTAGAAATTACCTTCTCTTTTACAAAATAATTGCTTGAAAATTTATTTTCTTTCTTTTGCCTCAAAAAAACTAATAGGGGTTTTTTTTCCTATTGTAAGAAATCCTCATTGGGAAAAACTGGTAACACTTTCTTTAGATTTTAAGTATTAAAAGGAAGAAATTAATATCTTATTTAATTCTTAGATCTAAACATGTGTTATTTTCCTTTGAACCTCACGAGATGAAATACACGTTAGAAAAAATAATTTGAAAAAAATAAAAAAAACATTAAATATATATCTCTTTATCAGAATTAAAATATCATTTATGATTATTATACGATAGTAGATTCTCTTAAGACATTAGGCCTGAAACATTGCATATTCTGGATTGTGTATCTGTGTATGGATATCTCAATGAAAAAGATAAAAGATGGGGTGAAATTAAGAAAAGGAAATAAGATTATTTTTCATATATTTCATGTGGAAATAATTTATTTCGTCAAGATTTAATTTAACATCAAATGCGGGTATCAATTCTATATGCTTCAAGAGAGCAATTTAAGAGATCATATTTAATTAATTTCTTCGGCAAAGTATTTTGAGAACTGTTACTCATTCCATAAATTGTGTACTTAAAAATTTCTAAGAATTAAATGTTTCATTTTTAGCGTAGATTTTGAAGAAATGTGTCCTTTTTTTATTGTTCAATATTATATTCCCGTTTTTTTTAATAAGTCTGTAAAAAATTATGTTTTAAGCACAACTATTTAATTTTGTAACGCAAAACGTAAACATAATTACCTTCATAAAATATTGTTATAGGCTTTGTGTTTCTCCTGACACAGATACAATTGCTTAAGATTTATAGTCTAGTTAAAATATGTATCCAACAAGAAAAACAAATGTAAATTAAATTCTGAGAACAAAACATTCCTCTTAAAATCCTTAGGACATAGCGAAAGGGTAGAAATAATTGAGTTATTAATTAAATGATGTCAGCTAGAAATATATTATTTTGACTTGTTAGGGTAGAACAAATAACAACTAGGAAATAATATTATGGGGTCTTTTCACAGAGAACCATCAGAATGCCTTTACATGACATTGAATGATTGACAAGTTGGGTGTAGTTTAAAGAGTGTGACCCAAGTTTGTTGCACAAAAGTCTTATTTCAGAAGCTTGTAAAGACTTGCAAATGACAAGTACAGATGTAAGAAAGGTAGGAGGTGTTCAATTGAGAAGAACAAGTGTTGACTGGTTTATCTATCTGACGGCTCAAGCAGTCGGATGACATAGCAGTCGGATGACAGATATCAGAGTTTAATGTGACCAGACGTCTACAAAAACGTGACCTATTTGTCCGTCATCTATATTACTACGTACTATTAACAGCAGTCTATTGGCGGCACCGTTTACAAAGTCGTTAAGAACGCAAAAATTGGGTATCTAATTCACAACATTCTGTTGACTGATGATAGTCGTTTCAGTCTGAGCAACGATTCTCACTGCCAGTTGATATGGAGGGAAGGACTTGGTTTATCTCACTAACATCAGAGAAAATGACTATTGGGATCGTCCTGGAATGCTTGTGCGGGGAAGTATTATATTAAGTGGATGAAAACGGAGTTCCATATTTTCGTCAGAGAATCGCTTACCTGCGGCTGTACCGAAGGGCCATTAGTGCCACTTTATTTTTGAGGACGACAGTGCATTTTCTCACAGGACCTCTGCTGTTGAGGAGATTCTAGTAAGTGAAGACATCTGCAAGATGGATTCACTTGCGTGCTTCCTGATTTAAAACCTATTGAGCAAGTGTGCGTTACTTTGGGTAGACGCCTGGCAGCTAGATCATACAATCCCAAGAACACCAGACAGTTGAAATATATGCTCCTTGAAGAATGGCTGAAAAACTGTTCGATAATTTGGAATTCACTATCAGCAGACAATATCACGCATCCATTGCAGTTAGAAGAGCTCCTATCCTTTACTAAGGCACATTGTGGTTTGTTTTTCTTCCTCATGGCCAGACAATGTTTTTTACTAATGCCATTCTGTCAATAAAGTTTTTTTTTCCTTTTTCGTTCCATAATTTATGCGAACAATTCAATGTGTGGTTATTATACTTTCAGCAACCTTCAACTGCTACATTGTGTCTCTGTACTGTGAATTGCACGTAACCAAGGTAATTTTTTTCGGAATTTTGGCATAGTCGGAGAAGTTGCTTAACTTTGGCACATTCGTTTATATGTATATAGGTATACATACATGCGTGTATACACATCATACACGTGTGTGTGTGTGCTAACATACACACACACACACACACATATATATATATATATATATATAAGCAAATACGTAAAATCTTAGTTGGTTCCTTTTGATAATTTTTTTAATTCCAGCAACAGAAAAGAAATTTAATATTAAACACACTAGCGTATCATAATTCAAACAAAATACATGTTATGTAAGAGCTTTGAAAGTACTCTATAGCGTGAACCATAATTTACCCTCATATATTAAAATAAAAATTGGAGAATTCAGAAATGTTTATGGCGAGAAGAAAGTTTTGCATCAAAAAAAGAATTATTTTTAACTTTCCAGAAAATCATATTTCTTTCTATAATCTCTCTTTCCTTTCTAAAACGATCTCTTGCGGGTTATTTTATGCCAGCAAAAAGAAATAAACTTTCGTGTGAAATTTAATACAACAAATAAAATTGAAAGCAACAAAATTTGAAAAATGGAGGTAAAGAAAGAATAGTTAACAAAAAATTTAAAGCGTTGATATATTTTTTCAAACTCGAGTAAGATATTTGATATTCAGGAAAATAGAAAACTATATGATGTTATAACAAAAAATTAAACTGTCAATTCTTAATTTTAGTTAAGATTTAGCTAAATCTGATTTTATACTCTTCATCCAGCTAATTAATTTACTCTGAAATAATAATAATAATAATGTACAGGGTGTCCAGGCTTAAAGTATTCAAAAGTTATCGCTTATTTTTCGAAACTACCCATCAGAATGTAATGAAATGCTCATCCATGGATTGTAAATCCCTCCGAGATTTTCGGGCCTAGTCCGATCAGCCGCACGTGCACGCAATCGCATACGATAAACTTGTTACACTGACTTCATTAGTAAAGATGTGGATACCAGAGCAAAAGGTACAGTGTTTATCTTGGTTAACGGAATTTAAATATGTCACGCGTGTACAGCGATATGTTTGATCAGAATGGAATGTCGATCCTCGGATGTCTAAATCTATCCACCAATGGGAAAGAATATCAAAGGTGACGGGAACTTTGGTACCACAAACTGGTGAATTTCCTTAAGTTTTCTTAATAGAAGAGACTGTATTGATTGTGTGCGCGATTCATTTCTTAGGAGCCTTGATAAGTCTCTTGGGCAATACAGTAATGACATCCCATGCTGTTCGCCTCTGTACATGCGCGTGACTGATTTAAATTCCGTTAACCAAAGTACTCACAACACCATTTGCTTTGGGGTCCACATCTTTAATAATGAAGTCAGTGTAACAAGTTTATCGACTGTGATTGCCGAATAAAGTGCGCACGTGCGGCCCGTCGGACTAGACCCAGAAATTTTCGGTGGGTTTTCCAATTCACGTATGAACAGCTTATTACATTGTGATGGGTGGTTCCGAAAAAAATAAGACATAATTTTTCAATATTTTAAACCCAGACATCATGTGCAATAAACGGGGACTAAGCATACGAGACTTGTTTTTACACTAAATTATTTAAAAATTTTCGTACCTGTGAATTTTTAATTTCTATTTTACATCGTTCGATTTTTTTTAAATTGATGTTGCATTACATCTCCAAAGTAAAAAATATTATGTAATAACTGTACAATAAAAATACAAATTTTATTATTAAATTACATTTACAAATTAATTAAGAGAAGTTCATGCTATACGTTCCGTCATTTTGCATGTTCAGTTAGATATAAATCATTTTTATCGATATTTTTAGAGAACTAGAAAGAAATAAGGCAAAACGTTTGATTTGATTTTAATTTGCATCGTACATTGAAACAATACGAGGGCAATTGGTGATGGATCTCTAATTTTGATCCACGGTCAAATGACAAAGACAACACCTGAGCTAACATGCCGCTCTTTGAACTTCCACACCCCGACTATGACGCCGGCATCTTCAGTGTGTCCAAGTTTCGAATCCGCCACTCGACAAAACCGACCACGAGCGTGACCATACGAGTTCCTCTGTCATAAGGAAACAAAAATTGGTACTTTCGGAGTTAATTTATGAAATAAACAGTTATTTATCTTAATATTGAAACACTTCATGTATATTATTTTCATAACAGCAATATTCTCTCAGTTTTACAAGCAATGTTTGCTTCAAAGAGTGAAATTTTGTAACAAAATAATGGCGATCATGAAACATGTGAGCAGGTGTACCAGATTTGCGACATTATCGTTGCCGGCGAAAAGTACGATATTACCAAGGAATCATCGAGAAAGTTCTAAGATTGATTCTTCTAGAAATAACAATGAGGCTATACAAAAGATCATTTAAACAAAGGTCAGTTAAGTTCAGAAGAGAGCTCAATCGAGATTGGTATCTGCTTGTGCGTTGGCTGCGATAAGAGCAATTTGGTGTGGTGTGGTAGTTAGAATAGGGAGGTACCAGCCTCAGAAGTCGTCCACGTCACTTGACCATGGTTCAAAATTTCGTGGTTTGTCGCCAAAAGCCATCGTGTAGTTGAACAGTGCGACGTTAATATTAACTCACTCACTCACGATAAGAGCGAGAGAGTTTATCTCTTTGAGTTTTTCCTAGTGGAACTGTTCTAGAAAGCCGTTTCTAGAAAATTGTAAATGTTATTTAAAACGAATGCATTTTGTACTATTGTTAATAATCTGATATAATATTTCGTTGTGTATATACGTCGATTTGTCTTTGTTTAGTCATTTGTTCATTCTTTTGTCTGGTTAATAAAGTTTAAAGTAATGGACTTTTTAAAATTCTATTTTCTTGGAAGTTTTTAAATTTGTTTAATGAAACATAAAATTTGGATGCAATATTCGTGTTTTAATTTAGTGGATTTTTCTATGGCATCCCTCGAGTGTATAATACATGGATAACTACCGTACATTTTTTTACACATTGACGTGAGGAAAACAATGTTGTCAAATGTTGGAACACCTTTCAATCAAATAACTACGACTATAAAGCAAAAGTCAGATGTCATTGACGATAGTTTTATATCTGGTAGCCCTCCCTGAACTTTTTCGGTATTAATGAGACTTTTAGAATCTTTATTGAAAAAAATTAGTAGAAAGAGAAATTTGTATACGGCAGGTAATCGTCGATCTATGCTTTATACTCTAGAGGAAAACTCGTTGCATGATGTTCATATGCTTTTAAATATCTCAGTAAATGAATGCGAATTTTACAAACTGTTCCAAATTTCGGATTCAGATGCTGATTATAAAGGACTTATTTGAATTTTTTGTTCTTTTAAATTACAAATTCTGATAAAAAAAATCCAAATATTTAAAATATTAAAATCGCTTGAGCATGAATAATAATTTTTTTACAAAACCATTATTCCAAAACTACATTTTGTCCAAGATATGGGACTTCGTATATAAGAATGCGAAATTAATTTAAGTTGAAAACGTTCCAGAAATTTTGCGCTTACCCACAGAAATATACAATATATATTATTGCTATTATTATTACTTAGTGAAATATCTATACATTTAGCTGTATTAAAACTCATTTTTAGTATAATTACTATTTTGTTTTTATTTATGTATATCACGCTTCCAAGCCACAGGTCCGGGTCTCTGTCCTCAGGCTTCGCCAACACCTGAGAGGTGTTGGCTGGGCAAGTTCGACCCTCGACCCAGACTTTCATCCCTTCAGTGGATCGATAAATGAGTACCAAGCTTGCTTGGGGACTAAGCACTGGAGGTTTCGCTTCTGTCTGAACACCTGATAGGGACATCTGCACATGCACTTCAGCGCCCAGTAGTCACGTATGCTGAGATGGGCACAATACGAGGTCTGGCTATTAAATAACGAGACTGCGCGCCTAGATTGCGTCCTAGAGGAGCGGGGGGAAAACAAATAGTGAGTTGGGTATCCGGAAATCTTCTCTATTCACGTACCAAAACACGTTTTCGTCACTATTATAGTATTTGTGCAGTAGCGTTTTGAAACGAACGTGTTTTTTTCTCGTGCCATAAACCATGTGTGACGAAAAACAGGAGCAACGTATCAATCTCAAATTTCTCTTTAAGTTGAAAAGAACTCCGACTGAGTGATATAAATTGTTGCAAGGGGACTATGGGGATAATTCTCTATCTCGTGCGCGTGTTTTTCAGTGGTGTAAGCGCTTCAGTGTGGGCCGAGAGAGCACTGAAGATGACCAGCGCCCAGGTCGCCTTGTCACTGTTTCCTGAGTTGAAACAGTGACCAAAATTAACCAAATTGTGCGTGCAAATCGTCGAATGAGCATCCGGATGATTGTGGAGGCTGTAAACGCCGATAAAGAAACGGTTAGATAAATTTTACACGAGGAATTACACATGACAAAAGTCTGTGCGAAGTTGGTGTCAAAAAACCTGACTCCTGACCAAAAGCTCTTGCGTCAACAGGTTTGCTCAGATTTCCTTGAAAGATTAGAAGAAGATTCCTGATGGATGAAAAACATTATTACTTGCGACGAAACGTGGATCAAATCAAAATTCAAGGCAATGTTGATCTTTTTTTTCGACATTAACGGTATCGTGATGACTGAATGGGTTTCTGAGGGTCAGACTGTCAACCAGGCTTACTATTTGTCAGTTTTGGTATCACTGCGAGAACGAGTTTGTAAGAAATGGCCCGAGTTGTGGAAGAACAACTCGTGGATTTTGCACCAGGACAAGGCACCTGCCCATAACGCACTATCTGTGAAACGGTATTTGGCCGATAAACGCACTCCAGTGCTCGAACATGCGCCGTACTCGCCAGATTTGGCACCGTGCGACTTTTTTTTGTTTCCGAAGATAAAATCTGCTTTGAAAGGGACCGACCCGATTTGAGTCGTTGGAAGCGGTAAGCGAAAAACGGCAGAGCTCCTAAAGGCCCTCACCAAAGAAGACTTCTTCCACTGCTTTGATCAATGGGAAAAACGTGTGGAAAGGTGTGTGGCGAGGGGAGGGGAGTATATTTAAGGGGAGCATTCGAATGTAAAATAATTTTTATAATAAAACCCTTTTTTCTGACCAGTCTCGTTATTTAATAGCCAGACGTAGTCCTTGGTCCTCATGGGCTGCTGCGCCACTGAGTTTAGTTTTATGAATGTATATCAACTTAAAAATAAATTATTCTTGATTCAATACTCTTAATTGGAATAATATTGGATAAACTTGATACTTAATATTGTAAAGCTGATTTATATTTGAATATTCATTTCTAATTACCCATATTAAAAGCATTGCTTGTATTCTATTTCATCGATTCTTCTTTCAGCAAGCCCATGGTCCCTCCGTGGAGTTAAAGTAAACATCTTCATTATTGTATTATATGACGTCGTTCTCAAAGGCAGCTGAATGAGAGGATAAACTTGCATGGCACTTTTGTTCTTGAAGAAGAATATATGCTGGACTGTTGCAGTTATTAAGTGGATATTACATTTAGGATAGTTTTTAATTTCACGAGCAGTTGAATTTTGGTTCATATAACTTAACTATTTCTGCCTGAGTTGTTTATAAGTACGGTTGGATTTCCATTATCTGGGAGATCATCGTTAAAAATTTTGAAATTTTGAAATCTCCTTTTTAGAAATACATTTATTAAGCTTCTCACATCTAAAATGTGATGTTATTTGTTGGAAAGTAAATACAAGACTTTAGTTTAAGGGTTAATATTCAAATTAGTCTTTGCCGTGTAATCGATAAAACATGTTGCTGTTTTTGTGTCGAAACGTAAAAAAATGAGTTGTTATACGTGCGGTTTTTTTTTATCTGTCATCTTTTCCTTTTCGGATATACAAAGTTTAAACCGGAATCTCTGTTTTCCGGGATTTCTCATTTCCCATTCGTTCAACATTATTCAGTATTTACGACATTGCTTCTGCTAGAACAGCATTCGGACTGTAAACTTAAAAAAATGGCTTAAAATATCATTTGAATGTGATGGAATTTTATATTTTAAAGTTAGTTTTATAAGAAACAACCATAGAGAGAGAGCCCTAAATACTTCACAATAAACAGATAGGTGAAAAAATGTTGACGAGGAACAAAAGTGTTACTACTTAAACTAAAACACACACAATAATTCAGCCTGGTCATCAAATATTGAATGATGATGAATTCGTACATTGCATTACCAGAACCATGGAAAATAAGCCAACTCTACAACTGACTTCATATCGTAATGTAAGTCAAAGTTCTGCGATAACAAACGTCAAAGCTCTTATTTATTATTAAGAACGTTAAGAAGATAGCAACTGTGCTGAATTTTTTCCCTGCTAAATCTACCCGGTGCGATTCGCTGAAAGATTACTTAAAAGACGACCAAGAAAATTTAACGTCTGTTTTCAGTCAGTAAATAATTCTAAATTAGTGAGTGCAAAGTGTTTTAAAATAGAGTTCCTGAAATATTAAAAAAAATTCAATTTAAATTTAAATTAATTTATTCGGTTTCATTTCTATATATAATGGATTAACCGGGATTCCCCTCCCTCCAAGATTAAGGATTTCACATCAGTTATGTCTAATTGGCAGTCTATTTTATTCCCTTCATCCTGGCAAAGACTTTGTTTTACTTCTAATCATAGTTAAATAAACAACTGTTTTCATTAAAATCGTCCCACTTTCGCGTGAAATCTATTTCCTACAAGACTTTGGGGGTCACCGTCTTTGAAGACACGTTCGTTGGCCTTACCGTCGTTCCAAGTCTTCCTTTTCTCAGAAGTAATGTTGATCTTTTCTCAGAAAAACCGATGAATCTTTTGCAACCCTGTTCCTCTAGCAGGAACTCAGGCACATAAACTATCTATGCCTTATCGCAGACAAATTCTGAGGTCGGTCGACTGGCCGACTTCCGAACTCCACCGACGTTTACATAGCTTCTTGGAAATTCCCAGAATGTACGATTCCAGTGACTTTCGTTAAATGTTTTTAGCAATATAATTTTTCGACGGCAATAATGTCATAAATCTGTTAACCTTCAACACATATTCAAAATTTGCCGTAATCCTCTAAGTTTATGCTGGTAAGAGTACCTTATCTGTAAAACTCTTTTTCCACAAGCAGTGTATCGTTACAGCGAAAATAACATAACTGAGTGAGTTAATGAATATTAACTTCACACTGTTCAGCTACACGAGGGCTTTTAATGACGGACTTCGTATTATTGAACCATGGTCAAGTGACAAGGACGACTGCTGAACTGGCAACCCCCTCTCTTAACTACCATACCAACGGGAGGACGTTTGAGCTCAAAACAGATTTAATGTACATCGCTCCCCTACATGGCGGGTATTTAGGGATACTAGGCTCGAATTATGACACGCCAGCCATGATCCGATACCTTGTCCACTTGTCTACCACGGTCATAACAACATAATCGATGTGTTTAACTGTGCTCCTCTTGAAAATAAAGACAAACTCCTAAGATCATTTAATTTATATTTTTTGTTAAATTTTTCAGTAAACCTTAACAATTTATGATAATGAGCTACATATTATCATCAAAACTACTTTAAGGAAAACTATTGTTGAACAAAATGCTTTTCACTGTATTTAATTCTAAATACATTGTTTTAATGCATTGTTCTATTTGTTTTTAAATAACTCTAAACTCTTCACGATAAAAACAATCTAATACCTGGCATTATTTTTTGAACGAGGCAATAAAAAATATTTTTTTCAGCTCAGAATTTTTAAAGGTTACATTTTGCTCTTTTACTTTTACAACAAAAATAGGAAGAAATATCAACAAAAATTATTAAAAGTCTGAAAAAGTTTCAGCTCTTCATATCATATGTCATTTTTTCAAGAACAAAGACGTTTAACTCAAAAATGTTACTTTGACAATTACAAAAATTTATTTGGTGAAATTAATATTTACTTCGGAAAGAGGTTAGTAACTTTGTTTTTATCGACAAATACTTTGTATTTTTCAGAAGTTTTGCTTCTTTTATTTTGTTAGTTTATCAATTAGCTATAATTTTTATATTTTATAAACGATTTTTGTTTGAGTAAAAGTTTGTTGTGTGTAAAGGCCTACACCAGAGGTGACCAAACTTTTCTGTCTCATAAACTCCTTATAATGTTTTTCGGTTTGAGGAAGAAATCCTACTCACCTAATAATGAAGTTTTGCAAATTCTTTGAGTTTTGAAATTTCTTTTTGACAGCTACTTTAAAATTTTAAATTTCTAACTGCAGTGAAGTACAGTGTTAAAAATAAAACATATGTTAACTGAATTAAAATATAATTAATACAAAACATAATTGTTACATTTAATAACTGAGCAACAAACAAATGTTTTAAAGGAAGGAATAAAGCTGATGTTTAATCATTTTCTTTTGTTTCGGGGTTTTACAACCACTCTGAAACTCTTTCGTACCCTAAAAAACAATTAAACCCTTTCTGAAGATATTCCATAATTTGAGATAAAGAGCAGGAATATATTTTAAAGAAAAAAGTGCTAACACCCCTTTATAAATTCTACTTCAAAAAATCTTCAATTGTGCCTATTCCTAACACAATTGATCTTGCAATCTGACATTTTTTACGGATATGACTATATGAATTCATAGCCTAATGTAGGTATTCATTTTCAAAATCTGAATACAGGGCATTTAAATTTGAAAGTAGGTTAAACCGTCATTTTTCAGGCAGATTGTCTGTGACAAATTTAGAAACTGGGAAAACTCACGACATCCAACATTATAATTATTTAGTTTAATTCTGGAAAGCAACGCAGAAATGAAATGTGTTAATCCTTGTTTTTACAAAGCGTATGCTGTCGCTTTATAACTGCAAATTCACCTTATTGAATTTAGTAAATAAATCTGTTAAATAAGTAAATCTGATTTGCCCTTGATAAATTTTCTTCTAAAATAAACGTCATTACCTGGTTTATTGACAACCTCTATCGTAGACTTCTATTAACAACTCATGGACGTGGACCCCTTGCAGATCGCCATAGACCAGGGGCCTAGCTACCGCCGTATCAATGATACGAGGCCCCCAAGCTGAAGGAGTCCCAACATGTGTAACTACAGTCCCACTAACAGGGCTCCCATATCTAAAAAAGGGCCCCGAAGGAGTTTTGATACAGGGCCCCTTAGCTACGCCAGTGTCATAGACCCCTAGAGGTCGATGTAGACCACTTTAGGAATCAAAGGACTACACGTATACTACATTTTCCCATTCCTGTAGTTAAGCCTGTAGAAAATATGCCTCACAGAAGAAATTTTGTTCCGAATACGTATCTAAGTTCAACTGAAATAGAGTTATTGCTTTATTCTTCCTAAACATTAGTGATAGTGTCGGATGAAACCAAACAACAATGATACTTATGCCGAAGGAAACGACTGGTCGTTAAAACTGATTGCTTCAGACTCGTTGCCTTACTACTCGTGATGTCTCGATGACAAACTCATAGCACTGATGGATCCATCTGTCATATCAGGTACCATGCACAAAACAGTGCTTAAAAGTGCCATTCAGTGTCGTTTGTAGCACAGTGGAATACTCTAAGAGCCACAGGTGTCTGTTTCTACAATCAAGCATTGAATGACAAGGCATTGTTTTACAAATGAATCTCTACTCTGTCTACAACACTATAATGCAGTGTTTCTCAAACTGTGGGGCGCTCCCCCTAGGGGGGGCAATAACCCATTCGAGGGGGGCGCGAGCATATCGAAAATAAAATGTTACAAAAAATTAATTTCTTGGAATGAAGTAAAAAAATAATTTCTGACATAATAAGAAAATACAGATTTACATTGATATGATTTATATATATCATCTGGTGAAAAAACGTCATCAAAAATAAAAGATTCTACTTTGAACGCTAATTAGCTATCTATGATCCTATGACTAAATAAAAAAATATTTTGTTTGCTTTGCTGTCATCCTACGATGAGAGATTTTTTTATTATGTTTCTTTTAACATAAAATATTACTTTTGCTGACCTACGAACTTACTGGTATGGTTATCTGCGTCCTTTTCTTTTTTTTTGAAGTTGTAAGTTATATAATTCTGTTGTGCTTTTTTCAATGCGAGAGAGTTTTATGATATCTGGATAAGCATATTGAGCACTTTGAAGGTTTATTTTTATGAGTATTCTGAAACTTATAATACATAATGAAAAACGCTTTACACAATTCTTTTTTTTAACTTCTTTCCATTTTTTATATTGAATACACCATAAACACGGAAGCGATGCGCATAGTCATCCCAGAATCACGAAATCGTTAATTCTGGGAAAACTGTTTATTTGTTACCAATGGTCTTGACAGAGCATCCTTCAATAGGGAACTAAAATGAATTGATCCCATATCTTCTTTTTTTGCGAGTAGAAAACCTTTTTTTAGAATCTTAAGGTACTTGTTTTGACCGAGTTTCTGGCACGACCACTTTTGTTCAAAATTATTTTCTGGAACATGCTGCATTTTCCCTTATGAATAAATTAGCGGTTTTAATTGTGATGTTGTACGACTGATTATGGTTTATAAATGTAAATGAGCAGAATATAAAAAAAGAAATGGGCATCTGTGATCTCTGTGAAAGGAAATTGAAACTGATCAAACAAGGGAAACACTTGCTGAAGTAATGCATCGCTATATGAAATATAGATGATAGCGAAAGTAAATTTGAGAAAAGCAATGAACAAGAAAAGGAAAATTTTCAATAGCTACATTAAGAACTCCATCAGGAAAAATATGGAGCCATAAGTGTACCGCAAGATGCACTTCGCCCTGTCAAAAAGACACAAGCAAGAAAAAGTTCAACAGGATATTTGTCGATCATCAAAGGATATTAAAACTACAATAACGTGAACAATATGTGACAGTTTTGCTTGCAAATAACTTTCCTGTAATAGTGAAAAGTGTCTGTGATTTGTGCCCTTTATTAACGTCACGCACATTTGGAACAATTTAGTTCAGTTTTGTTGGATTTTTTCTCAAATTATTATTAAAAAATCCTTGAAATAGGTAAGTATATTTTCTTTTAGTTAAATTATTCACTGAAATTGTGATTTTTATTATGTATATTAAAAATAATTTTAAAAAAAAGAATTGGGATGAGTCAATCCGAGCGACCATTAACGTTAGTATCGAGTGCACTCCTGATCCCGGTCTACAACATTTTGAAGTTTTCTCGCTTTAAATATTAAAAATAACACAATTGTTATTCATTGGAATTTTACATTCATTTTTTATTACTTAACATTAATTCTAAATGCTAATTTGGTGAGGATTAAAATTACAGTTCAAAACCATTTACAATATGAGCATTCATTTCAAAAAATCATTTTACATTTTTGTATATATTGTCATGCACTTCTTTATACTCTCCTTACAATTAAGCTATTATATCAAGAATAATGTATTATCATTTTTAAAAAATAAACTCGTGTTAAAAGTGGATACTTTAGCCAGTATAAGAACAAATGTAATAATTATTAGTGACTCCCATGGACTTCCATTGCAGAGCAAAGTTTTTCAATGGAAGGCTAAAAATTAGAAATTGACACTCTGAGTTATTTTTTGATATTTAGCTCAGATCTCTATATTTTATCTTCAAAGAAGCCATCGCAGAAAATCCGGATTACGAAGGTATGATGTTGAAAATGGTAATAGTATACAAAATGCTTTTGTTTTCAGTGCAGAAAATTCCGCATCCACCTCTATCCAGAATTCAAAAAGGGATTATTACAAAATTGCCCTTTAATTTCGTCACTGGATGTAAAATCTATGAAGATTTCTTTTTAGGCAGTTGAGAGCCCTTTTGAAGTATTTTGAAATGAATCCCCCTAACCCATTCGTAACTTGCTATCAATTTGCCCTCATCTGTGTACTTGTTGATGCTTTATTATTGTTGAATGCTCGCTGTGATTTAAAAAATATATCTATCATTTTTTTTTTTTGTTTTAATCCACTGCCTTAAATACTTAATACCATGAATTTAAATTAAGGGGACACGGTACGATTCAATTGACGAAAATCGGTCAAAAAATCAAAACAAATTTGCCTAAATTATTCCTTATACGTTTCTCTATTATCGCACAAAATTTCAGAGCTCTAAATAAAAAAATTGAAGTTATGATAACTAATATGCTCGTCAAAATTCATATTCTGACATCATTCTGCTCTAGCAGACGCACTATTCATTTTCTAGCCAAATTAATTAATTCTAATTTCACAGTTAAGCAGTTTAGAAATAAAGTGAAGAGATTGTAATCCATTCTTAATGTTTGTTTACATTCGTTGAGCTATACTGCATTCTTTATTCTGCTAATTTTTATTTCATATTTTTGAAATATTTAGTTTCAGTTAACCAAAAAAAGTCTTTTCAAGACTAATTATTTTATCGTTATCAGTTTATCAGTTTTTATATGTATAAACGTATTCTAATACAGCATTTTTAATAGTGAAACATGCCTCGTACGAAGAGGAAAAACAAATCAAGTAAATTGAGTATTCAAAAGCGATGGTGTACTGAAACAAAAACTGAAAACAAAATGGATATTTCAGAGCACAATTCAAATGTTGCTCAACTCTCAAGTGGTGATAGCATTTTTAAAAATGAAAGAGTTTCTATGCAAGAAAAAAGTGTACTAGAACAAGAAAATGTTGCTGATACCTATGATGGACCAAGTTACATAATTGTTGACAAAAATGCCTTGTGTGATATTTTCAAGTATAGTTTTTGTGGTAGCTGCAACCAGTCAACTTTAAAACTTGAATTTGGACATAAATATGGATTTTCTCATCAATTGAAACTGGTGTGCAAAACATGTTCTGAGCAAAAAATGGAATGCTTTACATCTCCAAGACTTGAAAAAAATCAAATACTTCTACACCTTTCGATGTGAATGTTCGTGCTGTTCAAGCATTTCTTGCAATCAGTGGGGGCCGTGCATCGGTTGAAAAATTTGCATGTTTCTCAATATGCCTTTGATGTTAAGTAAAACTTTTAATGAAATTAAATGTTACTTCAACTCAGCATACTCTCTTGCTTCCCAAACTGTGTTGAACTATAAAATGCATACAGAAAACTGGATCAAAATGGGTCAAATACTGTTACTAATATTGCTGTTTCATTTGATGGGACATGGTTGACCCGAGGACACACATCCCAAATCGGTATTGGGTGTGTAGTTGACACTTTAACAGGATATGTTATTGACTATGAAATTATGAGCAAGTACTGTCCAACATGTATAAGTGCGAAAAAATGAATTAGGCTAAACTACAGCTGAATACGATGTTTGGTATTCTGGCCACAAAAATTCCTGCCAGATTAACCACGTTGGGACATCAGGAGCAATGGAAATGAAGGCTGCAGCTAAAATTTCGTCTCGATCAGAAGCATGTGGTTTCCGTTACACAACATTGTTATCTGATGGTGATGCTAAAACACAAATTTTTAAATAGCCTAAAAATATATGAACCAGACGCTGAGATTTTGAAAGAGGAGTGTATTAATCACGTAAGCAAAGGTTAGCCACCAGCTTACGCAATCTTGTGAAAGATTGGGGAGCTAAAGGTATCACTTTAGGAGGAAAATCTTATGGCAGTCTAAAAGAAACAACGATAAAAAACTAACGCAGTACTATCAGAAAGCTATTCTGGAAAATAAAGGGAGATATTCAGGGCATGAAAAAATCCATATATGCCACGCTTTATCACAGTATCTCGACAGATAAAAATCAATGCACATGAAATGCCCTTCTGGCAAAGATTCGTGGTGTTTTTATCGAAGAGCCTTAGCTAAAGGTGAAAAACCTGCACCACATAAATTTAATATTGGAACACCAATAAATCCAGATTATTTGACAAAAAAATTTTCCAATAAATCAAAGGTTGGCTTCTGATAGTCTTTTGAAAGGATGTGTCAGATGTCTGACTCAGAACAGCAACGAGAGTTTGCATAGCGTGATTTGGAGTAAGTGCTCTAAGGACACTTCAGCGAAATCACGACGTGTAAATATAGTTATTTCTGAGGTGGTATCAGAGTATAACTTTGGTACTTTGAAAGCCTTAAAAAAGAAATACAAAAAGGCAGCTAATTTGGATCTTGGTGAAGAAGCAGTAAAAATTGCTGCCACACGTGATTACAAACGTAAAAAAGAAAGAAATCGTCAAAGTAATCTTGCTTTTCGCATAGCACGTCGAAAGTAAAACTAGCCAATATGCGAAAAGAAAAATATTCAAAGAAAAAGAAGGGATTACATACAGTCCTGGGTTTTTTAAACATAAATGTAAAAAAAATATGAAGATGTTAACTAGAATTATTTTGAAATCATCGTGAAATGGGTTCGTATGTTATTTATCGCAATTTTTAAAAATGTAAGGTACTGAAAATTTTAAATTTTAAACATATAAAATTATAATTTTCATATAATAGCTTTATAAAACTTTTAGCATGTGCATGTAGTACATACAGTAATTTTTAGTAATTTTATTGCACTTATATATATCTTTTACAGTAAATAAAAACTTTAAATTGATTTATCTCGGAACAAAAAAAATCGTTTGTTTTCTTTCATTTAAAATGCTAAGGCTTTTTATCTATTGCATGAAATGTTTTGAATTTTTTTATAGATTGCTATTAATATATATAACAAAAGTTTGTATGTATTTTTGAATCAAAGCAATACTTATTTTCTTAAAAATATTTGAACTTAGAATTTATACGTTTTTAGGGATTTTTCATAATAATTCATAAAAAATTTTTTAGGAATTTGAATCATGTTATCTCCAAACCCATACCAACTTTTGTTGTACATGGTTTGACAAATATGTAAATCAAATTTCCTGTGTGTACGTCAATTATTGTACGAAGAATAGCGTTTTAAAATTACCTCATATATTTTAAATTTTTTTTAAAAAATTAAATGAATTGCTTTTTGTGACATTTTGAGTAAATATTCCGTCTTACATATTGCATATGCATAGGTTACAAGGAAAAAAACTGTAAAAACCATAAACTCAAAGATTTTTGTTTAAATCGTACCGCGTCCCCTTAACGCGTGAATTATGAAATGTACATTCAAGAGAGATTCGGTAGCTAGTCGACTAGGCCAAGACTGACTGAAATTGTACGAGGTAAAGCATTTTTACATGTTTAGTGCAGATGCCCGTTAGCTTGCCTAGACTCACGTGAACGTTCGTGAGATTGCCAGATGTAATGGATACGATAGACAGCAAGATATAGATTAGACTACTTTTTAGTGACATTTGTACTTTTAGAAATGAATGATGAAAGAAATAAATCTTTAATTTAATATCATTTAAGAATCTGTTTCAATTTAAAAATTAAAGAAAGAAAAATAGCATAATTAACCTATTACATAAAAGTAATTTACATAAAATATAAACTGCTGTTTGTAAAAAATTCAACACCATGAAAGAATCATCAGAATGGAATGCAATTTAATGCATAAACGACTTGTATTAGTACAAATAAATGGCGAAAGTTTCAAAGCAAAAAAAATAACATTAAGTGTCCGAAATCAGTATTTGGTGTAGACAGTACGTGCTTCAATAAGTGTTGCTATACGACGCAGCATGGAGTCAAGCAGATTTTAAATGTCTGCTTCTGGAAGAAAATTCTATATTACTTAAATGAGCAGCAAAAGTTCGTCTTTTGAAGCTGCAGAACGCCGATCACGAGCGAGACGCCGACCAACCAAATACCACACTTGCTCAATAGGCGACATATCCGGGGAATAAACAGGCCAAGGAAGAAGTTGCATGTGTTGGGCTGAACAGTAATCTCGATCAGTTTTTGCAACATGTGGACGTGCATTATCCTGCTAAAAGATAGCTTCAGGTATGCCTTGAAGGAAGGGAACGACTTCGAGCTGTAGAGAGCACTTCATGGACATACTTGTTGCTATTGAGATTACCCTAAATTCGGGGCAAAGTGGATCGTACATGATACGAAATCACACCCCAAACCGTAACTCCGGGTGTTAGGCCATTATGTCGCTCGATAACGCACTCTGGAAGGCAGCGTTCACCGGTGTAGCGTCTAACACGAATTTGTAATTCATGGTCCCACAAATTGAAGCGTGATTCCTCTGAAAAGGCAACTTGGTGCCAATCAGCTTGCCAAGCTCTGTGCTCACGAGCCCATTGCAGACGCAGCCGTCGATGATTTGCCGCGAGAGGGATTCTGTATAAAGGCCTCCTTGCACGCAATCCACGGTGCAGCAGACGTCGACGAATTGACGAAGCCGACATTTGTACACCTGTAGCAGTAGACCAACGTGCTGCCAACTGCCTGGAGGAATCTGTACGGTCATTCACCGCCATGCGGAGCAGGTGTCAATTGTCGCGTTCTGACGTCACCTTTCGTCGTCCTCTGCCAGTTTTTTGAGTTGTTCGGTGCTTGTTGGCCCACTGCTTCCGAACTCGTATCTCTGTAGAACTGTTCCGCTGCACACGAGCTCATATTGTGCGATAAGAAAATCCTCCTTCTCGAAGGCCGATAATCTTCCCCCGTTCAAACTCCGTAAGTTGTTGGAATTTCACCTGGAGGTATACTTAGGTCTCACTAAATGTTCGCCACTAACAAATAATCATTAAATATTTTAGACGTCCCGCTACAGCCCTCAATTTATACGCTTTCAGCATCAGTTCAGAAGGCGCTGTGCACACCACGCATGCACGGTGGCTCTTAAAGTTTACTGTTTTACGTAACATCCTATAATTGATATTTGCTGCAAAATTCATTTAATTCTGATGATTCCTTCATGGTGTTGCATTTTTTTACAAACAGCAGTATATATTACTTAAGCGTAACATATATAAAAAAATTTAATACTTATCTTATTTACTAGTACGGTTTATAATTAAGATCATACTATAGCGTCAAAGTACATTATTATTGCATTCAATGTATTATTATTATTATATAAGGGGGGCGCGATAAAAATTATTATTGAAAATTGAGTCGCCAGTATTGAAAGTTTGAGAAACACTGCTAAAATGAGCTTTGGAGACACCAACGAAAAATAAGTTATTTAACTCTTATCGTATGCATAGGCATACTAATACTGCAACCTGTCGTATGGTTTCTGGGTCGTATTGTAGATTCCGCTCTCTCTCTAATACGCATTACTAGTACACACACAATTACCAATCAGTTCTATATATCTGAAATTTTGAAGCCTGCTGTTATCAATTACCACCGAATCTTGCCAGCGGCTTCGTTCTAACAGGACAATGCTCTCGTGGCACGTAATTTTCAAAAAATCTATCATCTCTTACTAGGTCTTGGCCTGCCTGTGACCGCCATGTGTCGTTTATCGATCAAGGCTCGTTGATGATTAGAGAACATGTACCATGGTAATCTGCATATAGCACCATTGCTACATTGAATTTGACAAGCTGTTTAGATGGCAAGGGTTGCCCTATTCGAATAAGACATTCAAAGCTTCTTTCAAGATATGCCGCAACAGTTATCACCAGTGTCAGTGGCTGCAACACTAAATACTGATTTCATTGTCTTCCCCGCCTTGCAGAAAGATGGATCTTTTCCTTTGTCCTGTACGTAACTTCGATGGAGATCTAAAAAATGTGGTTTCGATACATCTTGTTTTTCTTACTTTTACATTTTGCACGGCAAGCGTGTAAATGAAACAAGTGCATTATGAACCAAAATTCTGATACAGAAGGCATACATAAAAAATGATATTATTTAGAAATCAACTGGGATCTTTCACCCGAATGCGATAAGATGAATAGAAAGTAAACATAATGTCGATTTACTGTTTAATACAAGGATCATTCAATTATTATTTGGACTTTTTTCTTCAGAAAATAATTAAAACATGTTTCTCATTGAATATATGTGTACTAGTATAGTAATAAAATAATTTCAAATGTAGCTTAGCTTAAAGTATTTACAAAAAACAAACAGATTCAGAAGAGGAAAAAATTCTTAATAAACTATAAAATTTTGTGAGTTTCAATGGCTAAACAAAGCGCGTGGTTCAGACTCTCTCAAAATAAATACAATTAAAACTACAGATAATGCCTAAATATACGAGTATTGCTTTATTAGTCGAAACTAGGGGACAAATAGCGCAGAACCACAAAATAATTTAAAATGAAAAAAATTATAGGCTTAAATTGAAAAAAAAGGCTCATATTAATTTTTTTTCTGCTAAATATACAAAATGTTAAAATTTAGTAAATTTTTAATTTTTAACTATGATTCAACTGGAAACATTTCATAATACAATAATTCAAACATAAAAATTTTGAATCAGAAAAATTGATTTACTTAATTTAGAAATATGCATTTATAACATTGTCTCCTTATAAAATTTCTAAATGCTAAAATTAGAGGTGGCACTTGGTTGATCCTTACGCGTTTAAACGATATTGTTTATATTTATAATAAACATCCGGCTTTAAATATTAATATCCATATAATTATGTAGGTTTCCTGTAAATTAATTTTTAAATCTAAATTAGAATATTGTTGTAGATTAATATAAATAAAATATAAATTTATGTAACCAAAATTACTATAGAAAATTTATGCATAATTGCTTGTCTATCAGAAGTAATGTAAAATCAATTCCTGTAAAACTTCTTTAATATTTAATTTTATAAGAACATAACACAACACATTTCTATCGACTTCTAATGCTTTAAATCCCGATCAGATAAAAAGGAACATTTTCAATGGCCCTCTAAGAAGCAACCAAAGAAATTCAAAACAAAATTATGTACTAATTTTCAAATATATTTAAATAACAATTTATCTCGAAATATGTGGTTGATTGTGATTATAAAGGAAAGCGTGTTAAATCTTTATATTTAAAGTACTTTAAAAAAAATTCTACTTCTTTAAATTCTGATTTTGATGTTTGTATCTATATATCTTCTATTTAATCTGTATTAATTTGGTAAAATAATTATAATTCAAGCAATCCCCTAACATACATATAAAAAAACATATTTCTCCCCATTGGACTTCATCCAAAAAGAAGGACAATTTTTACTTATTTTTTTATATATTTTGAATTTTTTTTCAGTATTTATATACATTCAAGTTCAAGCGTAAAAACTTTGACCGGAGAATATTACTATTGTATCATTTATCTGAAAAAAGAATATTCTTTTTTTATTTGTAAATAGTCAGTTTGCCAAAAGCACTTTCTATACGGAATCAACAAAGTAGTTTGGAATTGAAAAATATTTTATACTACTGAGATAAAACTCACAAAATATATTACAAAGAGGAAGTGCTTGACAACGTACACGTTGCAAAAATTTTGGGGTGATCCAAAAGTAAATATCATGAAATAGACCAATGCCAGGGGAAAATAACTCACGAAATTGCTTCAAATATTTTATTTAAGCCAGTACTAATATAAAAGAAGAAAGATACTTGGGAACAAAAACTTTTATTATGAATTTTCTGTATTTTAACTTTATTGAGAATTTTCTTTATTTTAACTTTATTGTGAATTTTCTTTATTTTAACCTTAATGTGAATTTTCTTTATTATAAATTTTATTATGTCTCCCTATCTAATAAATCGTAAAAAAAATCTTTTACCTTTAAAACTTATGAATGCTAGACTTTTTCATTACATTTTTCAAAAAATGAAATAAAAATATGACAATAGAGATAATTAAACTGTTATAATAACAGAGCGATATTAAGAGCGATGATAAAATATCAGTGTTGATATGAGTGATGATAAAAAAGAAGGAAGATAAAATATCAGTATGATGATAAAATAACACAAATAATTATAATTATGCACGTATAATTTTAGGTTAATTTCCTTAATTAATTTCCATTTTAAAATATAAATTTATTTGATAGTAATACTTACTTGAATCTTAGGTGCAAAATCTTACGACTTTTATTTAGGTTCGAGATATGCAAAATTTTCTTGAATAATAAGATTTAACGGTGTTTAATTTTTTTAAAAAAATATATCCTTGCGCTTATTACATTTTCAGTTTTATTTTGAAGCTTCAGAATTTAGCAATATTAGTTGCATAACAGGATATTTGCCTGCAATTCTAACCAAAAAGTATACATTTTTATTTTATTTTTATTATTAGGGTAATATTTCTTAGTATTATCAAGTAATATATTTAATTAGATGAGTAGATTTTAAAATACAACGATCGATGCGAAGACTTGGATTTTCAACACCTATTTAACACTGATGTTAAATAATTTCGCTACTAATTGATTGAGTTATTATTTACGGTAAACTCAAAAACAAAATTAGGTATATTGGTAATGGGCCATATCATTTTGAACCATGTAACGCCACGAGGACTACAACTGAAAAATACTTCTCTTTCCGAACTCCCACGTCCTGTCAGAATGAGAAATTTGTACTTCTAAAGATTTAACGTCCTTCAAAACTCCCTACAGTGATCTTCACTGACACTAAGATTTGAATCCACGACTGAAAAAAATAAATTTGCCAATATATCAAATCGTGTTAATGATGTACGAAATCAATTATTAATTTCCAAAACAATATTTATTTTTAAAAATAGTAGCTTAAAGTTATCCGAAAGGAATTTACACTTTTTTTTCAAATATGCAAATTGAATTAAAAATCAGAAATTTTTGGAGGGATTCATGCAAATATATTCAAACAAATGTACAATGTAATGCCCGTTATACTTCCAAGACCGAAATGTAGATGCCACCACGTTATAGATAGATTTTTAGTCGAAGATCACAACACACTGTTTCTTCATCAGATAGTTTGGATTCCAATGAGTGAGCATTTCTCTCCTCGTCGTCCAATTCTGGATCATGTTTAGATTAACTTGTTCTAATTTTTCCTTCTAGATGTTTATTAATTGTCTTGCACCGTCTTTGTATCCTTCCTTTGTAACTGTTATTAAAAGTTTATGTTAAATGTTATGTATTAATTTTTTATGTTATTAAATTAATCAATTTACACAGAGATTCTGTTGATTACTTTTGGTTTTAACCCAGTTAAGACAAAATGAGCGGTTACATAGTATTCATTTTTCTTCTAAAACTTTTCAAGTAAAGAAAAAATAAGAGTTTTTTCATCTAATATAATTTGTTAAATGATTGTGTACTATTCTGAAAGAAAAAGCGTAAAACTATTACTCTTTATTATTTATTCAATGGGCTTTTATTCTTAAACTATAGGATTTTTTTAAATAAAATATTCTGAATAATTTATGCGTACCTCACTTAATCAAAATATTTTTATTGATGTTTATGCACAAGCTATTTTAAACAAATCTGAAAAATTTATGTGTCTCTCACCAAACTATATATCTTAAAATAAATATTCATTTCATACGAAAAATTTACTTCGCAATTTATGAATGCATATCTAGAAATTATGATGCATTTAACATTCATATATTTTCAGTTTTAATAAATCTCAAAAATTATTTTAATGCATAAATTGTTTATAATCTTTTGAAAGATATTTACTTGTATCAAAGATGCGGAAAGTTTAGATCGAAGTTACATCTAGTGGAATTTTTACGAAGAGAGTTTTCAGAATAAACTTTTAATATTATTCCTCACTAAAAATTCATATTTTTAACAGCAAAAATGAAAAAAAAACATTCCAGTCAATATTTTTTCAACTATTCATCGTTTCTTTATTGTTGTGTTGTGTGGGTTCAACTATAATTAGATGCACATTTGATCGACTTCCTCCTTAAATATTATTTTAATATATATCTACTTCACTGGTACAACACATTACAAATTACAGATACAATTTCATAGTTGCGTGTTATTTATATACAATCCTCCACTCAGTCACAGTTAAGTCTTTAAATGGTTACAGTTAAATATACCACATCTCCTCCCTCCTTAAAGAACAAGTCTCTCCGGAGGCCGCCTGATTCTCCCGGAACGCCTAGGTAATGGCCTGTCTGGAACTGGTGGACTCCTCGTCTCGAGTCAGTCTCTTTAGCTGAAGACTGTGATAGATCTGGAACCGCAACATCAAATTTCCTATCTCGGAATTCGAAATTATCTCTTCGTAATTTATCCTGAATTTTTGTTTTCAATTCAGGTAAAAGTAAATCTTTCCTGGTTCTAATGTCTCTTTTTTAAGAATAACATGGCTGGACTAAGTGTTGTAGTTACATTAGGAGCTTTTCGGTATTGCATTAAAAATGTACTTAATTTCTGCTGTATAGTACCTTCGTATTTATGCATAGCTCTTAATGATTGCTTTAAAGTAGCAACATAACGTTCTGCTTGTCCATTACTAGAAGGCTTGAAAGGTGCACTAGTTTTGTGCCTAACTCCATTTTTATGCATAAATCGCTGAAATTCATATGATGTAAACTGAGATCCATTATCGCTGACAAGTACCCTAGGTAATCCGAATCTTGCAAAACTATCTCGAAGACATTCGATGGTTTTCTTGGTTGTGGTTACCTTCATAGGGTATACTTCTAACCATTTGGAATGAGCGTCAACGATCAGAAAAAACGTGTGTTCAAAAATTGGTCCAGCAAAATCTACATGAATACGTTCCCAGGGCATACTGGGATATTCCCAGTAATGAACTTTAGATTTTGGAGGATCAGCCTTATATCTAGCACAATCGACACAGTTTTTTTTGCGGCTTCTTCAATATCGTTATCTATATTTTTCCAATAGACGAACGATCTAGCTATAGCCTTCATTTTTACTATTCCTAAGTGTCCAGCATGTAATTCTTCCAGAACGTTCTTCCGAAATTTCCTTGGAATACAGACCCTTTGTCCGTACATAATACAACCATCCTCAATGGTATACTGGGCTTCCCTCCCTTCCCTTAAGGCTCTTAAGAGTGGACCCAGCTCTATATCTTTACTCGTCTCCTGTCGTAACTCCTTAGAAGTAACCGGTAATGCTTCAATCTGTGACATCTGAAATATTGTGATGTCATCTTTAACTTCAAGCTCTTCGGATGTTTTTGGTAAACGAGAAAGAAAGTCTGCATTTCCGTGTTCAATCGTTTTACGGAATATTATATCAAACTCAAATGACTGCAAAATGAGCGCATAATGTAAAAGTCGGGTAGCTGCCAACACTGGTAAACCTCTTTTTGAACCAAAAATAGCTATCAAGGTTTGTGATCTGTTATCAAAGTGAATCTTCTACCTTTCAAATATAGATAAACTTTCTTACTGCCCAAACTATTGAAAGAGCTTCTTTATCAATTTGGGAGTATTTTTTCTCGGACCCAGATAAAGTTCTTGATGCGAACGCGATCGGACGTTCAGAGCCATCTGGATATACGTGTGACAGAACACAACCAATGCCAACTGGAGATGCATCACTAGCTAAAGTTAAAGGTAGGCTAGGATCATAATGCACCAAAATTTTAGATGAACAAATTTCCTTCTTTATTTGCTCAAAGGCAACCTGGCAATCCTTCGACCATAAAAACCTAACATTTTTTTTTGTTAAATTATTAAGAGGATTAGCAATAGTAGCTAAATTTTCACAAAATTTCCCGTAAAAAATTAACTAACCCTAAGAAACTTTTTACTTCATGAACATTTCGGGGTACAGGAGCATTTACAACGGCTGAGATCTTTTCGTCAGTTTTATGTAACCCTTTTGAATCGATTCTATGCCCAAGAAAATTTATTTCATTTTGGAAAAACTTACTTTTATTTAAATTAAGCTTTAGCCCGTGTTCTCTACATTTCTTAAAAATTCCTCTAAAGCTGTAAAATGTGAAATTTCATCGCTCCCTGTTATTCTAGCATCATCCATAAAGACCTTGACTCCATCCATACCCTGAAATAGTCCGTCAACATAGCGCTGCCAAATAGCAGGTGCCCCATTTAATCCATACATAAGTCTTTACAAATATATAATCCCTTGTGGGTATTTATAGTCATTAATTTCTGACTGTCGGGATGGACTTTCATTTGCAAATATGCATGCTTAAAATCTAATTTTGTAAATTGTTTTCCCCCATTTAAACTACCAAAAATTTCATCCAATCTTGGTAAAGGATGCTGAGGAACAATTAAATTTGGATTCAGGGTTACTGAATAATCAGCACATAGTCTTATACTACCATCGGATTTAACAACAGGGACTACTGGGGTTGCCCATTCAGAGCTGTCGACTTTTCTATGATACCCTCTTTTCAAGTCTGTCAATTTCGTTTTCAACTCTACCTTTGAGAGCAAAGGGTACTGTTCGAACCCTACAAAATATAGGTTTTACTCCATGTCTGAGTTTTAATTTAGCCTCATAATTGTTTATTTCTCCTAATTTATCATCGAAAATATCCTTATACTCTCTTAGAAGGTTATTTAAATTTTGTTCAGTTTTTGCTCTAAAAGCTTTAATAGCCGACCAATCTAAATGAATTTTATAGAGCCATTCCCGACCCAGAATAGTATCCAAGTTTTCTTTCACAATGTATAAGTTCAAGTTTACTTTTTGATTTTTATATTGTACCCTTACAGTAACATATCCTAATGGTATAATTGAATCTCCTTTATATGTTTTAAAAACTATATTTGTAGGTTTAATTCGTTTATTTGAAATTTTCCTGAAATTTCCAATACTCATTACACTAACCGCTCCCCCGTATCCAATTCCATAGAACAACTTTTTGTTTTCAATTTTTAAATTTATCATAATTGGAGGTCGTTTTTTGGTTCTTCCTCGTGTAATATATAATCCTGAATTTTTTAATTCGTATAGTGGAATTCTATTTCTATCTTCAACTTCATTTAATAGAGTTACCTGTTTTTGTTTAACCGATTTCGCATTTGCCTTTTAGATGCGAAGCATGCCTTTTAATGTGCCCAATTTTCCCACAGAAATTACATTTACTTGTAATAAATCTACAATTCTCTTTTGCATGGTTGGTACCTGTGCATCGTGAACAATATAATGTTTTCTTTTCGGCTTTTTGTAAAATTGATTTTTTTATCCATGTGTTTTTTAAAAGTTTGCATTGAATTTATTGCTCGGCCCATAATATCATTTTGTCCCTCTAAAAGCTTTTTCCATAGCCAGTGCTATATTTAGCGTTTTCTCGAGATTAATATTATCTTCCTCAAATAATCGATCTAAAATCATTTTATCCCGCAACCCGCTTACAAATACGTCGCGTAACATAATATTTAACATATCTTTATCATAATCCCAATTCATTGCTAGAGCCCGAAGCTCGGCAATGTATGTACTAATACCTTCCCCTGCAGTCTGTTTTCTGTTTAAAAATTTGTGACGAGAAGGTATAATTAAAGGTTTTGGGGTCAAATGTTTCTTAAGTGCATCTTTTTAATTTATCTAACGTTTGGTCGGAAGGAATGTCAGGTGCAAGCAAATTCTTTAGTAACTGGTACAATTTTGCACTAAGAGACGAAACAAAAACCTTAGCTCGATTTGCTATTGGTACATTCTGTACATCTAAGTAAGTTTCGAATCTTTCAATGAAACTATCGAAATTTTCATTTTCTTCATCAAATTTATCAAATTGTACATTTACTTTATGACTATGAGAATCGTCTCTAATTTGCAGCGCTCGAATCAAATCTTGATTCTGCCGGAGTAAGTCTGCAATTTGCTGTTCCATGGTTCCTTCCGATTAAAGAGAGAGAAAAAAGTTCCTTTACCTTGAGCAGTTTTCAGGCAATGCCTTATCCAAAAGAATCTCCAATATATCCCATCTTCGTCGCCAACTGTTGTGTTGTGTGAGTTCAACTATAATTAGATGCACATTTGATCGACTTCCTCCTTAAATATTATTTTAATATATATCTACTTCACTGGTACAACACATTACAAATTACAGATACAATTTCATAGTTGCGTGTTATTTATATACAATCCTCCACTCAGTCACAGTTAAGTCTTTAACTGGTTACAGTTAAATATACCACAAAAAAGCTTAAGAGAAATAATAACGAGATATTTTTGTGGTAATTGGTCTTTACCTCAGATTAAATACCAAATTGAAACCATGTCCATTTTAAAGTGTTTTCCAACTAATGGAAATATTTTCAAGGCCTAAGATCTCTTCAATCTGTTTACCAACTTCAAACACTCCAAAAATTCAATTCCGTTTTAAAGCTGAAATATTTCGTTTTTGAAATAGTTTTGAAAATTGAAAAGAAAAGGAATAGTTTGAAGAGAAATTTTTTAGATACCAAATATTAGTATTCAATACCCAATATCAAATTATTTATTATTATTGTTTTCTTCAATTTTTTCTGTTAATTTATTTTCTGGTTACCAATCATAGCATTATCTTCTTTTCTATTTAAATAAGGGCCTAATTTTAAAAAAAATTTGAATTTCTCATATGAAGTTTAATGTCTCAGCAAGTTTATCCTTTGTTTAATCGCTTAGAATGTGAAGAACACAAATATTTTTCGAAATGAGAAATTTTTAGATGACATAAAGTATAAATCCCTTTGAAAAAGAGTGGTTATCATAAAGTACCCTGGTGGTCTGTTGAATTATTTTGCATGCGTAAATAATTGAATGCAGCAAGAAGGCGATATCAAAGAACAAAAAATTCCATTCTGAGGGAGGTCTATAGAGAAATTTACTTTCAAATTAGGATAAAATAAAAGTTCAAACTTCATGAAAGCAAAACGAACTCTTGGAAATCTTTTCTCTCTGATATTACTGTACAGAATGTTTGGAAGAAAATTTATACTTATGGAGTGAAAACCAATTTTACCAAAAGGCTTGAAATCTCAGGGATCAAAGCTTCCTCTAGCAATTTTACGTCTTTATTTGAAGATACTATAGATGCCGTCTTGAGGAAATCTTTCCCTTCTGATCCGAATAGTCATGATAATTCTCAGCAAAGGGATTTTGCGTTCCAAAGCTGAATTGGTGTATGAAAGTGACGAAGAGTTTCAAACAATACTTTTGGAGTGAAAACTGATGTTCGTCAGTTGATTTATAAGCAGGGAATAGTACCTCTCATAGTTTATGCATCGAGAGCTTGGGGACATTCTTTAAGTAAGAAAATTAATAGTAGACTTATTAGAAGAACGCAACGAAGATTTTTACTTCGTATCATTAAAGGATACAAAACTATTCGTTTCGAAGCAGTGTTTGCTATTTCTGGTATACCACCTATCGACTTGGTTATTCTGAACAATCCTGATGTTCGGGAAAACTATTTGAGTACCAGCCTTGGCACCCTTGATGGGACGATTCCAGTTTCATTGTTGCCACATCCTTCATATAGGAAACCCATCTCACTTTTGTGACTTATACAAATGAAGTCTTCTAAGAAAATAAAACTGTTTGTTTCATAGATGGGAGTAAATTGAATGGAAGGGTTGGTCTTGCCTGCGTTATTTACGAGAAAGGTGTTGAAAATTTTACTTTCCAGCATCGATTAAGAGATGAATACTCTGTTTTTCAGGCCGAACTACTCTGTATTAATCTTGTCGTAAAATTGATTCAGGACTCTCTCCGCCAGGGTGGAACGCTCAACTTTCTTGCCAAGATATGAACCTTTTAATGTCTGTGCCATTTTCCCACTGGAAGCATGTCGCTTGGGAAAGAACTGTTTCCTCCTGGAACACCGAATTCTTGGCCTCGCCTAAAGCTTTGTGGACTAAAAGGTTTTTTCCGACCATTTATCAGTCTTAAATGCAAGAAATTTGTTACTGATTTCAAGTTATCCCAGATTCTAACAGGACATGGAAATTTTAAGAGCTATTTATGTAGATTTAATTTAATTGGGAATGAGATATTTCTTCTTGTGGTCAGGATGTTGAAACTGTGGAGCATGTATTGTTGTATTTCCTTGTAAAAAAGAGAATTTTAAAAGGAGTTAAAGCACGCACACACACGTTTAGGTATTTCCTGGCCACCTGTTTTGTCTTTGTTGGTCAATTGTACTGAAAGCCTAAATGTCTTAAGAAAATTTGTTTACTGTATAGATTTTTAAAGTTTGATTGGTACCTCCCAATGTTTATATTTGTGTATTTCCACTCTTCCTTTTTATTTTATGTTTTTGTCTTAAATGTTTTTTTTTTCAAATTTGTTTTAAATGATATAATTGTGTTACCACTTACGTCTGTAAGCCTCATGTTATGCAATGTGGAGCATGAGGGGAGTTTTGCAAATAAATTAAATAATAAAAAAATAAAGTATAAAAAATGAAAAATGCATCTGTAAATTTTCTTTTAATGGCGATGTAATAATCTAAAAAAATATGGATACATATTTTTTTTTATTTTTAAAAGGAATTTTACAAAAAGTCTCATTACAAAACTCGTGGATATATTTCGATTTTTATGTAATACACTATTGAATTAATACTTAAAGAATAAATTACGAACACGAACACAATATGCATTTACAAAAGACAAGTAGCAACTATTTATAAGACTTCTCTTGAATCTGGAGCATTAAATGATAAATATTATATCTAAAATTAACTAACATGTATAAATTTTCCGTGTCCATCGGCAATATGTTTGCTTATTAAATTAAGTAACTTTTAGGTATAAAAATTTTGCGTGTGCTTATAACCATACAATAGAAGAGAAAGCTTCTGATTTATTCTGGGCAAGAGAATAAAATTGTTTGGACGTACTACATTTACTTTCACGACATTTTCGCATGCGGGCTTTAAGTAGTTCTCCTTTTTGTATCCATTCTTCGATGGATTTTTTTATTTCATCCATTGTCTGTGAAGGACTTTGCTTAAATATTTATGCATTCTTATATATTTACATATAACAGATTTAAATGTCAATTAGTCTAATTATTGCAAAAGTATAAATTACTTATGCTGATCATATTATATAATTTTTATGTTTTTATGTACTTACGTGTTTCGAAAGAAAGCCAAAGTTCAAGATAACTCCCCAAGTTGGCAATTCTAATTTCCTATGTATCGTACACACTGAATTAGCAACCATGTACTTCCTTTCATATAATGTCGCCAATACCGTTGCGATAACACGTAAGTACCGTTTATATAACTTGTATAACGCCGTGTACTACGTAAGACTAGGAAAACTTGTGTCCTGAGAGTCGTTTACTTTTCTTAACATTCTCTAAGCAAGCAAAAGGAGTGGTTTCACACTCTTTCATAATTAATGCTTTTATTTTCTCGTCATTTCTTAGTTATTCTCACTAATGCGAACCAAAAATATTGCTCTTTCTCGCCAACTAACCATTAAAATTTTGGATTTTAATTCCTTTGGCACATTTTTGTGCTTAAATGCTCTTCCTACTGAATCAAAAAATAGATTTCATGTTCCGTTCCTTCTTAATATTTGATCTCCTACGTAACAAGTAATATAAAAAAAAATTGAGTCAATTCCTACTTAGATTAACAAAGAAAAATTTTATTTTAGCTACTTTTTATTAAATAGTTACAATGAATATAAATATGTAAATACATATGACAGAATCCCAACATTAAGTGGTAATTAATTTTTATTAATTATCATTAAAATATCGTATTATCATCCAAAACAATCATGTCTATAAAATTTCAGTTGAACTGAATGCTTTTAAACGCGAGAAAAAACCTTTTCAAGTTTTGACACAAGTCCCCAAAATGGTTGCTAAGTCGCCAACGTGGCTGTATTTGTAATTCTTTAAATAACTGGTTTTAATCAATTAAATTTATTAATTATAATTAAAAATTATTGTATTGTCATCCAAAATAAATTATGTATATATAATTTGAGCTCAATTGAGCGCTTTAAAATGTATTTTATTAACGATTGAAGATTCCCCACCAAGATAAATAAATAAACAAATAAATAAATATATAGAGATTGTGAGCTAATAGTAGGAATTGAAAAATAATCTTTCTTCTCCAATAGACTCGATTCATCTGACGTCATAATCCCATGATGGTATGTTAAACAAATAGCCGCGTGTTTCATTCGTGTTTGATTAAACTGAGTATTTTGGCGATATTTTCGAATTTGCATCTAGTATCAGGTAACAAAATGAAATATTTTCTTTCCTTTTATTTAAGAAAAACAGTACAATTTTTATTTTTATGCATTGCTGATTGCTTTAGTATTTTTGAAGTTAACTTCTTATGGCACAGTAGGGGAAAATTTCCGTTACGCGTTACCAGTTATGGTTACGTGAAGAACGTAAGTTAGAAATGAATGAAGTTCCAAATTTTCCCCACGTTTTAAAAAACGCCATCTAATTCATACTATCTATCTCAGAGACAACAAATAATTACAGAACTGGAAAGATAATTTTTTTTCGCCATGATATGGTATTTTTTTTTTTTTTTTTACGAAATAATATTTTCTATTTTCCACGATTTTTTTTTTAAAATGAATCAAAATAGATACGCTTTTATAAAAATGGTTTCTAAATCATTCCCTTTCAATTTCCTTTCGCGTTAATGAATTGATATTTTATCCTAAACAAGTTCATGCTTTTCCCTTTAAAATCAGTCATTAAAAAAAATGCCGAAATCTTTTTTTTTTAACGATTTTTCAAAAAATACTCAAAATTTTAATTAAATATTTAATAACTTCATTATTTATATAAATAATCTAATGAGATTTTTTTCGTATGTAGAATAGTATTATCCGTAATCTGTTTAAAGATTTAAAAATTGGATTAAAAATTACGGCTTTTAAAATTTCTTTTGTGTTTTTCGTCTATTAGCCATTTTAAGAGTATGTTTTACTAAAGTATTATTCTTACTTTTTTTTATTTAAAAATTACAGTTGTTTGCAATCGATGTGTGAAATATCAAACCAATAACTTTAAAATTATCGCATCTCGGCTGTATACATCTTCCAATTCCGACTGATTGGATGGACAGAATCGATACACCCGGTTTTTTAAATATCCTTAAAGTACAAAAGTATATTGGTGGCATATCTAGAGATCGAGGAGGTCATGGAATCTTGCAACGTTTGCTAATGATTCTATCTTCCCCGAACGTCTGTATCGAGAATTCTTTGACTGGATAATCAGTGTGTGTTGTTGATCCATCTTGCAAAACGTAACAGTACAAAGTGGATCTTTTTCTTACAAACATGAAACAACCTTTTCACGCAGAAGCGTTAAATAACGTTGAGACTTTACTGTCACCATTTTCCACTCATTTACTGGACACTGTGTTTCAAATAAGAAGGTTTCTATGATGAAGGCACTTGTGAACCCTCACCATGCTGTGACTTTAAGAGAATGCAGGGGTTTCTCTGAGTGCAAATGGATTTGACGTCGCTCAGATGCAACTGTTATGGATATTAACATCGCCATGGAGCGGAAAATTAGCTTTATTAGCTGTCCACAAAATTTTTAAGATCAAAGAGGAATCTTTTTTTTTAATTTTGGAGAAAACCCCCTCGCCCCCATACACAAATACTGTGGTATTCAACCACATACCATACTGTGTATGGTATCCGACGGCAAAAGTTCATGGGAAGACTGTAATTTGTATGGATACTGATTAAGAACTCCATGAAAAATATTGCGTTTCGAAGACGATGGTAAGTTCAAACGTCTACTAGCATCCCGTTCACTGCTAGTTTCAGCAGTGGATTCTGACGTTAAAGTTTCCATTTCGGCTGCAACGCACTGTCCGAACATGTCAGACTTGGTCGACAGGGTCTTACACAATCCTCGAGCAATCAAGTTTCGTCAAATCGCTGAACAAGCTTTATGAAGTCTGTCATTGTGGAAGGCCCTCTCTTTTCCAATCTTTGCATTTTCCTGAAGTCGGAATTTACGCAGTGCTAGAGTCGCCGATTTGTTCGTGTAAAACACCTTCACCAACAAAGCTTCATCTTCCCCAATCAGCATCCTTGTTCATATTGTCGGCATGCAACGGAGAACATGATGAGGATCAAAAGCATCAATTTATATGATCGCCTGTCTTCTTTGCCTATTTCCAACTAAGTCATTTGTATAAAAGCCATCTGTCAGCTGTTTTTTTTTTTGTTGTTGAATTTTTTTTTCTTATCTTAGGAAAAATCCCGTATCTTATCAATGATAAATCAGCTAAACGTTTTTTATTTTGTTTAAATTCCTGGGTATTATAAATTTTTAAAGTTTATGTGGACTATTTGTCCATCCGATAAATTAGCACTGATAAGAATTTATTTTGAAGATAAAACATGATTGAGAGGGAGAGAACATTCACTAAAAACTATATGTTTTAACAACATAGAGCATTATTTAATAGTGTATCTCTCTTTAAAATGAAAATTCTAGGGCTGATTTTACTTCGTGAAACAGAAAAAGAGCAAAAGAAGAATTATCTGGAGAATTATCTATTCAGAAATATATGCTTATTAATTTCTCAAGTTGTTTTACAATACTTAAATTTACAAGAAAGCGATGAAAACATAGTATTCCTTTAAGTTCATTTGAATTATTTTACACATATTTCTTTAATTTAAAGGCAAAGTTTAATACAAAAATATGCAAAGGCAGATGAAAAAGATACATTATAAGTTTAAAAATTAGTTTCTGATTAGAAGCTTAGAAATAAATTAGATTGATAAACACAATTTATTTTTTCTTCAACTATTTAAAGTTAATGTAGGAAATATTTTTAGATTTTTTGTATTCCAATGTTTAAAAAGAAATTTATTGAACTATTAAAAAGTTTAAAGGGAATTATACACAAAAATCAACATATAAATATGTGTTGGGGAACGGAATTTGTTAGGAAAGAAATGATTACATACGTCTTCATTTTCAATGTATTGTATTCCAAACTTCGGATGGAAATATTTGGAATAGAAAAAGCAAAAGAAACGAACACACACAAAAGCAACAAAAGGTTTGATAAAATCTGGTTGTAGCGTTCGGAAACAACAAAGGCGAAACATATCTTCTTGATGCATTTTTGATTGAAAAAGAAAAGGAAATTTGTTTTTAGAAGTGTTTTGTATTTTCAATCCGACTGTTCATTTCATTTTGTCTATCAAAAGAATCTAGTTTTTTTCTTGTCTTTGTATATATTGTAATCTTTAGTGTTTCCAGCTTAAAATCACAATAGAAACTTTCCACTATGAAGTAATATTTTCTCTTATAGTAAATATAATTGCATGTGTTTATAACAAATGATTTGAAGACAAAAAATTCATGTTAGAGCGCATTTATAATTAAATCTGTTGAAACTTTTGGAGAATTGATCTGGAATACTCATGTTTTTTTTTGGTGTCAATTTAATTTTTTGAATAACACTTAAAAAGTAATATTTTTAGAGCCCTTTTATGTTCCTTGCAAATAATTTGATATGTCATCCCTAAGTTATGCCATCTACTTAGTCCCTAGAGGAAAGAATATACTGCTGAAATTTAAATTTAAATTCATTTTTGTCCTTTTATAGTAGCTTCTTCGTATATTACAATTTTCTCAATAAAAAAAACTAAATTGTTTGAATTTAAAATAAAATTATCTTCTGGAAGCAAACATGTCTACTTTGATATTTCTTGGGAGTATAAATAGAAATTCTGCAAAATATAAATAATTTATACATTTATGTAGGGATGGATATGTACACTGTCGCATCCCCTTCTTCTGGCATAATGATCCGTCAACGGTTCTCGACGTGGCCTTGAATGAGGACTAAGACGAGCGCATAGAGACCATTAACGCCAGACGTGGGAGAAACACGTTCGACTTTGGTGTTTACTGTATCATCCATTCTTTTATTCTTATTAAATCGTAATATATCATCATATGATTGTAGTCATTTTCTCATATCGTCGACCCAATTATCAGAATGCGTAACTGCTTCTGAAGCGTTAATTTGATATAGGAGTGCTACGCGCCATGTTGTTGTTTATATTCGCCAAGTTGGGCGATAACATTACAATATGGTTACTTTAATGTTTTTATCTTGTGGTAATGTGTGGTTGCCATGTGGACAACGTACATTAGAGTTAAATTTTAACGGGTTTCTTTCCAAGCGTAGTAACTCTATTTATTAATTTGGGATGATTTTAATTCGATATAATATGAAGGCAATATTATTATAGAAGATATATTGAGACGCTATATATATATTATATGAATATTATTATATACTAGCTGCATGGCCCCTCGTTGTACGGGCTTTCTATAATTTTATAAGTTTTCCCTTCCCTTCACAAAATCAGCACTTCCAATATTCTTTTTCGATATAACTTTGTTCTTTTTACCTTCTCCGCTTAGCCCGGCGTTGCTCGGGCTTTTACCGAGTGTATAATTCAAAAGTACCTGTTTCCAAATTTTTTCGCTTCTTTTCTTTGTCAGATAGGTTTCTGCAGGAACATTTTTAATCCATAACATATTATCAAGGAAATTCCCCTCTCGCTATCAGCCCTTCCTGGTGTATGTGTGTGATTTCTATATTAACGTCATTACAAAATTCTCGTGGTAATTTTCCACTATTAATTATTACTGCTCTTTTAAAATGTTGGGTACCGCTAAAGACCCGCTGTTAAGAGGAGCGATGCCCTTTGAATATGACGAGAGCTTAAGCTCCTAGCATTGGTGTGCTATGGTATTTAGGAGAGTCTCATCCTCGCCCCTTAACCATGGTTCAAAATCGCCAAAAGCTCAAGAGTAGGTGAACAATGAGACTTTAATATACATTTTGGCAAAAAAATTGATTGTTTTTTAAATGTAGCTTTTTAAAACTGTACCCTTTAAACTTTCTTACTTTAATATATAAGATAATAAAATGTGTGAAAATGATCTGACAAGTTTTTGGTAATGAAATCTTCAAGATTCTTCTTTGACGTATATTAAACGATATAATTTTCTACAAAAAGTCTCCATCTATAGTGACTGATTATTTAATCAATATAAAACACTGTAAAGCTAACGTGAAGAAAATAAATTATCCCTGTGACAAGCTATTCATCATATAGGTAATCGAAGATAGATTTCTTGGGGAAATGACATAAAATAAAATAATTATTTCAGAATACTCACCAGGAAATAAAAACAAACAACTGCCCTTCGCTTCTTTTGATATTTTAGCGTTTTTCCTAAATTTTGAGGTTCGAAGAGGAATGTACACAAATAAATATTCGTAAAAAGCAATTAAAATAACTTATATCCCATAATTTAAATGCTAATTTTGTAATGATAGACAGTTTTATTGATTACATGTATTTTGTTTTGAAATGTATTTAAAAAAATTACTAGTCTAATAATGGTTACTTTTCTATAAAAACAAAGTTTTTCAAAATCATGAAGTAGAGTATTTCTCTTTAAATTATGTAGGATATTTTATTTAAAATTGAAAAATTCCATGCGTGAACATAATTGTTTAAATTTAATAAAAGTAAAAAACTTTCAATATGTAGGTGTGTGAGTGAATCAATAGGATTTAATTTTAATAAAATTATGTATACATAGTCAGGGTACTCTCTCTCTCTCTCTCTCTCTCTCTCTCTAATTTGAATAATGAAACTAATAACTTCGTAACTAAAAGTACACACACACAGTTTCCGTACTTTTTCCTATAAAAAATATACAATGTTTTACTTTTTTTTTCTTTTTCCGTTTATTAGTAGAATAGGACAAAGCGGGAGAATTTTTCTTAATTTCCAGCTTTTTCTTACTTTTTATAAGAAACACTGTTTTTAAATTTAAATCACAAGTAGCCATAGCACACATCGAATTCAGCCACATATGCAAATATTTCAATAACATAGAGAATTTAAATATTTTTAAGAAACGTATAAAATCACATTGAAATTTATTTCTACCCCAGATTGTATAAAGTTCAACGAACCTAATTAACGAGTCTTTAAATGCATAACCCTTTATATAAAATAGAGTTTTGCTTTAAAGGTATTGTTTTGATTTAATGGATTTTCCCACAATCCATACAATCCAGATTAATGGATTTTCAATTTGTTCATTACACAGAAAATCGACCTACCTGTGATTTAATTGCATTTTTAAAAATGTATTTTAGTTTCATGATTAGTTATTTTTCTGGGTATGGGTAACTATTTTCGCATGATGTCATGAAAACCTTTTCATTATACATTATAGTTTTTCTGTAGACAGAGTTCAGTAGCTAATTACATTAATTAAAATGTATTGTTTTTTCCTTCCCAATTTGAAAGTTTCAGAGTGGTTATGAAATGGAATCCAAGTACAAGTCTTTAGTGACTATAAAAGATGAGACGACAGGATAGAAGGTTCATGCAGCTAGCGTTCATTGATCCCACAGTGACTCGTTCCACGATACCATCAGATGAATGGCGATCACTTATTCTACGAATGATTTCCAGACTCCTTGTGAAAGTAAATCTGCAATCCAAGCGACCATTTCATGTATTGCCTTTTTAACACCTGTTATGAATTTTCTGTACAGAATTTTAAAATAGTGTAAATACTTGCGGCGGTGGTATCTATATAAACCAGTGATAGCTTTCATGCTATAAAGATTGTTTTGGCATGGTGGCTAAGATACTCGTTTTTGGATCAGAAGATGCCCAGTTCAAATTTTCCTTCATTGGTGACCCGTACGGGCAAAGAGAACCCCAGAAATTGTGGCGCCATCTATCCACCGCAAATACAACCAAGCCATTAGACACATGATGCAACCAACAAAACCGTCACACAATGACGCAACCCATAAGCCGTCACGCACTAAAGACGCAACCCACAAGCCGTCATGCACTAATGACGCAACCCACAAGCCGTCACGCACTAAAGACGCAACCCACAAGCCGTCATGCACTAATGACGCAACCCACAAGCCGTTGCACTCAAAACGACACAACTGATCACACGCTCACCACAAATATGGTATAGTTCGTTCACCTATTCGCCGAATCACTGGCAGGGGAGAGTGTGGTGGTGGTGGTGGTGGTATCTATATAAACCATTAATAGCCTCCATGCCATGATGATCGTTTTGGTACGGTGGCTAAGATACTCTTTTTCGGATCGGAGGGTGCTCAGTTCTAATTTTCCTTTATACTTGTAATTTATACCTGGATGTGTGTAATACGTTTATATTACTCTGTAAATTATCACACGAATTAATACTCTTGTATTTTGACAACTGCTTTATTTAATGCACATTTTGTGCCACTTTAACTTGACTTTCAAAGATTATGACATTTCATGTGCCATGTCTCAAACACAGAAATCACCTTACACTGTCCTTTAAGATACAGAAAAAAATGAACACGTTCTCACGCGACAGAAACGCCAGCTATGGATGAGAACCTGCAACATACTCTATGTTGTATGTATTTTATGTTAAAAATGTAATATTCGCTAACAATGCCGTTCCTTACATAATAATGACGATGGAAACTTGGCGATATGTTGGTAATAGAGCCAAGTTCACATCATTTTTGGCAGCTAGGCGACCATGTTGGCGAGTTTGTGATTTTATGGATTCTTTTGGAAATTTCGGGAGAAATATACTAATATCACAATCTATTAATCTGGATTTTTCGAGAAAAATCCGCTGGCCTATAAATAGGGAGTTACTCACCGAAACTGAATTAGTTTTGTTTTGACTGTTACAGAAAATTATTGATTTGACCGTGAAGAGTCGACCAGTAGTTAGTGGTAACTTCGGCTGTTGAATAGAACGAGAGTTCTTGCGAATAATATTTAATTAATACTTGTACTTCAGGCACTGATAGTTGTGTCTGAGCGCCGTAGGTGTGAAGACCTTCTGAGGTTTATTAAGCTAATTTGAGTTTTGTATCCTGTATTTCAAGAATTGTTTTTCGACAATAAATTTCCATCGCTTTTGAAGAAATGTCTTTTTCTCTAAGACTTAAAGCATAAAAACCCCGAAACTCAGAACTACGAAACACACCAAAACTTCGGCTACTCCATGTACAGTGGAACCCAGCCAGAAAGAAATGGAATGGAATGGGACAGATATGCAAAAAAATGGTGTTTAGTGTTTTAGGGTTGAATCCTGGTTCATTTGGGGGATAGGTGATAAACTTGGACGTTCGTGGTGGCTCTCAGTTGAACAATGTAATTCCACTCATGCTGTCACGCGACACTTCGTACAGTAATGTGACTTTTCGTCTGAAGTGAGCATAGCCTATGGTATTTGATCCCCTCTTAATTGTTGTACGTGGAACCTTAAGGGCTCTTTCAGGCGAGTTAATTTGTGCCGCACCAAACGGAAGCATATGATCGGGAGCTAGTTTTGAATTAAAATCATCCTGGGCCATTCACATGTGGGGGGGGGTCTCATGGTATTTATTCCTTGTAGTACCATTCCATCAATCACTCCAAAAACAAACGTTATCCTCATCTTTAGTTAATTCAACTGAAAAGATACTGTGGCATCTGCGCTCTTCACACGCACCCACTTGTGTATGGAAAATAAGGAAAGCTTCTTATTGATTCTTCCGACTCAATCATTATACCGATAAGTGGGGGCAGAAAACGCATTGATTGTCATAAATCTGTCTACAATGAAATGGGCTAAGCTGACTAGTGTCGCTGCAGTTCACATGTTAACAAAATGGTTTTTAGGGGAAATGTTTTCAGCAAGATAATGCTGCTTCTGAAAAAGAACGAATAACGCATGACTTTCTACATCATGTTCTGATATTTCAGTGACCCGCTGAAAAGACAAATGTCTTTTTTCTACTTTTGAACACACGCAAAGAGTTTTTTCATTTAAAATTAATTTTGTTTAAAAATTTTGTACTATGTGTTGTAAGTATAATTTAAGGAAGCATTGTTTTAACCTGTACTAAACTAAACTTAACTTTTTTTATATATGATAAGCTAAAATAAACTAAGCTCAGTTGAGGTCAACAACCTATGAGAGCCAAGGCCAACTGTGCCCATCTCAGTTTTCATAAACTTGGACACTGAGGTGCATTAGTTGATCAGCTGGCCAGTCTGACGTGAAACAACTAGTGTTTTGTTCCCAAACCAGCTTAGTACTCATTTGTATAACCACTTGAGAGATTTAAGATAAAATTGAATGTGAAATAAAATCATCATATCGCATTTACTGGAATCTAAGACGCACTGTTCTTTCATTGATCAAAACTCATTTCAAAATCGAGTGCGGCTTAGAGCAGAAGGCAAAACATTCGTTGGATTGGGGAAATTTAGCTTCCACTCCTTTCAAAAGTAAAATTTAGCCGTCCATTCTGGCCCCTTACATCGATGACTTATCCCTTTTCGCTTTCTATCTCCAGCATTACAACGTTGTCTGCTCGTGTTTATGATTTTGTTTTGTTTTTTCGTATGCTTTCTTTTAATCACCTAAGCATCAAAGATATCAGTAATAATACCAAGAAAAGTTCACTATGATGAAAATATATTAAGGGAGGCAATTTTATATGCATAAAAAAACGGAAACAAAGCAGCTGCCACTAAAAATTTGACACGGATGAAATAAATATACGTCTATGGCATAAACAAAATAATATAATTTTTGCTTTTAAAATTTCTCAACAGTCTTTAACAATTTTTTTACACATTCTTCATAAAAAACATTCTTTAAAAATTAATATTGAACAACAAATGCATTGGATTTCAAGGAAAACCACTCCGTGTAGGAAAATAGCGACAACTGTACCAATTCCGAAATCAGCTGTATCTATAGGAGTGATGAATCATTTCCGGAACATGATACGGACGTTTAGAGTAATTAGAGGCTCATGTATGTATTTGAAATTTTTTATAATACTGGTAAAATTAATTCTTAACTTTTAATATATATTTTTTAATTTCTTAAGTATTGGATATTGATTAATTTTTTTCATAAATTTTTATTTTTCCTCAAACAAAAGTAGAGAATTGCGTGTGCGGTTTAGAATCAATGGCGGCTTAGATTCGAGTAAATACGATACATACTTCATATTAATTAATTGCATTTTTAGGGGAATATAATTATTTTATATCTTAATCTGAATTTAGATTTCTCGAGAATTATAGCAGCTGCTTTTACACTTTTCAAAAGATTTTTAGTCACAGATTTTTAAAAAAGAATATTCTAAAATTGCATGAGATATTCCTTTATTTTGTAAAGGTTGTAACAATGACATTAGAACCAAAATTATTCAACTATCACTTGACAAATTCGAGAAATTGGAATGCCTCCCAAACTCAAGTTTCTGCTAACAACTCCATGCATGTTAGTTAAGGTGTTCTGTTTTATTAAATTAAAAATGCTCGATAACTTTTCTTTCTTCTTATCTCGTTGTTAGAAAATGGTAGCTTCGAACTTATTTTGCCCCTCGTCTCAGATAACGCGTTAATTACTTAATGAAATATACGAAACCTTCTAGATAGGAAATGCGCTTAGCAATTTTATGGTGTTAATCAACAGAGCCAGCAAAAAGGTTATTTGAAAGGAAAGAAAATTATAATTAAGGTGAAAATTTTAAATATTTAAGAAGACGGCATTTCGATTTTTTATGCTTGTACCTTTATCTTCATTCTTTATATATGAATGAAGATAATGGTATATGCATATATATATCACAAATGGTATATGCATATATATATCCATAAAAAAAGAGAGAAAAAATAATAAGTAAAATTCATTAAAAAGATGCGTAAATGTCTTTAGCGATATGAGCGTTTCTCTGTTTTAACGCATTAGATTCGAAACAACAGTAAAGCATCTGCAGCCTGGAATGATTTTTTTAAAAGAAAGAAGGCGGTGATAAGCCATAAACATTCGGATAAAGTGAGTTTCAACGCAACTCCAGAAAATATTAAATTAAAAAAGTGATATTTGTTTAAAAAATAAGCTATCAATTTTTTGATAACTCAAAACTTTTATGAGAAAAAATACATCAAAAGAAGAACAAGCAGGTAAAAGATATTTAAGCAGCAAAGAAATTTTTTGAAACTACAACTGATTTCGACCAAGCAAGTCATTAAAATTTTTTGAATAAAATTTTCATTTTCATTATATGAGTCGTTTTTTTTAAAGTGGCAGAAGTTTATTTTTGGCAAAAAGTAAGTTTATGATAATATTGAATGGAATTTGCTACGAGCCTTTTATCTATAAATAGTTTCCAAAATTTCTTTAAGATTTTAATCATTTTGTCAATATAAATTTACGAGTTAATGAAATTACAAATATAATTACTTTGATAGTGGTGTTAGCTCACTTTCAGCAAAAACATAATATTTAGTTTTAAAATTAATAGCAATATAATTTCTATACTTCATTTTCATATGTATGACAACGCTGTTAATGACATAAAAAATTTTGTTCATTCTTTGGGAATTTGGTACTTTCTCGATTTATTGCAAAGTGAAACATACTAATATAAAGTTGTAATTAATATAATTTGAATGACATTACCTGAAGAAGTATTAAAATAAAAGCATTTTCATTTATTTATTTATTGACATATTTAATAAAAATTTCAAAAAAAGTGTTTGATTCAATTGAATTCCTATATTTTATTGTTCATCAATGTATGATTTTCATATTTTGTTGACTTTGAAAATCATACATTGTGTGTGAAATCATCAAAAACGATCGAGTTATAAAATTAAATCAATTTAACATTTACAAAACATAAAATAAACTATTAATGTATTCCAACATTTTTCAAATCATTCAAATACAAACTTTTAAATATCTCGATTTTACTTAAAATAGACTTACAGGACCTACAAAGAAATCGGTTCATATATATATAAAATTTCGATTTATAAAAAAGTATATTTTTCTGATATTTAAATAAAATATTTTCTGTTTCATATATCAAAAATATATATTTAATTCATATTTCAATGTTTAGTTGCCACATTTATATTTCAAATTTGACATTGTTAATATTCTAGATTTCTATTTAATGTATAGGGTAACAAAAAATAATCATGATATATTTATTTTTCGTTTCATGATGAATAAAAGAAAAACTTAAACATCAAATTATTTTCAAATTTAAAATATTCGGATTTTTTAAATTTATTTTTCAGCTTAAACATAAAAATGGGCTCAATTTATTTTCAAAAATAATCATTTTTTTTCTTTAACTCGTCTACGAGATTTGTAAATATTATATGCATACACTCGTGTGAAGCGAAATTAAAAGGCACGCTTACACAGAATTTCTAAAAGAAGGGAATTTAATTTAATATAAAGTGTTTCACAATAACAAGAAAATTTGATTTAGGAGAATTTAAAAATTCTAATTATAAAACTTTATAACAATGCAATTATTAGCCCGAAAATCAGGCACTCTCAGCACTTCGTTCTAATAAGTTATTCGTAACTTCTTCGTAAAGTGGAGAAGGAAATACGAAAAGTTGAAACAAGATATCGTAACAAATAAGTATCAAAAACTTCTCTCAAACTTATTAAAAGTTTGAATATTAAACTTTCGCAAAAGCCTTAGTATATTAAAAATATTTTAATAATTAATAATAAAAGTTAAACCTATGTTGTTTTCTCATGATCAGCAGCCCTTTTTCAAGATTCTTGAAGGAAAACTATATTAATAAAATATTTAAAACATATTTTAAACCACTTTAACGATTTGGGTGCAAGATCTGTTCAATTGTTTAACTTACACATACATTTTATCAACTCTGATTAAGAAAAAAAAAGTTTTAATCATTTTTGTTCAAAAATTTAGTCAGTATTTTTGAAAACGGTTTTGCAATCCTATGTTATATTTTCAATCCCAGTATTTCAGGTTTACACTATCCAAATCCCGGGATTAGGATTGGATTATTTATGAAAAATACACATTAGCAAAGTTGAAGTTACGTAATAAAACTGAAAACAAATTTGAAAAATTGTTTTACCGTAAATATATTAAAAACAATTGTCTGCTTTAGAGATGGTAGCAAAATCAGGGGTCGAGCATATCGAAAAGTCAAAAGTAAAAGAAAATTACAAGTTTACTGAAAAAAAGCAAAACACAAAATACATTCTGACATAATAAAAGTAAAGTACACATTTACAATCATATAATATACTTATAAATGTTAAAATCAGTGCTGCACCATGGATTTGATAATTAATTTATCAATATTAAGTTAAGAACAGGATTAATAATTACTAGTGACCCATGGGCTTGTCATGTATAAAATTATATACAAAATTTAATATGTGTATCTTGATAAGTTGAAAGGTTTATAATTAAAATCGTATAGTAGCTTTACATCAAATACATTATTATTGAATACAATACATTGAATATATTTGAATATTATTGAATACAATACAATACAATACATTGTTACAGCATGGAGGGGAGTGCAATGAAAATTGTGAAAGAAAATCGGGTTGCAAGTTTTGAAAGTTTGAGAAGCCCTGTGATAGTATAAATATTTTGCTTTAGGGTTAGAAAACTAGAAGTTTTTTAACCTTTGAATAAATCTTGTTAAATAATACATACATTCAATGTGCTGGCTCTTGCTTATTATAAGCAGCCGAAAAGGAAAAAGATTGAATTCATAAAAAATTAATATCCTTATGATGTAGCGGATTTTATTTCTAATTTAAGACTATGTGTTTATAAGATCGCATTGATAAAATATATCATACGTTCACTGTTTTATTGAAATATAATTCCTTTTTTTCCTTTGATACAAGTGACTTATATCTCACATTTTTCTTCATTTCAAATATTGCTAAATATTCCACCTATCAACATAATTACATTTATACATTTAAAAAAACTTCAATCACTTTTCATAAAAATATTAAATACTTTAAATTCTCTGAAAATTAACAATACTTATAAATATTTATTCTACAAGGAGTGTACTATCAACGTATACGAGAAAACATTTTAAAGTTGCTGCTACACCAGAGTCTTCTCACAGATTCAATGTCCACGACCCAATATTTAATCATAATTTTCTTCGCGCCCCCCTCATACAATAACAATGTATTGAATTCAATAATACTATACTTTGATGCTAAAAATACGATGCGATTTTAACCTCTTAAGTGCCACCAGATAATATAAACGTCTCGCTTAGTCAAAACGTTAATTTCCTCAGACGTATATACACCTTATCGAAGTACGATCTTTCTGTGCTCTGCTATCCATAAGATTATTCCGAAGGCTTTTAAATGTAATAATAGGACCTCGACAATATTTTCGAAAGATTTGCTAATTTCAGATTATTTTGCTTCTTTATTCCTTCTGGGCCCCGTTATCTCATACACGCGTATAACGGTTGTCATTGGTAAACGAATTGTATAACTCTTAATCGGGAGTTAAGGGATTAATTATAAACCATACAAATTAGCAAGATAAGCGTTAATTTTTATATATAATTTTATATATAACAATCCCACGGGGTCACTAGTAATTATTAAACTTGTTCTTAACATAATATTGTTAAATTATAATTATCAAATACATTGTGCAGCACTGGTACATTTATAAGTATAATACATCAGTGTAAACTGCATTTTATTTTTTATTATGTCAGAATGCATTTCGTTTGTTTACTTTCATAAAATTAATAATTTTTTTAAATATTTTGTTTTCAACTTTTCAATATTCTTGCTACACCCTCGTAGAGTTGCCATGCCCCCAAGAGGGGCACGCCCCACAGTTTGAGAAATGCTGTGTTACACAATTTAAAAAATTTTTAAAATCAAGTTTTAATATCAACTTAACTAAATATGCCGGACACGGATAAATAAAAATTGTGTAAGCTGCTTTTTTTTAATTTACTTGTTTCCCTTCACACAGAGTACAACTTATAACACCCCGACAAAATCATAAATTATCTTACGTGTTCCGAAGCTGAGTAGAGATCAAGGACTTGTAATGCTGTTGTTTCTGTCGAGTTATGGATTACAACACAGCTACTACTCAAGACTCACCATATGTAGGACTGCTGGTTGGTTAAATCGGTTCAGGGCAGAAGTCGTCAAGTTTTCGTGGTGAGAAAATTAAGAGAATGAGAAACCATATCAAATGATGTTCTCGTCATTTGATTATATATGTGCCAAAATTATTCTTTCTGTCGCCAACAGAACTCTTGCATCTTTGAGTTTGACGCAATTAACCGGGGAGTAGTCGAGTACTAAACAGTAACTTTAAAGATCACGCGAGGTGATTCAGTTACCCCAATTATTTTTGTTATAAATTTTCCTTGTTCGCGATAAATACCGTAAAGGCAGTGAATAATTTAATTAAGAGAAAGAATATTTACGTAATTTAACATTTTTTTTAATTTCTCTTTGTTAATTTGAGGGAAAAAAATACAATTAAACTGAACTAAAAAGCTTCACATGTGTGCTACTTTAATAAAGCACACAAATCACAGACACTTTTCGCTAACGTTACAAGAATGCTAATAGCAGGAAAAACTGTCGTATGTTGTTCAAGTTATTGTAGTTTTATTGTCCTTTGATGATCGTCAAATAGCATGTTAAACTTTTTCTTGCTTGTGTCTTTTTGACAGGGTGAAGTGTGTCTTGTGGTGCACTTATGACTTGATATTTTAACAGTACCACAGCACTTCTCAAACTGTGGGGTGCACCCCTAGGGGGACGAGAGTATATTGAAAAAGGAGGCAAAAGTCTATTTTAAAAAATTATTAATTTAATGAAAGTAAACAAACAAAATACATTCTGACCTGGATAGCAGTGAACAGAAAAGATTGCATGCCAAAAAGACGTGTGAGGCAATTTCTGCACTGTCTGAGCGAGACGTTTACATACGCAGGTGGCGGAGAAGTTAATATCGAATTGTAGTCTTAGCGTCAACGTATTATATTATTGAATTTAATATATTGTTATTGTATGGAGGGGGCGCGAGGAAAATTTAGATTGGATATATTGAGTCACAAGTATTGAAAGTTTGAGAAGCACTACATTACAGGAATGATATTTGCCCGCAAAACTGATATATTTTGCTCCAGTTACTGTATTTTTTAGTCTGTAGGCCATCGACACAAATAGGTTGCTGAATTTTTCTTGGTAGTACCTTTTTGAGAGGAAGTTGTGTGTCTAATGTTATAAAAATTTTTTATCAAAATATACTTAAAAGTAGTCTGATACCGTAAGGTATCCGACTACGTTCGGAACCGTGATTTTAAAAAAGCGCATAAATAGATAGTTTTCATGATATTTAGTGCCACTTAGATTAGAATACATGTATAAAATTGTTTTAAGAATATTTTGACTAAAAAAAATTTGATACAATACTTAGGCAAAAAATTAACTTAGAATAATCTTTTTCCAAAATGTTCTCCTTTTGTGCAAAATGCTTCTATTATAATAATATTTTGCATCTATATAGCTCAAATTTCTGTACAGAGGCTCAACTATAATTTTTGAAAAATTCACATTATTTTCAGAGTTACATCATATTGAAATAATTATCGACGTTTTTTTCTTAAAATTTCTCCCCTCTGTTGTCGTAAAACATGGATAAACCCATTTATAAGTTATATAGTTCAAAAAATTCTAATTGAGCCTGTGTACAAAGGTTTGAGTTGTATACAGGCAAAATATTAATACAATAGAAGCATTTTATCATTCTATGTTAATTTTTTGTCAAAATATTGTACTTAAATAATTTTTTATTGTAATATTATTCTTCAAACAATTTTATACATATTTTCTAATCTAAGTGACACTAAATATCATAAATATTTTCCATTTATACGCTTTTGCAAAATTATGATTCCAAAGTAGCATTTGCAAAATCTTCGTTTCGACTCAAACGTTTCATCTTCATCGCTTTTCTCAAATGTACAGTCGTTATAATGATTAATATCCATTATTTCATACGCTTCCTCTCTTATTTGATCTATTTCTTGTCCTTAAGTTTCAACTTCCTCCAATAGAAATCACAGATGTTCAATTTCTTTATTTATATTCCGTTAATTTGCATTTATTTCCGTTAATTTGCACGCAACACAGGAATCAAAGCCACTAAGTGGTCCACAGGGGGAAAATGTAGTCTGTTCATAGAAAATATTTTGGAACAAAAGTGATCGTGTGGGGAACTGAGTCATACCAAGTACCTTAAGATTCTAAAATACAATTGCCTGTCTCAAAATATAGAGGTACGTGGCAAAGACATTTTCGTTCCCATGAAGATTGCCGTTTAGGAGGATACTAACAAAGTAACAAGGTGGGCTGTGGGTAGCCTAGTGGTTTGAGCATCGGACTCCAGACCGGAAGACCTGCGTTCGATGCCATCAAATACCCTCCGAGTACACACGGAGTACGTGCTTGTTAAAGCAGTGGGTCCGAAGTCTTGTGGGCTGAGTCACGAGCGCAGGGACTGGAGAATATTTCCCTCCCCTTCAGTTCAATGCAGAAATTGTGGAGGTGGAGATAGGTTGTGTCGCCATCTATCATCCCTTTGGGGAATTTCGCCGAGCTAAATCGTACTGTCACCTGTATGGTGCTCAAAGCCAAAGACAAGCGTAATTCTAGCCCCTTGCCACGATGAATTTCGTGGGTCTCGATCTGATTACGTCAGACAGTTGGCATTAGTAACAACAACAACAACTAACAAGTTCAATAGTAACAAACTCTTTTCTCAAAATTAAATATTTTGTGAGCCTGGGGTGACTCTGTGCCTCATGAGACCACTCTAGGGTTAAGCAATCAACCAATCAATCAGCAAAATTATTCATTGACAGCATTAAATCTACAATAAAAACTACAATTATTCTTGTTTAGAGTTTCTATGCTATTTTTATTCAATATTACTTGGTAAAGCGCCGTTGGAAAATAATATATTCTATTCCAGAGAAACAGAAGGCCTGATACCTCCTAACGATCATATCCTCAAAAAATAGAGCATATCTTTCATAAAGTATAGAAAACCGTCCGGAAACCAATATGGAAATGTCCAAAACAATCCCAAAGGGAACTGATACCCACTACATTTTCAAATTTATCGTTTAATTTCTCACTTAATTGGAAAAGCCAGTCGAGTAATCAAATTTTAGCCGCTCCACTTAGTCGTTTATGGTTTCAATTATTAATAGAAAATGCATTTCGTATTGCAATAAATGGCTTACTTTCGAAGGAAGGATAACCGGATGCTTGAAATGTGGTCATTTGACGAGTTTTGATATTGCCTGCGGGAAAAGATTTCTCATCGAAACTCAAGTAGCCATAAATCGTGTATTTCCAATGGAGAGAGAAGATTGGGGGATTTTTGGGTAAAAGATTATTGTTGAGGTGTTACTTTCGCAGTTTTAACTAAGAAAGATGTCAATCAAGTGAAATGTTCTGTTAAAGTTTAGATCATCGGTTCTTACCCCTTAGAACCCTTGAAAAAGTCATTATTATCTCATTTGTTTCTTCTCCCATACAAAATATAATGCAAATATTCTAAGTGCGTTTTTCGAGAAAGAACAATTATTTAATGTCGGTAACTACTTATGACAGTTTTTGTAAAATATTTGTTTTATTAAAAAAAAATTGATTGTTTTCATTCCAATTTATATAAATAAATAAATAAAATGTATTAGTTTTAAATTTTTCAGTACCTCCTTTAAACAAAAAACACAGTTTTGAATGTTAAAATAAAAGAAATGGTACATAAAACTAAATTGATAAACAGTCTTTCATATTTGTGATGTTCAAAAGAACTGAAAGAATATAAATAAGTTATTACTATCCATTTAAAAATAAATTATGGTAACCATTTCTTTTCAAAGGTAAACGACTCATTTTTCTTGAAAACAAATATCCGTCCAACCATGAACGCGTTTTTATCATCATGATCCAATGGTTTTGAAGGTGTTGAAAGCAATTTCACTAATTTTTCTTCGAGTGATTTGTTAAACAATAATCATAAATTTCCATCGCCTATTAGATAAAATGCTGTTCACAAAGGGCTCATAAAATTCATTTTTATGCTCGATTGACTGTCAGAAATAATATACGACAAAAAAGATAATAAAAACACTAAATAAAAGCATATTATTTTAGAAATGACACAGCGAAAGGCTTTTTATACATATTACTAAGTTTAGATTTTAGCGATTAACCTGCAAATATTTAATTTCTGAAGCATTATTTTTTATTATTGGAGAAGGAATTTTATTTATATATATTACTTACTTTTAAAAAATATAGTTATTTAAAAAATTAGACAGGACTGTCAATAGCACATTTGTAAACTTATTTCATATTTACTGATTTTTGTCTATCTTATGTTACTAAATAATATTTACCATGTAAGGAATTTAGTATTATATTTCTATATTTTGCTACATTACAATTACTGTTGAAGCATTAACTTTGATTTTTTAAAACTGAATCCAATCTCTTTTATCGCACAAATTACTATTTATAATTTAACCTTTTTTTAACTTGATATTTAAATACTCAGCTTTATTTATGTCACTATTAGTCTCAATTAGATTAAAATACTTTGGGTAAAATGGTAAATTATGATTAAATTTATTACTTTAATCAACGCATATCAACTCATCAATGTATTGATTAATGTAACAAGAACTTAGCTCTCAATATTGTCCAGTTCATAGAAATATAAATAAGTATTTGTTAGACCATTTCTTATTAATCCACACTACTATATCTTCCCTCAATTAATAAACAGGGAATACAATTACACTGTTACATAGTCTTCCTATATTACTATGTTCTTATTTACAAATAATTTGTTATTCATTTAATATTCATTAATTTCTTGAAGTTATGCTTTTCACATATTTGTAAGGGAAGGCTAGTCAGCTTTCAAATATCTTTAGAACTAAACAGTCTTCAGAATCTTAATATTACAAAGAGAATAATTTTTTATTGTCCTGTATACGATACTATAAGCCAATAAGAAGGTCAACAAATTTACACACATATTTTAATAAAAATAATTCAGTCAGGTAAACAAAAAATTATGATTGACTATTACTTAGAAAAAAAAGAAATAAAATCAGTGTTTTCAAAAATAACTGTGCAATATCCAGTAACTCTGAAATGCTTTTATACATACTTAAAATTAAAGGTTTCAAAAACATTTTAAATACAAACAATCTGATATAATTGTGTTCTTCAGAAAAAAAGAGTATTTTAAATAAATAACTCTTTAAACACTTTTTAATATCCCTAAATACAAACTAAATAGAAACTAAAATTCAAACGCACCTTTTTATACCCCAGAGATTCAAATATTTAATGATATGCTCGAATGCTACTGAAATAATTGGAATTTGATAGAGATAAATAATTATTATTCTTACTTTTAAAGTTTTTAGGAGGACTTTTAGTCTTGTGTGTGTGTGTGTGTGCGTGTGCGTGTGTGTGTGTGTGTGTGTGTGTGTTAATATAGGAAAAGGAGGGGAAAAAGCTGCATATGTTCATTTAATTATTTTGAGTAACTTAAATCCTTCTTTTTTTAAAAAAAATGTGGTTCATATTACCGCAATATCACATCACAGGTACGATATTGAAATCTCTTTCAAAATTCTGCTTACGTTAACACAACTAAAAGTGCTGCAGATATCTCAAATTGTTAAATTAAATCTGCCCGAGGCCTTACCATCTCACAGCATTTTCAGGTTGTGATATAATTGTTTGAAGCTTTATTTTGTGCTTTGTCTCGAAATACACTTTAATCGTTTTACTTTCAATCTTCACGGTGAAAAATACCGTTTAAGAGGGTAAAATGGAAATAATAAAGAAATAAATTGGAATTCATCTTTTCCTTCTCAAATCTGTTCTCTTCTTGTGTTTTACAAGAATGCATATAAGAAGGAAAAATAATGTTCTAAAAGTTATCAAGTATCTTAATCACAAATGAGGCTCGTATAAAACCATATTAGATTTTAAGCAATATTAATCCTCGTATAACATGAACCGAAATTCAACACAGTAATAGGAGAGAGATCATCTGTAATTTGCATTTAAAAAAGGATGAACTATCTTTAACTTTTTTTTCCTTAAATAAAGGTATTAGTTTGATTTCAATAAAGCTAATTGTATTTTAAAAAAAAAACAAATTTGTGTGTGTATGTGTTAATATAAGCCATAATGTATTTAATAACAGTATTTAATTCTTGAGTAATCCTTGGGGCTTCTTAAGGATTTTGTTAGCCCATATATCAGTAATCGCAAGGAAAACTTTTAAATAGTTTGTGTATATTTACAACAGTTAAAATATTTACAAACTATGACAAAAGTTACAAAAATATGTTTTAATTATATAAATAAAATTAAGCTAAAAATTGATGTTTTATGCAAAACTCAGTTTTATTACATGCAATGTAAATCAATACATTAATGTGCATATTATTTATTTTGTCTTTATTTAAATTACAAATATTTCGTATATTCAACAAATATCATAATATAAACAATAAAGTACAAATTGGCTTTTGAGGTTGAAAATATTCTCATATATTTGGGAAATACAATTACGTAAATTCCATTTTAAAATGTAACGATAAAAATGTCTTTGGTAATAGATTGTAAAAGAAAATATGGTATGTGAGAACAAACTTATGAGAGAAAGGGAAAGACTGGTTTAATTTTCACAAAATGTAGTGTATAATATAATATGGATGCTCTCTTTAAAAAAGTAAGATAAATAATGTTATTTATTTATATATATATATATATATATATATATATATATATATATATATATATATATATATATATATTATAACAATTATTAAATTATTATTATTATTACTATTATCATTATCAGTATCATTATCATCATTATCAGTATTGTTGTTATTATTATTATTACTACTATCATTGTTATTTTAATGTCATTATTATTTTAATATTATTAACATCATTTTTTTATTAAATATTAACAATAATAATAATATTATCATCATTTTTATTAAATATTAACAATAATAATATTATTATTCTTATCAATTTTTATTAAATATTAATAATGACAGCAGAAGCTTCATCCAATATTTGAAAAATTGGCCAAAAATTATGGACAGCACTGGTCTAGATATTTTATCTAAATTAGTTAGGCTTGGTCAGAGGAAACAAGTATGTCTCCAGTGGATTCCATTACAAATGGGTGTGCCTGGGAACGAAGCTGTTGATGAGAGCTGGCTGGTAGGGGATGTGATCTCCCTAACCCCAGTTCCACTGTCTTAACCCATACGGAAATTCCTTCCTTCCAAAGAAATAAAATGAATTTGACTTGGCGAAACCCTCCTGCTAACCACTGGTACGCAGCTTAGAGTCCTGGCCTATCTCTACAGTGATGGAATTGCAGGGCTCATCAAAAGCCCTTGGCGCGCTTTATAGAAGCGGTCACCTGCGTAGTATGACTTTTGTGCAGGGGGTAAAGTCTTTCTTTACCTGTCCCTGCTCATCTTCTGGACTGCTGGGGCATTTCCCTGCGACAGTTGTATGAAGAGCAAGACCTGGTGCGTGACATTATTACTCGGAAAGGTCAAATGGACTTGGTGTAGGCTTTCCTGCTCCAAGGGGGTTGGAAACAACAACAACAACAATATTAACAATAATAATATTATTATTAGGATGATTATTATTATTATTAGGATGATGATTATTATTATTAGGAAGATTATTATTATTATTAGTATGATGATTATTATTATTAGGAAGATTATTATTATTATTAGGATGAGTATTATTATTATTAGGAAGATTATTATTATTATTAGGATGATTATTATTATTATTAGGATGATGATTATTATTATTATTAGGATGATGATTATTATTATTATTAGGATGATGATGATTATTATTATTCGGATGAGGATGATGAGTATTATTATTATTAGGATGAGGATTATTATTATTATTATTATTAGGATGAGGATGTTATTATTATTAGGATTATTATTATTATTATTATTATTAGGATGATGATGATGATGATTTTTAAAGTTTTATTAAAAATCTGATTACAATAAAAGTATTCATATTGTAATATTATTTCTACCATCCTCAAACTTGTTCTAAATATAATTAATTAAGAAATTGCTTGTTGCATTCAAAAAGTTGTTTTTTTGTTGATCCGTGCAATTAAATCCTCATTTTCACTGAATTTTTTTATGAGCCAGCACAAATTAATGTTACATTTAAAAAATAATATGTTTTATGTTTTGAAAAATATAATAATGTTCGGAAAATACCAGTTTTCAATTTGAAAACAAAATTATTTATTAAATATGAAAATACTACAATTTTATGCAAAAAGATATATTATTATGGCAAGGAACTATTGGAGAAAGGCATATTTTTCTCCTTTTTGATGGTTAATAATTTTAAAACATAAATAGTGTAATAATGCTATAAAAAATTAAGGGATATTTTAAATCAAGCAACAATTTAATTTTCTTAATTTATTTTATAGAAATTTTTGTGCACAATTTTCTTTCATTGAGTACTACATTTATGATTCTGCATGCTTAATAATTATTGCATGGATAAAGTATCATTCCAACTGGAGTACCATGTATATGATTTACAAGTTTAATATTTATTGCATGGTATAGAAAACTTTCTACAACTAACTAATCAATAAAAAGAATCTTCATCTAATTTACTTACGCTTATCATATATTACTAAAAAAACTTCAAAAAAATACATTTTAGTTTTTCAATTTAAATCTATAAAATAACTTCATCTAAGCCTATAAGTCATTAGTAATTTATAAAAATGTATATCTTATTTTCAAGAATAAAAGTTTTATATTTAATATATATATATATATATATATATATATATATATATATATATATATATATATATATATATATATATATATATATATATATTGCCCAAAGTTAATTTTCTTTTCCAAATACAAACTTCGGAAATTAAATTCATTAATTGAAAACTATCATATCAAAATTATAAACACTTATGAGTGAGTAACTAATTTTAAACTAAAAACTTCCAAATAACATTCAATGTGGTGTGCATATCAGAAAAAAAGCAGCGAGATTCAACATTACTAAATTAAACTCAGTGGCGCAACAGCCCGTGAGGGACAAGACCATTTGTGCGCATCTCAGTTTACGTGACCTTGCGCACTGAGGTGCATGAGTAGATGTTCCGGTCAGGTGGTCAGTCTAACGTGAAACCCCCAGTGTTTATTTCCCAAGTAAGCTTGGTATTCATTTATCGACCCACTGAAGGGATGAATGTCTGGTTGACATTAGTTTAATTGATAATATTAGTTTCAATAAAAAATGTTAAATGAGAAAAAAATATATCGCTTTAATTTTAATTTGTCCATATTTATGTAACAACTGAATTAATACTTCAGTATATATCAGAAGTGTACAGTCAGAATTTTGAACTTTGAATTGAAAAGTATAAGTATGAATATTAAAGACGTTTTATGTTGAATCAAAATTATATTTTGAATTTGAAAGTAAAATCAGTAAATCAAGAAATTAAAACTGAAATACCTTACTAGAATGCAAAATTTAGGTAAAGAGCAAAAGGATAAGCAGAAACCATTTATAGGCAATCTACGCGCAGTGTCGTACTATTTTTAATGGATCAAACTTATGTTGTTTTGTTAAAAATTGTTGCTAGTAATGTAAAAAATTCTGGGCATGTAAAATTAATGAAAACATGTATGTTTACGCAGAAAATATAAGAAATTAGTTATTTCGATTCTTCCTGAAAGACCACACTTAACAAAACTTTCCCACACTAAGCAAAAAGAATAAAAAATATATCTTAAGAAATTATTTAAATTTTTTTCAAAATATTTTAAGTATTTCTTCAGCATTTTAAGATCATTGTAGGCTAGGAAAATAATTAATATGGAGCGAAAGGGGTGGGGGACAATGTCAATAAATTCTGAGCAAACATGAAAAAGGTAGAGATCAATCATTATGTTCTCTAATTCAAGAATCTAAGATGATAAGTGTCCTCTCAAGAACCTGAAAAGATAATAAATTGATAAAAATAACTAGGTTGATTAATCAGCCGACAGTTAGTTAACATTATTTTAGCTACTTATCAAGAAGAGAAAACATCGTCAAGAATCGGAGTCTCAGAAAACATGATGTATCTTTTAAAAAGGGAAATTTTAAACGTGTATATTTTGGAATAAGTAATTATTGAGTTGAATCCAGTATATTATTTTATAATATACATTATCCCTTACAATCAAATTTTTGTAATATTTTTACGAAGCATAAACTGCTTAAACTTTTTAAGAAAACTCGAAAAGAAAAGAGTATTTATTGATAATCATTTTTATTTAGCAGCCATTTATAATTATCTTCAGTCAAATGAGGACTTTTAAGATTTAATTAAAAGTATTATTTTAAATCTCCCCCTTTTTGAATTCAAAGCACTATGAAACAGGTATGAAAAATATCTCAAAACACACAGAAAATTGTATAGTTTTAAATAAAAAATTTATATGGATAAATATATATAACCTATAACATTAACATTTAATAAAAAGTAAGTATAAGTATATTAAGGATATGTATATAGGAAACGCTCACATAGATGTGAATCTTTATTAACATTTGCATAACACATTGCTTTCATGACTTAGAAATATTTTGTTCTCTTTTCTACTTGTAAGCATGTTCTTTCTGCTTAGTTTGTTTTCTTTTGTTTTATTGGCTTTAAATTAAAACATCTTTGATAAACTACTTGTCTTTTTAAATAGAAAATTATTTAATTTCAATTTATTACATACTAAAGTGCATAAAATGAATATTTATATTGTGATTCTGGATTAATATGTCTATGTAAAATATTTCCAATAAAGAATTCAACTTACACTGTATATATTTAAAGATACTTTAAATGTATCTATTTACAGTGGCGAAACGTACACCCTCGTATCACGGAGGGTGAGCCAGGATTCTAGGGGTCCTTTGCAATTCTTTGTAAGATCCTGCTTGGGGCCCTAAACCTGATTTTGCACGGGGCCCCCACTTTTCTGCGTATCTCCACTATTTACTTATTCCTAAAAGATTACTTTAAACTTAAATATAGAAATAAATATATTTACTATACATTACTTTTAAGTACATTAATTTAAAAGTAATATATAGTAAGTAAGACTTTGTTTAGCTTGATATTTTTATTATTCCAGAGTAACCGAAACATATCAGTATAAACTCGAATATGCTCTAATCCAAGCTAGATGTATTATATAAGAACCTCAAAAAATATTAAATAGCATCAGCCAAAACTTTCTCGGATATTTTAAAATAAACTTTTGGACAAATAAAAAAAGTATGTGCCGAGGAAAAATATTTTTACATCTGAAAATTCGCCTTAAAATCCCAGAGAATAGTATTCTTTTGTTTTTTTGAAACAAGATATTTGTTTTCTTTTTATATCAAGATAAAGAAAAATACTGTCATCTGAAACTTTACAAACTAAGCAATCTTAAAAACAATGAAACTTTAAAAAAGTTTAGGACGGTTAACGGAAAAAAGTTTAATCATCCATAACTTTTAAAACTCAGATAAGAAATATAGTTTTTTTACAAAAACAAAATATAAACTATAAATCTTTAAATTCATAAATAGCTTTCACATTTCAAAAAATATGAAAAGAATTAGGTAAGTGTAAATTTTAATATTACTTCAACTTAATTTTATCAAAGTTTTCAAGGGAAAAAAATAGAACGAATTTGTGAACTAAACATTAATTATACACAAAAAATTGTGCATTGTTATAAAAGTTTGTAATTATATTCATATTTGTTGATAATATATTTCTGTTCTATTTCTTTCTCACACTATTTACTTTTTATATTTAAGTAACCTGATATTTTAATGCAAAACAGTAAAAAAAAATAACTTAATTAATACTTTTTTTGCTTAAAAATTAATTCAGAGTAGTTCAGTTGAAGCGTTTTTACATTTTAAACTGTAGAAAAAAAAATTTCTAAGCCAACCTTCAGAATTGATTTTCTAGTAAAATATTTAGTTTTATGTGCAAATTGATTCATGTATTGCGATCTCAAAGTGTACAAATGTTTGCATTTTTACATTATATTTGATGAAATATGACTTGGTACTTTATTTTGATTTAATTGTCTTCTTTGGTTTACATTTAATTTTTTAAAAACTTTATTATTTCGAATAAAATTTTTTCAATATTAAATTAAATAATTAAAATTATAATTAATAAATTTTGACCTACTATAAATCTCACTAAAAAAGACTTTCTACTTTATGATGAATACGATGTGTATTATAAAACATAATACAGAAATACTCCTTTCGATCGAAGAAATATTATATATTTTAGGATATCAATTGCCTTTGCTCTCATAATTCATATGATTCTCATTGTAATCTATCAATAATCTTCTCATCACAAAAAAGCTTCATAGTTTTGTATTGTAATTTAATATATATCAGTTAATTTAAATCATTTTATAAATATTTAATATCTGAACTGTTTTAGCCCCTGATTTCCTTTCGTAAGTTTATTTTTTATGCAACAAGAAGTTGCTGAAATTCTCCAAACAAAAAATTTTTAAGTTGATTAATTGGTAAATATAACACTTAAAATATTAAACCAAATTTATATATTAAGTCATATTTTCATTAGTTTTTTTATAAATTAATATTAAAATAGTCTGAATAAAGTCACTGTCTCTAAATTTACGCATATAATTTCAAAAGAGGATGAATTTTCTAAAAGAAGACTAACTTTTTGATGTATTTAGCTCAAAATTGATTCCTTTATTATCTTTTTCTATTTCACTTTTGATAAACTACTCGGGTAAATCTTCAAAATACAAGCGATCTGCTGTATTCAATTTTTCGTAAATATATTTTATATTTGAATTATTTTTTTCCATATGTATAGACAAAAAAGTAAAAAACATTTATTTTGGAATCATAGTAAAGGGTGTTTTTTTGAGAGGTATAGAACTTTAAATTGCAATAAAACAACGATGTATTATTCGAATGACATGAATTTTTTTATTCGAAAGATAATCTTGTGGCATTACATTTTAAATATGATTTCTGGCATAGGACTGCCACGGCTGGCTCGGATGTAGTCCAATCTGGACGTCCAATTTTCGATGACTTTTTCCAACATTTGTGGCCGTATATCGGCAATAACACGGAGAATGTTGTCTTCCAAATGGTCAAGCGTTTGTGGCTTATCCGCATAGACCAATGACTTTACATAGCCCCACAGAAAGTAGTCTAGCGGTGTTAAATCACAAGATCTTGGAGGCCGATTCACAGGTCCAAAACGTGAAATTATGCGGTCACCAAACGTGTCTTTCAATAAATCGATTGTGGCACGAGCTGTGTGACATGTTGCGCCGTCTTGTTGGAACCACAGCTCCTGGACATCATGATTGTTCAATTCAGGAATGAAAAAGTTAGTACTCATGGCTCTATACCGATCACCATTGACTGTAACATTGTGGCCTTCATCGTTTTTGAAGAAGGATTCCACCAGCCCATAAAGCGCACCAAACAGTCAAGTTTTTCTGGATGTAACGGTGTTTCGACATTCACTTGGGGATTAGCTTCACTCCAAATGCGGCAGTTTTGTTTGTTGACGTAGCCATTCCACCAGAAGTGCGCTTCATCGCTAAACAAGATTCGCTTATGAAAATCGACCATTATTTTCGAAAAAAAATTGCACAATTTGAAAGCGTTGTTCCGGCGTGAGTCTATTCATGATGAATTGCCAAACCAAACTGAGAATAAATCACTTGACAGCTGTTAATTAGGTCGCCATCTTGGAAAGTAATGCCAACTTAAACTTCTATACCTGGAAAAAAACACTCTGTATAAATAAAATAACTTTTGATGTTATCATTTTACGTCAGTATCAATAATAATATAAAACTTTAACATATTTTCACTCAATTCTTGATAGCTTTTTGCATAACAGTTCATTTTTGTCTGTAAAGAAAGGAAAAATTATCATCAAAGTGTTATTTTAATTGAGCCAGATGGTTTAAATAATGAAAATAACAATTCCCATCTGAATCTGTTTAACATTAAAAAGAATTTTATTTTTTTCAATTTATTGGTAACCCTTTTTACTTACGAATTCTTCTCAATAACATTTAAAAACCCTCATTCCTTTAAGATATCCGACTACCCTAAAATCATGATTTTTTTCAAGAACTGACAAAAAAAATTTATGGTTTTATTTTATAGACCATCTTATTAGCTTTATAAAATAGCCAAGGTTTTATTTTTCGTTCACTAGAACAAAAGTTACGACTGTTTTAGCAAAAGCAGATGACACTCCCGGTTAGTAACTGCCGACCGGAAGTGGCATTCTGAAACTAAAACTGAAAGTTTTTGTCAGTTTCTTTCAACTTTTTCAAAAATATATTTTGAAGTAAAGTATATTTCAATATTTTGCTTAAACGCTATTAAAAAGCCTCACTCATTTTTCTTTATAAAATGAGTTTTTACATCTGGCAATTTCAGGATATTTGTTTATTTACTTCTTAACGTTCGATATTACTTCTAACTTTTATTTTCATTCTAGTTTTTACTGAAATAAGTTCGAGACTCTCTTTCGCCCATTTTGATTTTCGTATTTCATATAAAATTGCTTTTTAATTATTCTTTAAATTTCTGCAATGGGACATGGACGAAAGTTACTTCAGAAAAAGCGAAGGTTTCATGGGAATTTCCATACTACTCAAAAAAAGTTAGTGATGGAAATATTAGCTCTGAAAAATTGGGAAGAGGATTAAGTGACACTTTATTAATTGTTTCTTCCGGAACTCTTTCTGGTAATAGGAATTTCGACATCGAAAAACTCATATCAATATTCTCTATTCTTTCTTGTTCTGTTTTCTATAATCAAGAATTGTACTTGATTGAAGACTCAAGACTTGGTTTGCAGTCAAATTTGTGTCTCAAGTGTAAGAACTGTTCATTCACAAAAGGATTCACTTCTACATTAAAGATGAATAATTTAAATACTATAAACCTTTCTTCTTGTCTTTGAAATGAGAATTATTGGCAAAGGATTTTCAGCTGGAAAGAAACTGTTCAGTATGCTGAATATTCCTTATCCGTCAAAAAGTTTATACAGACAACATGAAGTTAAGTTGCTGCATGCTGCGTCACAAGCTGCAAACAACTCAATGTTGGAGTCAGCAAAATCCATTGCGGTATGTTCAAATAAGTGCGGCGTTACTGTATATGGTACATGGCAAAAACGTCGCTACACTTCTCTGAATGGATGTGTTTCGGCAATTTCTGTCGACTCTGGAAAAATATTATACATTGAAGTGCTCAGTCAATATTACCGAGTGAGTATGAAAACTGAAAAAACATTGGGACCCTACAAAAAATGCATAGTGTCACATTTTTGTAAGTATCACAAAGGATCAGCGTCTAATACAGAAACCGTCGGTGCTTATAGGATTTTTGAAAGGTCCGAAGCAAACCACGGTCTTCGATATACGTCTTACTACGGGGATGGGGATTCAAAGGCGTTCAATAATGTGAAAGACATTTATGGTTATGTTAGCATAGTTAAATATGAGTGCAAAGGAGATGTGCAGAAAAGAGAGTTGGCTCTCGTTTACGAAAGCTGAAGAAGTCTTCAAAAGGTTTAGGTGGGAAAGCAAATTGACCGACAAATTCATCGACACACTTCAAAATTATTTTGGAATTGCAAGTGGAAGTAAGGTCGGCAATTTGTCTAACATGCAGACTGTAGTCATTGCTGCATTTTTTCATTGTTGCTCCACCGACAAAAAACCCATGCATGGACAATGCCCTTCCGGATCCGATACATGGTGCAAATACCAAAAGGCCAAGCAAGAAGGAAATCTATATAAACATAGAACACCTGGCTTACCAAATGCTGTATTGAACACAGTAAAAACCACCTATATGGATTTATGCGATCAATCACTTCTCGAAAAATGTTTACTCGGAAAGACCCAAAATGCCAATGAAAGATTTAATGGCGTCTTGTGGAACGTAATCCCAAAAGAAACTTTTGTTGAACGTCTGGCTTTAATTTGAGCTGTATAACAGTTCAATGATGAATCTAAAAGGATTAGTTCAGTGTTGGAACATTTAGACATCCCGATGGACTGTTTCATTGGGAAGGGATTTACAAAGGTTGATGACGAAAGAATTGTCGACTCGGAGAGACATTCATTGCCAACTTCAAAAAAACAAGAGAAAAAACTCAGAACCCTTAAAAAGAGGAACTGTGCATTATCTGAGAAAAAGGAAGGTGTCACGTATAAATATGGGGAATTTTAAATCTGTACGTAAGTATTAATATTTAGAAAAAAGTATTTCAAACCTTAAAATGTGTTTTACTCGAAATGTGTTTTTCAGAAAATGTTCAAACAAGGACAAAAATTGGTGAAAAAGTTTTGAAAATAATTTACTGAAATTTTTTGTGTATGTTCGTACAACGGTAGAATATTTTAATCTTCAGATTTTTAAATCTGCATTATTACAAAATTTACAGTCCCTTATGTGAATATAACCACTGTTTTTTAAAGCAATTTCGTATAATATCTAAGATAAAGTGCTCGATTTTTTAAAAATTAAAATATCTCTTATCCTGAAGATCACTTCAAACATGAATAACAAAGTAACGTAAAATTGAAAAATTAAAGATTTGTTCATAAAAGATTTGATCAGAGCGCCCCCTCCCCCGCTTATGTAATTTTTTGTAAATTTTCAGTAGTTTTTTCCCATTTTCATAATAGTAATTTTTTTAATTTTTTTTTTATAATTTTAGGATTTTTTTCTTAAAATATACCGAATAAATCTAAAAATCACAAAAAAATCCCCATACCTCCATTTTTTCAAAATAAAGTTGTCGCAAGTATGCGAATACCTTAAAACCCAAAACGTACGATCGAGAGGGTTAGATATTCTTGTACGTTTTTGCTTCTGGATTAGTAGTATGTAAGAAAATCACGAATCTGACGACTGTACCGGTTTGTAGAAAGTGTAAAGTGCTACTTTTTATCAACAGACGATGCTTGTGGTGCATTTTTTACTTTCAGCTCGAAATCTAGCTTTGTTTTCAAATACAAAGAAAACACATCTTCTTTTTATCAGTCGTAATAAGGTAATCATCAAAATATATCTAATTGCTTAGATAGAAATTTTTGTATTAATGTTTAAATAATTGCAAATAGAAAACTCGACTCGGGTAGACTCGGGTTTTCGCTACCCACACGATCGTGAGGGTTGGGAGTTATTTGAGTCAACTGCAGCTGTAAAGGTAAGTACTTATCATGCGAATTTTCTTTTCTGTTTCAATAACATTGATTGAAGCCTACATAAAAATGAAATGTATAATTGCATAATTAATACCAGATTTTTGGGGGGTCAGCATGCATCCTTTTTTTCTTTCTCTCGCTCTTTTTTGCAATTATTTTTTTCATACATTTGTTGAGGAGTATGGCATTTTTATCCTCTCCACAAATATTTACATCCATGTCTTCCCCCAAACAAAATTTGAGTTTTCCGTCGGGAGTTAGTATGGTGTAATTTAAATATTTTAGTTTTCTTAAATAAGGAAATTCTTTGGTACATTTTACTGTTTTTCATGGAATACTGTGCTAACTTTTAACCAAAAACTTTTTCAACTGTCTAAAAGGAAAAGAATTCTCACACAAGGAGAAATTTTGCAATTGATGAATAAATCAGATTGAACTTAGCTCAGAGCTCAGTGATCTCTCGGATGATGACAATGCGTTGAACAAAACATATGAACTGCACATATTGGAAGGAGAATGAAGTTCAGATGAGAGCGATGAAGAAAAATATGGAAATATTTGAAATACAAAGACAATGTTGGACCATTCTTTACCATAAAAGTCTCTTGAACACATTCATTTCATTGATTTAGCTGTTGAAAATTCTTGGTTCCTGTGCAAACAGGACACAATATTAGATAAAATCCCTCCAAAAATCAAAATGGATCGCTTAAAATTTAAGTTAGAGATAGTTGAAGCGTTATCAGCCTCTACACCAACTAAAAAAGCAGTTTAACTGATGAAGGTAACAGTACTATGACTCCAGTCGCAAAAAGATCGAATGATTCACATGCTATACATATCATGCATTTTATCCTGGTCATTCCAGGATAAAAGGCTTGACATGTATAGCCATTTTTGATGTGTTGATTACATTTCAAGACCTCGCAAGTGCAGATTTGAAAACTACGAAAGCAGTTCGAAAACATGTTATGAAAAATGCAATGATTATTTATACTTGTCAAAAACAAAACAAAAGATTTTCACACTAAATAAATTATGAGTTAGTAAAAAATTAATTATGCATCAATAATTTCCTTATTTGTAACAATTAAGATCGTTTCTTCTATCAACTTAGAGCTAAAAATGTCTAACTTGTAAAATTTCATAGGTGACCTGCTTCACAGATAAAGCACAACCCGCACGATCGTGCGGGTTCCGTCTACGATCCAGGGGAGGGAGGAGCGGGATTTTTTTTTGTTGTTGTTATTTTTCCCAGTGTCATTGGGATCCATATAGTATTAATAATAAGAAGAATTTAATATTTAAAGATAAAAATAATTCGGGTCTTAAAGGGATATACTAGTTCCAAAGGATCGTTGCATCTAACAATAGCCTATGCATTTAATTGTTTTACGACCACAAACTTTAACCCTTAACATCGCAATTTTTTAAATTTCAATGAAAAATTACATCAGCTAGTTATCAAGTAATAATAAAAGGTAAATATATATATATAAAAAATTAAGCTGTTTTAAATGGAATTTCACTCATTTTTTTATTTGTTGCAGAAGTGCAACATTGCGCAGTAGTGCTGTAAATTACAAAACTTTTTTTTAATATATATATGATGGTTTTATTATTCATTGTCATAAATTGCTAATTTTTTTATGCAATGAAAATATTTAAAGCAGTTATTGTGGGATTTTGTTGTAACAAAGTCCTACTTTACAATTTTCGTACTCCAAATCCTCAATTTCTCTTGGGAGTGTGTCATCTCCATGGAATTTTATTACTTCTTCATTCAATGAAATGTTTTGATTTTTCGATAAAAAATTCTTTGACAATGTTTTATTACTCTTAAAAGTCAAAGTTAAAAAATGTTTTTTCTGACTAAAATATTTCTATCTAATTTATTATCATCATCGGAATTTTTTTACGTTCTGAATTGTATTTTGTGAACCAATACTATTTCCACAGTCGCTATCCGAATCTTCATTAGATGATTCACAATCAGGTAAAAATCAACATCATCATCAGAATATTCAAGACCATCTTTACTTAATTCCCTTAATTCGTCCAAAAATTATTCATATATATATATATATATATATATATATATATATATATATATATATATATCAATATTCAATTTCATCTTAGGTTAGTATACGCCTTTTGGCCATGACAAAATGGTAACCAAAGACCAATGTTGTAGACCTGCAACATATATAATTAAAATCAAATTTCTTTCAAACATTTTCTATTAGAAAATCAAAATTACTTTTAAATGAACATAAAATGATTTAATTTCTTACCTAGTAATTTATTTCGTCAATAAACAACAGGAAGCAAAAAATACAATGGATTCTTTTTATAGCAAAAATACAGCTCTTAAGGCATTACAGATTTTTATAATGGTTGTGTTTTCTGGAAAAATATACTTCCATCTAGTGACAAAATTAACGTGTATTTCGTTGCCGTAATCTTATTTTCTCTGATAATTGATTTGTAGCTAATTTAAAAATATTGAGTCTGTTAAATTAAAATAAATCTTCTGTTGCAGAAATGCAACAGTGGGAAGTTAAGGGTTAAGAATCTTAGAATTGTTCTTATTTTTGAAATATATTATTACAGTATTTCAATAGATAATATGCCTATTATTTATAATTAAATTAATATATACGCAAGTTTTACTAACATTTCGATATTAAAATGCGATCTTTATGTATATACAGTTTATCATAACGTAAAAACAAATTTCATTCAGAACAAAATTTTCATCTACTTAAAGAACTAAATATTTTTGGTCAAGCTTTGTCTCATTCGTGTTAATTAGAAATCTTAATACTTAAAAAGATGCATAATACTTAGAAAGATGCATAAGAAAAAATACCTGATGCTTATGAGCAACAATTCTCATTTGAAAGCCGCAAGAAAAAATGAAGATAATAGAGAATGTAATTTTATGGAACTTGAACACAACCGGAAGAATAGAAATGGCGTGTAATTTCTTGGAAATATTAGTATTTACAACGAACATTATCCTTTTGTTGCTCTGACTTTCCCTTCCAGAAAGTAATTGAATAAAAGTATATTTAAGACTTTACTTCCAAGACCTTTATAATTTACTCGAAAAATATACATGTTACTTAAGTTATGTGTAATAAAAAGGAATAAGCATATTAAAGCAAAAACAGAAGAGCTTTTTAAATTACGACAATAATTATTATTAATGTTTAATCTTAGTATATCTCAAAAATTAAACAATCTATTTTTATGCTTAGATTGTACACAAATGCATGTTGCTTGCCTTGTCAAAATTACAGTATAAATAACACTAGTCTTTACTTGGCCTCTTAACTAGGTATTTCATGATGTTGAATGAATATATACAATATCTCTCAAGAAATTTTTTAATTATTGATATCTTAAGCCTTAGAAAGAATTTTAAGTGTTCGATTGCACTGAAAAATATTCTTATAGACTTCATTCTTGATTTAAAAAGGACAGGATAAGAATTTCGAAGGAGGAAATATAATTATTTTTATGCTCCCATAGAACCCCCTCCCAAAGTTGATTTCCGCAAAACAATAAAAAGAAACATTTTAATTGAAATAAAATCATTATTTGTCCAAATGCATTAAATTTTATTTGTATTTTTCCTTGACATGTTTTAAGTCACGGGTGGGCAACACGCGGCCCGCCTGTACGTAAAATGCGGAGCACCGACTCGTTTTTAAAAAATTTTAAATATCAGGTTTTTAGAGTGTTTTCATTTTGAAATTTATACATATATATAAATCTACAATATATTTGCCTGTTACCTGTTCTTGTTCTAAAATAAATCCTTTTTGATAATAGAAATGTCCTTTAGATTAAAATAGATTTATATTTTATCAAACAGTTACATTTGATTTTACTACAATAAATTACTTTAATAAATTCCGAATTGCATTATGCATATCCTTTACTATGGATGGTGCCTGATTCTTTGAGTGTGCGACTTTCATTTCTCCTTCCCCTTTTCTGTTTGGAGTGCCCAAAAAGCAAGAGGTAGTCAGAGATGTTTCATAAACTTTAAGAAATATATATTCAGGACGGTTATATAAGAAAAAGGGCAATGTATACTTAATCCTTTGCGAATGACAGCACAATCAAATTTCGACAATGATTAACGAAAGATGAATTCAAAAGGAGCAGCCCGCGAGACTATGTTTTTCCGAAGTGACCCGCAAGGTCATTTGGGTAGGTCACCCCTGTTTTACGTAATCGATTTTAATCAACTTTAAATTAATCCTTTAAGGTATCCGACTATGTTCGGAACCATGATTTTTAAAAAGTGCATAAATGGATAGTTTTCATGATATTTAGTGTCATTTAGATTAGAATACATGTATAAAATTGTTTTAAGAACATAATGACAAAAAAAATTATTTAAATAGAATATTTTGGCAAAAAATTAACTTAGAATAACCTTTTTTCAAAACATTCACCTTTTATGAAAAAGGCTTCTATAATAACAATATTTTGCTTATATAAAGTAAATACTTCTCCAGAAAGTCTGAACAAGGGTTTTTTAAAAGTTCACATTATTTTCAGAGTAACCACTAATTGAAATAATTATCGGCGTTTTTTTCTTAAAATTTCTCCCTTCTGTTGTAGTAAAATATGAATAAATCCACTTATAAGTTACATATTTCAAAAATTCTAGTTCAGCCTCTGTACAGAGGTCTGAGCTATATACAGGCAAAATACAATAGAAACATTAGAATAGACGCATTTTTCATAAAAGGAGACTGTTTTGAAAATTGGTCATTCTATGTTCCTTTTTTGTCAAAATATTGTACTTAAATAATTTTTATTGTATTAATACGTTTTATATACGTTAAAACACTTTTATATACGTTTTCTAATCTGACACTACATATCATAAATATTATCCATTTATACGCTTTTTCAAAATCAAGTATCGAATTCAGTCGGATACCTTAATGTGGTTGAAGGAGAAAACTATCATGACGAAAAGGCTTAGCAAAGTAATTTTGATTAAAATTTTTTTCTTTGTATTATTTTCCACAACACTGAAGATTCACAAAATTTTTCCTACCATGAAATAGAAGTAAAACACAAAGTTTTCTAAAAGCTACTTTTTATACCATTTCACATTGCATTTTTCTATTGTACGTTAAATTTATCACCGCACCTCCGAAAATAAAAGTTCTTTCTAAAACCTTACCTCTTAAATCTGAATTTTTTTACTTTATTCTTTGTTCAATTTAAGTGCCTATGAAGCTCTTTCGTCTTGTCAAGATGAGAGAAAACTTTGATACACAAAATGCTGGTTTTGATTAAAATATAATCGATTTCAAAGTTTATGTTATGCAACTGGATTGGTTAATTTTCTAAATGCATTTTTATTTTAAAAATCTCTTAAATAAATATTGCAATGCTTTGAACACTTCTAGGGAAGCATATTATCTTATTCTGAATTATTTAATGAACATTATTTTGTTTTCATTAGCAATTAAATTGAAATTTTCGTTTAATTTGGTCACATCTTACTTCAACACGACTAAGCAAAGTTTTCTATGTCGTACCTTACAAAGAACATTGTTAGTTATTCACTTGCAATTTTTATTGCAGAACAATAATAATAATAATTGAACAAACGATATCATGAAAATAACATCGAAAAAGTACAGAAAATATCTTTATAGTATTTTGTTTCCGTTTTTATTCATTTTCATTCATCATCATAATAAAAGAAATGAGGAAATTTATTCCAAATTTGGCAGTGGGAGCAACCAAGATTTTAGAAGATATCTGCAATTACATCTGAACGACTTAAAAAATAAATGTATAAGTTTAGTTTTTTTTTAATTTTGTGATTTAAATTCCTTTTAAATTGTATGCATACACTGTGCTATATTTTAAATTTGAGAACGTTTATTTTTAACGTGCGTGTGTGTGTGGCTAAAACTTAGAAATTTACAAAAGTTGTGACAAATCTATACGGCACCTTATCACTAATACTCTTAGGCGTCACTAATACTCGCGTATATTTCCAACCAGCTCTAAAAGAAGAAAATGGGATATGCAAATGAATTAAGGTATTTCGTTGTAAGTTGGCAGATAGAAGGCGATTGAGCCAAGAGAAGTAGTGACGAAGTTAAGAAGATTCAAGTGGATTGCGTGATTAGAGTCTTACTGCTATTAGTCGGCGAAATACCATTGGAAGGATTGATCGACCTGGAGAGAACGACATTATAGCCAGTGATATTTATAACTTAGTTTCTCTGACCACAAGAGTTAATATATAATAAAGTTAGTGAAAAGTTAATGAATGATAGTAATTCAAGTTGCTTATATTTCTCGGTCTTTTTATTCCGGTAAACCCGTTCGATATTGAGCTTAGTAGTTGATTAATATCATATTTTCTGATTTAAAGTAATAGTTAAAGTTAAATCCCTTTGACGTAGACATATTGTTTAACATTTGTATTTAGAAGATTGCTTATTGAATCCATTGAATAAATATAATTTGTTATTCTAAAAATGACGTCTGGTAATTCTTTGCCTCAATTCAATCTTAGTGACCAGGGTGGAACCCAGGGGGGTTCTCACAAAGTCTGTAGCTTTATTCAAAAATATTAGAATAAAATATGTGTTCAATCAGTAGTAAAAATAAACAAATTATATTCATAACTAATGAACCTTAAAAATATAATACCAGGATCTCAATTTGACTCATAATCTTACCACATTCATTTACGTATGCGCAATTCAATTTTGCTTTAGTAAAAAGGATCATTTTAACCCTAATCTGACTGCGAAATCAGTGAATAAAACGACATGAAACGATTATGTGCATTTTTTCACCATTGGACATTATCCAAAATGCAAGACAATCCCTTTTTCTTTATTTACTTTTACCTTTGTTTCGCCATATTGATATAGATTCAGTTTAGAGCATAGCAACTTCAACTAGGAAACATTACTACCGTGTCATTTATCTGAAATGGACATTTTCCTTTTTGTAAGAAGAGAGTTTGCCAAAAGCACTTTTTATACATACAGAATCAACAAAGCAATTTGGAATTGAAAAAAATATCATTTTATGCTACAGAGATAAGACTCCAAACACATTATGAAGAGGAAGTGCTTGAGAATGTATACGGTACAGGAATGCTGTGGTGATAGAAAAATAAATGTCGTCACGAAATAGAACAATGCCGGTGGAAAATAACTCAAGAAATTGCTCCGAGTATTTTATTTAAGACAGTTCTAATCTTGAAGATAAAAGATACTTGTGGAAAAAACATTTATTGTGAATTTTCGTGCGTTCTTCAATCAAAGACAAAAGAGCTTTTTCATTTGAGTTTATAAATACGTGTAAGAATTCTTTTTAACAATTTTTTTTTCAAAAAAAAAGAATGCTTTTCAAAAGATATAACAGTATTTAAGATAAATTTTAATTATTTTTCATTTTACACCGTAAAGGTATTTAATACTTTTAACTTGCTTAAACCAAATCATTTAAACTTAAGTGTTTTATTTCTTTATTAATGGTGTTATATATAAAAAGAATTTCAATAATAGAGTTTATTTTTAAAAAACTGTTTGCTTATAATTATTTCACTTTTAGTTTAAAACATATTTTTATTGAATATTATTAGTTATTAAGCATGAAATTTACCACGAATTTCAATTTACGGCTCACTTCTTTATTTCTGCACGTTCAGATTCTCAAATATCAAGTAAAGATAATGTGAATGGTACCTTAAGCTCTTCACACAAAAATAGTTTTCAGAATTTTTTTATAAAAAATAGCGATAGATAGATAGATAGATAGATAGATAGATAGATAGATAGATAGAAAAAAATATTTTAAAACATTCTTAAATATTAGTAATGAGTTGGGTGGGTATGTCCATTATGTATCAAATTGCTTAGAGATGAAAAATATCAATTACAGACTTATACAGAAAATTTTCAAGAAATATTTCCCACAGAAGACACAAACTAAACTTTCAAATAATATGTACATATACAAGGTGATCAGAATTAAAACACCCCTACTCTGAGCTCTCTATACATCGAACTACTCAGTGTAGAGGCTCCAAAATTGTTCAACGTACTATTCAAGACATGGGGAAACGGATTACGCGGAAAAAATAGTTCCAGGAACACCGATAGATGGCGCTGTACACCAGATAATCTGAAAAAAGGAAAGAATTATCACAAAAACAAAACACATGTAATATGTAATTTTCCTTTTTGATTTTTATTGCTGATATGAAAAAAGGAGATAAAAAAAGTGAAGAAACTTAAACTGTCATTGTAATTGAAATTTCGCCCTGTAAGCACAAAAATTTGCTTAAACCCTTGGTTTGCAGCTATGTTCTTGCCATAAAAAGGGATGAAACTGGGAAAATGTCATTCTTATCATTGATGGCTGTCACGCTGCCAGAACGCGCTTTGCTTGTGAAGCTGTTTTATGAAAGCAAAGGAAATGCTGCAGCTGCACTTCGGGAGTTTCGTCGACTTAAAAATTTACCCAAAGGATCATTACTTCCGCAAGCTCTAAAGAGAATGATCGCTCGATTCGAGAAAACTGGACATCTTGGTGTTCAGCCGGGTCGAGGACGCAAATCGACCCGTTCAGATGTCATTGAAGTTGTTGCCACCGATATTGTTGATCAATCAATGGATAACGTCATATGCTGTAGTAGTGCGCGTGCAGTATCACGACACTTGGGTGTTCCCAACAGCACAGTGTGGAATGTACTGAGAAAAGTGGTGCATTTTTTCCGTACAAAATTCGTCACAATCAGCAGTTGATGGCCAACGACAGGGAGAAGCGACTGACCTTTGCATTGACATTCCTGGCTAAAGTTGAAGTGGATGCATCATGGCCGTGGAAAATTCTATGGAGTGACGAAGCGCATTTCCATCTAAGTGGAACAGTCAATACCCACACGGAAAACCCTCGCACCTTCCAAGAGATTTCACTTCACTCACCGAAAGTTACAGTCTGGTGTGGATTCACAGCCACATTCATTCTTGGACCTTCCTTTTTCGAAGAGACTACTCTCAATGGCCCTGTGACCTGCACCGTGACGGCCAGGAGGTACAAAAACATGCTTGAAAATTTTGTTGCATCCCAAATGCTACAACACCAATGTCTTGATTCAATTACCTTCATTCAAGATGGAGCGCCTCCACACATTGGACTCTATATGCAGCAGTTTCTTTGGCAACATTTTACTAATGATAGAGTGATTAGTCGTGCGTTTCCGATAGCATGGCCACCTCGTTCTTCAGATCTTAATCCCTGTGACTTTTGGCTGTGGTGATATTTAAAAAATCTTGTTTATCGAAGACGGCTGATAACCTTGGCAGATTTGAAGGACAATATCACTCTGCATGTGAGAAGCATCTCTGTCGACCAATTACGATCAGCAGTTGAACAAACTCTCCACAGACAGCAGATTTTACATCTTGAAGAAGGGAACCATATTCAGCAGCATTCCCTACATCGATAAGATATGAATGTTTGCTGCGATCGAATAAAATGTGTTACAAATGTGTATTTTGTGTCTTTTTAGTATATTCTCTGTTACACAGCGCCATCTATCGGTGTTTCTGGAACTAATTATTTTTCGCTAAATCCTTTTCCCCATGTCTTGAATAGTATGTTTAACAATTTTGGAGCCTCTACACTGAGTAGTTCGATGTATAGAGAGCTCAGAGTAGGGGTGTTTTAATTCTGATCACCTTGTATATACATACACTAGCTGATATACCCGGCATTGCCCGGCATCAAAACACTTGCATGAGCAACTTTTTGGAGAAAATAAATTCTTTTATACAATAGAATAATGCGTATATTGTTTTAAACTTAATTAAAATGAAAATTCCATTGAAATGACATACTGCTTTGATTGACACAAAATTCGGCAGTAAAGTAGCATATATATTTATACATAAAACAAAATCAATAATTATCTATATTATATCAATAATTATATGGTTTTTGAATCTATCGAGTACAGACAGACACACATTCAATTATATATATACAGGGTGTTTCAACTAAGATGTTACAAACTTCTAGGAGAGGTAGGGGACAACAAGACGACTCGAAGTATATAGGCAATGCTGGGTCGGAAATGCTTTCCTAAGGCTCCACGCACCGACAAAATTTAGGGTGCAAAACTTCAACTGGTCTTAAAAACGGGAAAAATTATCGAAATGCTTTGGGTTTTGGTCAAAATTATTGTTATTATTTATTATTTCATAAAAAAAATTCTGAACAATATTGCTGCTAAAGCATCGCTAGAGGGCGCTTTAGACTTTGGAACGCTAGGGAAAAAAAAATTTCAATATTTTTAAAGTTTTTTGATGGCTTTCATAAGTTGAAACTTTAACTTGAATTTTGATACCAGATTTGGTATCCTCCGGGGAAAATTGATGTAAAAAATCGAACATTATTCAGGGCACTTAAAGCACAAACGGTGCTAAAAACGAGCAAAATGTTGGATTTCGGTGCGGTTTGCACGAAAAGCATTCCGTTACTGACTAATTTGTTCAAAATAAATTTTGACTTGGTAGCCATTAATCAAAGCCAGAGGGCGCTTTCAGACATTGCAACTTGGAAACTCATTTGGATAATTTTGTGGTTGGTTGTAAGCCGAATAATTACTAGCAATTTTTCCTCCTAAATGAGATTCGAGTTGGTCTGTGTTGCAAAAAAGTAATTTTATAGCAAAAAATTTTAGTAAAAGAGGGTAAAAAAACACAAGTACCAAATTACAAGAAGTAAAACACAAGGAAAGATTCAAAATAGGAGGAAAAAAAGCTGTTTACTAACTGCTATGCATAATCATAAAAGAAAAAGTAAAGAAAAGAAGGAAAAACTGCTGTCAAAGGAGGTGTTCGAACTGACGCCCGTCGCATGTGATGCAGGCTTCACATCTTCGCTTCATGGAGCGTCGAACATTCGATAACATTTCTGGAGTGTTTCGTATTTCCCCGGCTGCTGCACTGATGCGTGCTACAAGTTCCTTGGCGCTGTTTACGGGTGTTTCGTACACCAACGATTTCATTTGCCCCTAGAAGAAATAATCCAGACAGGAAAGGTCTGGCGATCGGAGAAATCAATGCACTGGACCTCCACGGCCAATCCATCGTTCACCACATACTGCATCCAAGTGATTCCGAACAGAAATACTGAAATGTGCGGGGCTCCATCTTGCTGGAACCACATGGAAGTACGAGTCGCAGCGGTAACGTGTGCTCTGTCCAATAACTTTGGCAAAACTTGTTCCAAGAATATCAGGTAGCGTGGACCAGTCAGGTGACCAGGCAGAATGTAGGGTCCTATTAGATGATCCCCTAGAATGTCAGCCCATACGTTAACCAGGGAAACGATCATGTGCAGCCCGAGTACGTGTTACATGTGGGTTCGCTGCTGCCCACGAATGGCTGTTATGGGTGTTGAAAATACCCTCTCTCGAAAAAGACGCCTCATCTGTGAACAACACGGATGCTTCAAAAAAGGGATTTGCAATTCGTTACTGCAAGTACCACTGTGGAAAGGCCTGACGAGGTGCAAAGTCACATTCTTTTAGTGACTGGATGTACTGGTAGTGAAATGGATGCAGGGCACTATCATCGAGAATCCTCCAAACGCTACTGTATGAAATCCCGATTTCATTAGCGATACCTCGTGTACTTAAACTGGGAGTGGTCTCTACCATATCTAGTACAATTTCCTCGTTCAATTCGGTACGTGCTGCCTTCTGGAATGAACCGGTCCCACATAATTGCTGGTGTAGGCGAGCAAACATGGTATGAGCAGGAGTCCGCCTGACAGGATGCTTTTCGGCGTACAACCTCTGAGTGGCTCGACCGTTGCAATCTGTGGCCCCGTGCGCCAGAATCATATCTGCTTTCTCTGCGTTCGTGTACTCTGTCATCGAACAGCCAGTCTGTGTGCGATGGAAATAAAGCTTCCTTCCAGCGGACTCCTTCTTATCGTTCTGTCCCTCTGGCGGCTAATTCAACTCGCAACGGGGAATTTTGCATATTCTGCCTTTAACACTCTCTCGCTAAAATTTTCGCCGAGAACCCTTCTCGCTTTATTCACTGCCACGACACTTGCAATTCCTGGGCTACGTATCAGGCTTTCGATGGTATTACTGCTTCAGGAAGGCATTTCCGGACCACCTTTTTTATGTTATTCCGAGTCGTCTAGGTGTACTCGACCTCGTTGGTGGAAGAGTACACCTAGATGACTCGGAATTACATAGAAAGGTCGATCGGAAATGCCTTTTTACTTGTCTGAAGCACCTCTGGTTTTAAATTTGGCAACAATGTCAAAATTTGTTTTGAACAAATTAGTCAGCAAGGGAATGCTTTTCGCGCAAACCACACCGAAATCCAACATTTTGCTCGTTTTTTAGCACCATTTGTGCTTTAAGTGTCCTGAACAATGTTCGATTTTTTACATCAATTTTCCCCGGAGGATACCAAATCTGGTATCAAAATTCAAGATAAAGTTTTAACTTATGAAAGCCATCAAAAAACTTAAAAAAATATTGAAATTTTTTTTTCCTAGCGTTCCAAAGTCTAAAGCGCCCTCTAGCGATGTTTTAGCAGCAATATTGCTCAGAATTTTTTTTTTTTATGAAATAATAAATAATAACAATAATTTTGACCAAATCCCAAAGCGTTTCGACAATTTTTCCCGTTTTTAAGACCAGTTGAAGTTTTGCACCCTAAATTTTGTCGGCGCGTGGAGCCTTAAGAAAGCATTTCCGACCCAGCATTGCCTATATACTTCGAGTCGTCTTGTTGTCCCCTACCTCTCCTAGAAGTTTGTAACATCTTAGCTGAAACACCCTGTATATGCTACTTTACTGCCGAATTTTGTGTCAATCAAAGCAGTATGTCATTTCAATGGAATTTTTATTTTAATTAAGTTTAAAACAATATACGCATTATTCTATTGCATAAAAGTATTTATTTTCTCCAAAAAGTTGCTCATGTAAGTGTTTTGATGCCGGGAAATGCCGGGTATATCAGCTAGTATATTTATACATAAAACAAAATCAATAGTTATATACAGAAATGAAAACAATATTAAATTTTTGTAAGCTATCAGATAATGACATACTGGAGACTTAAACAGAATTATGTATAAAGTGAAAATAGCATAAAGTAAAAAAAAGGACGTTAATAAGGTATGTGATTCCCCCATCATCAGGTATCACCTGGGTCTCGTATGTATATGGTATCACCTTCTGACCATGCTTTCAATTAGGTGGTAAACCACCGCAGAATTAAGCAATCGCCATTCTTCTTGTAGAGCAATTTCCAGTTCAATAAGAGTGGCTGGAGGTGGGAAACATGCAGATACGCCATACGCGCAATCCCTTCTCTTCAGATAGTCATCCACGATGTCAGCTCTATGGGGACGTGCATTATTGTCCATTAAAACAAGAGTAGGGCCAACTGCTGCAGCACACAATCTCACAATTGATTCTAGGACTTCATCTCGATACCGGATAGCCGTCACAGAACCCCGTTTAAAGATGTGCAGGTGGGTGCGGTCTGCTAATGAAATCTCTGCCCACACCATAATGCTTCTGCCTTGGAATGCGTGATGTTCAGTGATGTTTTGGGGCTGATTGCGTGTTCCTCGTTCACGCCACATCCTTATACACTTGTCATCTGGCTCCAGAGCAAATTTTGACTCATCAGTAAACATGACATTGCCTCAGTCAAACACATTCAAATTGCATGTTCCCCACAGAGCAGTATGAACTTGATCTCTTTCTTGCCTAGTTTTTCTCTGCTCCCTTGTTTCTGAAGCTCGTTCTTCTCTTCTCCTTTTTGCTTGTTTTGTAGATCGACCAATGGCACTTCACTTTGGTGGCATAATTATGGGGTTAAATAAAACGTATTTCCAAATCTTAAAGGAAACAAAATTTATGTATTTAAAATATTTTAAATTTTAACTTAATTTGTAATATTCAAACAAAAATTGAAAAATTATAAATGAAACGATTCAATATTTTACTTAATTTTAGATTCATAACATAAGGACAAAAAAACCCATAATAATTTGGGAGTATTTTGTTAACAAATTACAAAAAAAAAAATCATACCTCAAGTGCAAGCGGTTAAAGAAAGAAAAGAGAAAGCACACATTTTTAATTTCTTTTTAACCAGACTGAGCCAATGAAAAAAATGGCATGGTACAGCTAGCTATAACAAACTTAAATGATAAAAAGCTATCAAAAACAAATTATTAATAACAAATTATCAATATTTTGATGAAATCACCAAAGACAGTTCCAAACAAAACTACTTAGGTACTATTGCAATTGTCAACCCCGATTTTGTATGGGGCATACACTATGAATTGGCAACCAAGGGCTAATGTTGGCAATACGGTTGCGATAATACATAAATACCAAAACAAACACAAAATATACATCAGAAAAACTTAATTTTTCCATTTGTATTTCACAGTAACACCAAATAAAATTTTGAAATCACACAAAATAGGTCTTTTGAGAGTCTAATGTTATTGCCCCAACTTGTAGAAATTTCAACAATTATTTAGTGGAAAAATTCACTGCCAAGTACAAAAAAAAATGTTATTAATGTACACAAACAGGCATAGAATGATTTTCCCTTATTGAATGCATATTGCAACATTTGTCGATGTCTTGTAATTTTAGGAAAATGGTCGATTAAGGAAAAAAACCTAAGTACCAAAAGATAAAAATATTATACATTAATTTAATTTAGAATCATTGGAGAAAGATAAAATAGGTGGAAGATTTAATCGGTACGCTTCTCATTTGTGGAGAGATTTTGAAATCACGCCAAACACATCCATAGTGTAAAGAATTAAAATTAGTACTTTATTTATAAAAATTATCCAAAGTATATATCCTGAGCTAAAAAATAAATTGAAAAACAATATACACACAATACTAAAGTTAATTTCCAACTGGATGAGCAACTACCCCTCGCACTGCGTTTGCTTGGCCAGTACGATGACCTAAGTTCGAGTTTCTGCAATGCAATAACAAGGGTTATTATTTTGATGACTCAAAATATATATCAGAAAATCTAAATTTTGCCATTTGTATTTCAATAAGATCAAAAGAAATTTAAAAAATTGTTTAAAATATAGAAACATACTATTATAAATTCAGTCGATTAATTTCGCCAAATATTGCGTTGGAATATGCATGGAACAGTATAAGGAAAATTATAAACAACGCGCGTTAAAGATATCGGAATGTTGCCAAAACTACAAAACAAAATTTGAGTTGTTAAAAGGATAATATTTAAAGAATGATTTATTTATCAATATTTTGATGAAATCACCAAAGACAGTTCCAAACAAAGCTACTTAGGTACTATTCGAAAAATAATCCCAATTACGTATTAAAGAAATAAAAATAGATAAATATAATAACCAATAAACATAACTATAGTAAAAATGTGTAATAATTCGGAAAAAAACTATTTGTAAAGTTTAAATTTTGCATTCAGAGAGAATCGTGACATCATATGACGTCATAACACCAAAAAATCCCTTAAAAATTAAATTTAAAAAAATTTAGAGTGAATTCCGAGAAATGAAAAGTTTCAAAAACCTTTCCGGGGATATACCTAATAATTTCCCAAATTTTCACAGCGATTGGATGTATGGTTTTTGAATCTATCGAGTACAGACAGACACACATTCAATTTTATATATATAGATTACTGATGGGTTTTTTTCAGTTGAGGTAGTTTTTCTTGCGAAATGAAATATTTTTAAAGGTAGGGAGAAAATATATATATTAGGTAGGGGGAAAAGGAATCCATTATTTTTGCATGAAAAACAAGACTTTATTTAACATGCTTCCGATTGTCCGATTTGCGTCAAATATGCACCGTTGTGTTGTATAATTTATTGCCATTGTAAAAGTAGCTTCATAATGCCTCTCTCATAAAAGTCTTGGCCCTTATTGGCAAAAATATCTAGTAATCGATTTTCACAATCTTCTCTTGATCCCGATTCCTTTTCAATCCGGAAGCTTTGCAATGCGAGAAGAATGTGATAATCGTTGGTGTAAGGTCCGGACTGTATGGTGGTTGCATTAAACTTCCCAATCAAGCTCCCAGAGGTTCTGGCGAGTCACTACGTAAATGTCTGGCCTAGTGTTGTCCTTATGGAACACAACATCTCTTCTGTTGGCCAATTCTGGCCGTTTTTGGTCAATCGCTAGCTTCAAACAGTCAAGTTATTGACAGAAGATATCTGAATTTAGTGTTTGGTAATGCGGAAGCAACACCTAATAAATGATTCCTTTCCAGTCCCACTAAATACACAGTAGAACCTTCATGGCCGTCAGTCCTGGTTTGGCCCCCGTTTGAACTGCTTCGCCGCACTTTGACCACGATCGTTTTCACACAATATTGTAGTACGTGACCCATTTTTCATCCCCAATCACCATCCGTTTCAGAAATGGGTTGATTTCATTCCGTTTGGCCAAGGTTTCACAATGGAAATTCGATCTATCATGTTAATTGGTGTAACACCCAAACATGGAGCTTCTTTTTGAATCCAACTTTGTGGAAATGGCTTAAAACTGTTTTATGCTCGATCTTTAGCTCCTGGGCGATCCTGCGACTACTAACATGCCGGTCAATTTCGATTATTTCTGTGATTTTATTGACATTTTTGACGACGGGTCTGCCTTTGCGAGATGCATCTTTAACATCAAAAATACCTGAACGGAATTGACGAAACCAAAATTGCACGTAATTAGCTGTTGCAGCATCGGGAACATAAACACCATTCGCAATTTCAGCCACCTGGCTTGCATTTTCATCTTTATCAAAGAAAAACTGTAAAATGTACCGAATTTTCTCTTTGTTGACTTCCATTTTTAACACCATGCAACTCATAACTGAAGGGACTAAACAAAAAAAGCAAAATAATTTTTAGGGTGAAATGTCATCTTGACAACAAGCATAAATTTGAAATTGTTTGATTGATACTTCACGAGATATCGACAATACAACCATCTAACGAAAAAATAATGGATTTCTTTTTCCCCAACCTACTATATATATATATATATATACATATATACTCATTTTGCCATAAAAATTTCCACATCAAGAAAGAGTAGTCAAAATAAAACGAAATTTTACAAACATAAATGAAACGCTGATGTAAGTGAGTGATTACAAAATTAAAGCAAAATGATTATTTATTGTAGAAAAAATTACAAATAAGTGGATGGAAATTTTAATACTCTGTTAGGGGCCACCTCTGGCATAAATATATGATGCGATATGGTCGGGAACTAAGATATACAAGAACCGTATTATATCCTGCAACATCTCGTTCCACAGTTGCTGTAAACGTGCATCTAATTCCACCAAACTCCTAGATCCTCCAACTTACCGTCGTAAATGAATCCAGTAACATTTGGGAATCGAGCAGGCTAGGGAAGGGTGTAAATGTGGTGGAGGCAGACCTGTAAAGCCTTAGCTATGCGGGGGCCATTGTCCTGTTGAAAAATGGCCCCCGGGTGTCCTGCCATGAGCGATATCACATGTGGCTGAAGAATGTCAAGAATGAACATTTGGCCTATTGTGGTGCAGTGGATCAATATTAGGAGGGATCGTGTGTCGTATGCGATGGTTCCCCATGTCATCACACCGGTTGAGGAGCGATGTGCCCCTATACAGCGAAGGAAAGAATCAGATGTACACCAAAGAACCTACACAAATGTACGCAAATATCATCACTTCCCAAATGAGAGCCCAGTCCACTGAAAATGACCTGATTCCATTCGGATGCAGCCATTCCCTAAAAGCACAACACCACTCTAAGTGGAGGCGACTGTGAGTGGGTGTCAATCAAACTACGCGTAATGGACGCCACGATAGCAACTGTCCTTCAGTCAGTCATCTTGCGATGGTAAGGACTGACTAAGAGACCCGTATGGAAGGCGCTGGATGGATGAATGGTGGACAATGTGATAGCCAGCGCTATTCGTAAGTGTCGTATGATTTGACAGTCTTCTCGACTATTATTCTATCGAGGATGTCCTGATCCTGGTCGCCGTATAACAGACCTCTAATTTGTCCACCAGCCTAAACTCTTCTCATTGTAAAGTCTTAAGTTGTAAGCTACTCATCGGCTTGATCACCCAATTTTCACTGTCCCCATGATTCATGACCTCTCAAAATATGACAGCAGCTCATATTCTTTCCGACAGCGACGTAATGGCATCTATAGTTAGGAAGCGTCCTTCTGCATTAGTTTAGGTACACGCAAACAAGCTATGCTTACCTGTTCCACGCTCTCTGGTGGCATTACTCAACCACGCTGCCTTTCTAACCTGTATATATGTCGCAGAGAAATGAATAAATTAAGAAGTTCATCAAATTCTTAAAGGATATGATCATTTGACGATTTGGGATGTTCAAATAACGTCTCGTTAAGGTCATTTTCCTGATGAAAGTAAGTGATTTTATCCCCGAACTGTTTCAGTTAAATGATGAACTAGCCAGGATTTGCATTGGTAAAAGATTGTCCATGGGAAGAGACACCTGGGGGAGGGTCGAGTCCGTGTACTTCCTAACCATACAGGTAGTACTATCGATCACACCTAAATATCAACCCGGTATCTTTAAAAAAAATGGCACCATAGGATTAACATATGGATTGATATTTTAGTGTGTAAGTAAACGAGAGAAAAGATTTACACACATCAAAAAATACCAGCCTTATTTTCTAATTATTTGTTAATTAGTTTCGAATAAATAATTTGTATTTCATTAACTATTGTTGTATTACTTACTTCTGCGTTTAATAAAGCACCCTATTTGTTAAATAAACACTTTTAAACTCTGATAATATTATTTCATCATTTTACTGAAAGAGATCAGAGATTTGTTCAAATTCCTAAATTTTATCAGGGACTTGAAGAGACGTTATTTTAACATCTACCGTCAGTTGCTGATCTCACTTAGGGATTTGATGAAATTCCTAACTTTTTTATGGCGCAATGAGTGTGCATTTAATAACTTATTACTTATTTAAAACTCCAAGCTTGAAACTTTTTCTCTTAATCACATAATTAAGAAACCCTACTGTGAAACGATAATCTCATTTCATCTCCACGTTTAAATGATTTAACCCTATATTTTTACAAAGTTATTCGTTATCCCTCGTTAAAACGATGGGGCCTAGAACTTTTGACAGATTTATTGGTGATTCCTAGTAAAAGAATATCTCATTTGCTTTCTGGTGTCTTATTGAGAGGTTGCAACTTTACTCTAAATCACTAACATAATTTCTAAAAATAACTTATATTTCCTGTCACTTGAACACTGGATTATTGTTTTCCATCATATTTGACCTGATTTAAAATGTACAAAAGTTAAAAATCTCTTTTTTGATTTATTGGAGATTGAGCAGACCGGGGATGCTGAACTCGTATATTCTGATCATCACATTAACAAAGTAAATGATTTCATCCATAATCCTATATTTAATTGCCACACAACTATAATTCACACTACATATATTCCCCATCTTCATTTCACATCAATAGATTTGTTTACTATATTAATCAAAATTTCACACCCCTTTTGACTGCATAAACAAATATTTTTATACACATGAATGTCTTTTTCCTGAGTCAAATATGATGGTATGAAGCTATTTTGACATACCATACCCCCTAAATATTTCTTCAGAATTAAAAATTTTCAACTACATTTCGCACTATATAACTGTATACTTTCTTTTGAAAAAAATCCAAATTTAATTTTGTATAGCGGAAAAGAAAACAAAGAAAGGAACAAGGAAATAAAAAATATTTTAAAAAAAGAATTTTACAATACACATACATTCTTTTGTTTCTATTTATTTCATACATTTAAATATTCCTAAAACACACTATCTTGTGATTGTTATAAATCAGCGAAATGAAGGAAGTATATTATGAAATTAATTTCATTTCTGCATAAAAAAAAATTATTATACTTATGATAATTTATGCCAATGACTCATTTTTCCAAAATAAGATTTTCAAAAAAGAATGGATATCTGTGTCTTTATTTTCAGAGTGCTTGTTATATCAAACGTTGAATAAAAATATGCCAGAAAAAAATAGCTGAAGCGATGAGGGGAAAGCATGAAAAGTAAGTTTGATAAAATCGGGTTGCAATAGCCAAAAACAACACGAGTACAACATATATTTTCGGTTTATTTTTTATTGAAAAATAAAATGTCTTTTTTTTAACGCAAATTTTTTGTTTCTTCAATCCTTTTTTTTTATTTGATCCGTTGATTGAATCTTATTTTTTTAGTATATTTTCTCATGTTTCTCGGTTGATATTACGATAGAACATTGCTGATATAAATTTATATACTTTCTTTAAAAAATAAATAATTAAAGTTTTTCTTTTCTGAAATTGAAATTATTGTGTAACAAATTGATAGATAATACCAATTCTATATAAGTTAACTTTTTCGTTTCTCGATGATTCTACATTTTTGTAAATTATAAATAAATAGGGAAAAAAATAAACTTAAAATTTCCACCACTAAATATCACGATATCATTGTTTTCTGTATTATTCATACATTTTGTAAATGTATAACAAAATTTCATGTAAAAATTAAATTAAACGAAATCAATTTTTTGTTTTTAAGTTTGAAATTTTTAAAAATTAACAATTTTACTGTAAAAGTGTGACTAAAAGTTTCCTTCTGACTTATTTATAGTTACTCATTTTAAACTCAGGGAAGTAAAAAAATTATACGACTTTAAATCAGCTGTATATGTAATTAAAATTAATGGTTTTGTATTTATCTTTACGCTAAATGAACTTTAAATGTTAATATAGATTTATTTGTAGACCTTTCTCTTATTTTTGTTATTGCGTTTGTAATGAATTATTACTGTATTTATGTCAAGAGCTACAATTAGCAGAATCACTAATTTTTAAAATAATATTATCCTAAGATTCAGTTTAAAATTGATAGAAACCAACGTATGATAAATACCATGGAGTAAAGATATAAAATCACATTATTGAACAGGGTGTTTCTAAAAGAATATCGAAGTTTTAACGCTTTATAGCAGTTATCACATATAAGTTACAAGTATAATTCATACATTGAATGAAAGAGTAACTCAAACAGTTTTACCTACAAATTTACAACTGTTCAATGTGAGCCCCATTCATCTCACGGCATAAATAAAGTCGACAGGCGACTTCAACCCAAACTTTGTTCAGTGTGGCTGAGGAAATTCTTGCAACATCTGTGTCTCTCCTGCATCTTAAGTCTGAAAGGTCAGCTGGTAGCCGAGGAACGTACACCCAATCCTTTATGAACCCCCATAGATAAAAGTCCCATGGCGTCAGATTAGGTGAACGATTGAAGAAATAGCCAGAGTAGAGTAGAGCATCAAGATAGGCAGAACCAGGTACAGTTGGTTACCATTAACAGCCTTGGTCATCCCGTACTTTTGCCTTTACAAAGACAGGCAGTTGTTGCAAACTAATGATACTGCCTAAGAATGCTATTATAATTTGGAGGTTGACAACTGAATTTAATACGGAACACTTGTTGCACAGTAATAGCAGATTCTGTCTTTGTTAACAGGAGACACAAAACACTTTCTGTTTACTAGTCGTCATTTTTCTACTAGTGCGTTGATCGGCAAGAAAGGGGGAAAATAGCATACCTTTCCAGCACACGCGCACACATGCGAGCAAACAAATCCTTTTCAGTTGCTCTTTCACTCAATATATAAGTCATGCTAATATGTTATATGTAATAAATACTATATAAAGCGTTAAAACTCCGATATTCTTTTAGAAACACCTGGTATTAGCTGACAGGGATACATAAAAAGTTTGGGGTAAATAGAGTTTTAAGGTATCCGACTACGTTCGGAACCATGATTTTGCAAAAGCGTATAAATGGGTAATATTTATGATATTTAGTGTCACATAGATTAGAAAATGTATATAGAATTGTTTTAAGAATATCTCTCATTACAATAAAAAATTATTTAAGTACAATATATTTTGACAAAAAATTAAATAAAGGGTGTTTTTTTAGAGATATAGAACTTTAAATTGCAATAAAACAACGATGTATTATTCGATTGACATTAATTTTTTTATTCGAAAGATAATCTTGTGGCATTACATTTTAAATATGATTTCTGGCATAGGACTGCCACGGCTGGCTCGGAGGTAGTCCAATCTGGACGTCCGATTTTCGATGACTTTTTCCAACATTTGTGGCCGTATATCGGCAATAACACGGCAAATGTTGTCTTCCAAATGGTCAAGCGTTTGTGGCTTATCCGCATAGACCAATGACTTTACATAGCCCCACAGAAAATAGTCTAGCGGTGTTAAATCACAAGATCTTGGAGGCCAACTCACAGGTCCAAAACGTGAAATTAGGCGGTCACCAAACGTGTCCTTTCAATAAATCGATTGTGGCACGAGCTGTGTGACATGTTGCGCCGTCTTGTTGGAACCACAGCTCCTGGACATCATGATTGTTCAATTCAGGAATGAAAAAGTTAGTAATCATCGCTCTATAGTCTATACCGATCACCATTGACTGTAACGTTATGACCTTCATCGTTTTTGAAGAAGGATTCCACCAGCCCATAAAGTGCACCAAACAGTCAGTTTTTCTGGATGTAACGGTGTTTTCGACATACACTTGTGGATTAGCTTCACTTCAAATGCGGCAGTTTTGTTTGTTGATGTAGACATTCAACCAGAAGTGCGCTGCATCGCTAAATAAAATTCGCTTATGAAAATCGACCATTACTTTCGAAATAAAATTGCACAATTCGAAAGCGTTGTTCAGGCATGAGTCTATTCATGATGAATTGCCAAACCAAACTGAGAATAAATCACTTGACAGCTGTTAAATCGGTCGCCATCTTGGAAAGTAATGCCAACTTAAACTTATACACCTGGAAAAAAAACACTCTGTAGAATGACCAATTTTCAAAATATTCTCCTTTTGTGAAAAATGCTTCTATTATAATAATATTTTGCCTGTATATAGCTCAGACTTCTGTACACAGGCTTAACTAGAATGTTTGAAATATATAACTTAGAAATGGGTTTATCCATGTTTTACGACAACAGAGGGGAGAAATTTTCAGAAAAAAACGCCTATAATTATTTCAATGTGTTGTAACTCTGAAAATAATGTGAATTTTTTTAAAAAAAAATAGTTCAATCTCTTTGGAGAAGTATTTAGTTTATGTGCAAGTAAAATATTATTATTTTAGAAACATTCTTTATAAAAGTAGAACATTTTGAAAAAATGTTATTCTAAGTTAATTGTTTGCCAAAATATTGTATTTAAGTAAATGTTTTTCGTCAAAATGTTCTTAAAATAATTTTATACATTTATTCTAATCTAAGTGACACTAAATATCACGAAAATTATCCATTTATGCGCTTTTTTAAAATCACGGTTCCGAACGTAGTCAAATACCTTAATTTATGTATCATGTGCTACATTCCAAATGAAATGAAGTGTAGCATGTGCTTATTGCCTGTTAAACGGATTATTTTCTGTTATCTTAGAGAGCAAGTCTTATTTTTATCAAAGATCTCGAGTCATGTTTTGCAAATTACTTAGTTAAACTAAAAACAAACTAGTTCTGAGAATTAAATTTGTGAACGTCTGATTGTTAGAGTTCTGCGGATTCTTTTGTTAATTAATATAAGCTAAGCCCTAGACACCCTCAACATCAATTCTGCCTTTCAGTTTGCATGTAATAATACTTCCTCGAGTCATTTTTGTGCCTAGAAAAACAATATTTTTCCACGTAAAAACACTCTACTGAACATGATAAAGAGATTTAGTCTTTGTTTATTTAAATATTTCGTATTAAATAGGGAAAATAATAATCCTAAATATAATTGTGTCTGTTTTAATTACTAAGAAAATTCTTATGCTTTATAAAGAGAAACTAATATCTCAAAATTAATATTTGCAATATGCAAAAAAAATGACAGTAACTAAGGAGCCAGTTATAACATTTTTACTGTCACATCTAATTTTTTAAAAATTTTATATGTATTTTTAGTTCCTCAAAATACTAGAATGCAATAAGTTATATTTAAGCATAGAAAAAAGTAATTTCCTACATTATTGTATTAGCTACTCAACTATTTTATAAATACCATCTGTATGTTTCTTTTAAATATTGATGCCTAATACTCGGATTTCTGACATATTCCTGCAAAATAAGAACAACACTGGTTTTGAAACAAAGATTTAGAACGCAAAAAAGTATATGATTGCTCCGTAAAACACTACTTCAGAAGACTTAGTTCAAAAGCAGAAACTTCCATTTCTGTTCCATATAGTTTCTTTCAAGTACTCCCGTAAATCTTTCAGCTAAGGTAATCCATACGTCAATTCTTTACTGCTTCCTATTGTTTCAATGGTCTTTACATTTACAGAAGCAGAAGAAAGCTTTTCTTTCGGATTGAGAATCTCAAGAGATTACATTTGATCTTCTCATTTCACCCGCTGGTAGTATTCCAAAAAGCATTTAAGAAAATGGTTGGAAATTTCAACGGTGGTTATTTTATGGGGTTTTGACACATGGGAATAACTAAAAGAGCCCCTTCTGAAGACATAATACAGGAGGTGAAAAAAATTGAAACTTGGGTTTTAAATTTCGCAGTAGACATCTTCCTTCTTTAAGAGGCTGCATTTATTTTAAAATAGTTGAAGTCCTTTTCTGTTTATTCTGCCATTTAATTCATAAAAGGTTTCTTACACACATACTTGATGTCTTATTAATACGTGGGGGAGGAGCATATATCATACAGGGGCATAGATCATCAGCTTAGAGCGAAATATGCTGCATTGTTAATGAACGTGTTAACCCCTTAACTACCGATTAAAAGTAACATGATTCACTCCCCAGTGCCATCTTTTTTCACATAATCTCAGGTTTCCGATATATTGGAGGGAAAAGAGACGACATAAATAAGCAAATTTTTCTCTGAAATAAGTAGATCTGACGAAAGATTAGAACTACGTACCTTTCGATCCGAAAACGAGTATTTTAGCCACTATGCTAAAACGATCGTCATAGCATGGAGGCTATTACTGGTTTATATAGATACCACCGCCACACTACTCCCCTGCCAGTGATTCGACGAATAGGTGAACGAACGATATCATATTTGAGACGAGCGTGGGAGCAGTTGCGTCATTTTATGTGCGACGGCTTTGTGGGTTGCGTCATTGTGTGTGACAGCTTGGTTGGCTGTATCATCGTATGTGATGGCTTGATTGCATTTGCGGTGGATAGATGGAGCCACGACTGCTGCGGTTCTTTTTCACGGCCAGGGTCACCAATGAAGAAAGATTAGAACTGGGTACCTTCCAATCCCAAAACGAGTAACTTATCCACCATGCGAAAAGGATCGCCATAGCATGGAGGTTATTACTGGTTTATATACATACCACCACAGATCCTTTGCAAACACTGTCAAGATCATTTTATTGCACTCCAAAGCCTTCGAAATAGCTTTACTGATAGCAGAGCAAATAAAAGGATAGTATTCCGAGAAGACATATATATACGTCTAAGGTAATTAACGCACTGGTTGAGCGTGACGTATATATATGAGAGTAGAAGTTAAGAGGTTAAGAGTAGTCGTAAGTAAATGATAATTTTACAAGAATTCCTTATGATGCTTCAGAGTGTATTTGATTAACAATAAAACTAATTAAAAACGTTTTGTTAAATGAAACTAAGGTATTAATTTTTTTAGATTTTATGTTAGAATTTTTTTTGTGTGTGTTTTTAAAGCTATCCTTTAACTTCTTTAAAAAGGTTTATTTCAGATCTATTCTCCAATTTTGTGCTTTAAAATTAAATAACTATTCTTAATAAAATCATTTCTTGAGAAGAATATTTTACAAACCAAATACATTATATTCACACCACTTAAATATACAAAGCACCAAATTAAATATGGAAGAAATTGTACAGTCAGCTAAATGTTATAGGAAAAGCATTCTCGAAAATTTTGACATTTTTAGTACACTTCTTCAATAAAAAAAAAATAAATTTTTAAAAACTAATCACAACATAAATTAACGGAACATTTATATTTCACAAACTCTTCCAAAAAGGTATGTTGAATTTGAACCGAAACAAACTCATAATCATTTAATGAACTTAACCTTGTGCTCGACTGTTTAAGTACTGTACCGGTGCGTCAAATACCCCGCACGTATATATACGTCTTAAAGAAGTGCGATCTTTTCTGTGCACTGATATCCATACAGTTATTCCGAAGTCTTTGGAATGCATGGCAAGCCCATGGGGTCACAGGTAATTATTAAACTTTTTCTTAACTTAGTATTGTTAAATTAATTATAAAATACATTGTGCAGTACTGATACACTTAATAAGTGTATTATATCAGTGTAAATGTTAATTTTATTTTTTATTATGTCATAATGTATTTTTATTTTTTTACTTTTAGTAAATAATAATTTTTATTTTAAATAATCTTTTGTTGTTTTTTTTCTATTTTTCAATATGCTCACGCCTCCTTCGTAGAGTTATCACGCCCCCTAGGGAGAAACGCTGATTTTGAGAGAAACAATGTTGTATGCGTAAGCATTTCCAAGTGGAGTAAATGGAATGCGATCCCCTCGTGAATAAGATTGTGGGCTTCGTGACAGGTGATGATGAAACGAAGTTGAGTGAATTCTGAATTCTCTTAAGTCCGTTTTGTGAAACAAGAGATTTCTGCATACAGAATAATTAAAATTCTAGAAACACGATGTAAGCACAGGCGTATCTAGAAAGTGGAAAAGAGGGTGGATAGCAACTAGGGATAGCAAATTAGCTTAAAATAGTGATGAATGCATTTCAAAATGAAGTATCTTTAATGTTATTAATTAAAAAACATAATGTTGTAGTAATTTTATATGCATTCTTTTTTATTTTATTTTTTATTTATTTATTTACTTGTTTTCTTGTTTCTTTGTACTTTATTTTCATTCGACTCTATCTTCAAAGTACCCTCATTGCCATAAACTTTTTTTTATTTCATCCTTTTCATACCAAATCATTTGCCACGTAATACATGCTTTCATGCTTTAAGGAGGTTCTTTGTGAGAAACCACGACAGATCCCCTTTATAACTTCCTCTTGTCTGGAAGGATTACAAAAATTGAATTTTTCTGAAAATCCTGGGGAGAAACTATGAAAGTGAAGTGTCAAATCAAATGATGTAGCTCTATATAAAGTTGAAAATGTGTAAAAAATCCCCAAAATTATATATAAGTTGTATAATTGGTATTTCCTGTTTTTTAGAGAGAAAAAAATAAAATGAATAAAATATGTTTCCAAAAATTAATTTGTGATGTCCTGAATATGAATCGCCATATGTTACAGAAATCTTAAGAAATCAATATTTTCTAGAAAATTGTATCAATAGTTTTCTCAAATACTTAAGATAAAAACATTATTTTGGCTTAATAAAAAATTAATATTTATTGTAAGCTAGGAAATGCAATATATTATTAAACAGTAGAGTTTGTAAATTAATTATGCATGAGAAAGGAACAGGAAAACAAACTGGCATTTTAAAGTTTATAAAAAAAAATTAAGGACCATACATCATTGTTAGTTACTTATTTACTGTCGGTTTTCAGAAAATAATCATTAAAAGAAAAACAAGTGAAGCTTATTTGGAAAAAACATAAAGTAATTCAAATAAAAGTCACTGCCTATTCATATCAGAAATCCTGAAATTATGAAAGTACACCCGAAATTAGAATTTCTTTTAAAAAGAATGGAATAATATTAAAATAAGGAATTATTATTCGATACAGAATTAATTTATTTGCAAAATCGTGTAACAATAAATATCTAATCAAGTACTAATACATAATCATATCTTGATGAAACGTTTTACTGATAAATTTAAATAAAAGCATCGTACAATAAATAAACTTGATCAAAATTTTATAAAAAAAAGTAAAAGAAAAATTTAATTATTTTTATAAAAAAGAAAACAAAGTAAACTGAAATCTTTTCAATTTATATTTACAGTTGTTTAACAAAATATAAGAAAAATTATTGTTTATCAATGAGGTTTTTGTCTCTCTCGTATATATAAACGTAATATATCACCCAATTCATTGATGTATGATTTATAGCGGTTCCGTGGAATATGACTTCTCTTACACATTGGATTACTTATTTACTACAATGCGTTCTCTATTTAAACTAGAATTTAGGGAAAAAAATATTCAAGCTGAAACCTAAGCTATTTATATAAAGTAAAAGGGCTGATATTTGCATATGCATCAGACTTCAACTGAGTTTCCTTTTTAATAAATTGGTCGCAGAAAGCTTTTTTCAACAACTTCGTTGTTGTACGTCAAAGAATACATTTGCTGCCACTCTAGTATATATATAAAGTAAGTTTTTCCTAATATTTTCTATTAAAAATTTTTATTATTCCTTTCCTTGATAGATTCATTATTGTTCTCTTTTTTCAATTTCTTTTTACGACTTTATTAGGTTCTACAACCACGTGCTGTATTAGGCTTAACATTTCAACTTTGGGTTTTTTTCTATTATGTTGAAAATTTCTGCTGTACGGGGAAGGTGGATCCATAAAGCATTGCTTACCCTAATTTGCTGGCCTAATTCAGCGACAGCTTTAGAAATCATAATAAGTCTCCAGTTTAGTCCTATGACTTTTTGTGTCTACATTTGTTGTGTTTGCTAAATTCTTACTTCTTTAGTACTGTGGGTTCTAGTTATTCTTCACTTTTATTTTATTATACTGTGTGTGTGTGTGTGTGTGTGTGTGTGTGTGTGTGTGTGTGTGTGTGTGTGTGTGTGTGTGTGTGTGTGTGTGTGTGTGTGTGTGTGTGTGTGTGTGTGTGTGTGTGTGTGTGTGTGTGTGTGTGTGTGTGTGTGTGTGTGTGTGTGTGTGTGTGTGTGTGTGTGTGTGTGTGTGTGTGTGTGTGTGTGTGTGTGTGTGTGTGTGTGTGTGTGTGTGTGTGTGTGTGTGTGTGTGTGTGTGTGTGTGTGTGTGTGTGTGTGTATGTGTGTGTGTGTGTGTGTGTGTGTGTGTGTGTGTGTGTGTGTGTGTGTGTGTGTGTAATATTTCTTGAAGTGGTAAAAATAATTGTAAGATGGGGCGAGTGAATGTTATTACTGTAGGTAACCAAAGGTAGGTCGTGGCTGGTGGTGTGATTTTCTATGTTACGTGGAGCATGGTCGAGTACGATATTATGGAAGTGGCACTCCTGTAAATTGCAATTCCTTTTTATTCACATCCGGAGACACATAAAGATCCAGTAGGGACGGCATTACACATACAAGAAGCAAATATCATAGCACAAACACAAACATAGAAAGTGTTGCAGCAGGCTCATTACATCATGAAAGCAGGTAGACAAGAGAGAGCGATTACACCAGATTTTTACTTCTATACTAGCAGTGGTTATTACGTAAAAGTAGTTCTGATTGGATAGAATGGGTGGGATAGGGATTTCGGACTAGCCGATTACGATTAAGATCACAGTGTTATTTTTAAACTAAAGAATTAAAGTTTGTTTAAATATTAATACAAAAAGTTAATAAAAAGGATACTAGAGGGAATTATTACATATACAGTGGTCCCAGGGAAATATTAATTAGAGGGAATTATTACATATACAAGTCCTGAACACACTCATTTCTTTGCGTAATTTTTGTGTTTGACTTCCTTTTTCGTTATGAAATTATCGCACTATCTTAAATATTGTTATTGATTTAAATGTATTTTTTCATGCTGATTTCAAATCTATTTGTAGATTTCATCTAAAGTAAATAGTTTCATTGATATGTTGAAACACCCTTGACAAGAAAGCACAAGGTCACTGTAAGAATGAGTGAGTGTGTTTTCCACCAATGAAATGCTCCGTTATTTCAACTAATCAGAGAGCAGTAGCGATAAAGGGTTGAAAGAAAAAGGTGAAACGTGGTTTATTGTATTGAATGCAGTTGTGTGCTTGTGGAAAATAGTGTATTGAAAGCAATTTGAAGTGCGTTTATGGAAAATACTGGAATTATGGCTAAATTTTTATATCTGCCTGAGAATAAAAAGGTACAAAATAATACATTTGAAGGAAGAAGTTTATTCTATGCGCCATATTGCTGCTAAAGTACTATGTAGCCTTTCTACTGTTGTGAGAACTTTGAAAAGATTTTCTGAAACAAATTTTATTGCGGACAGGGGGCGATCAGGTCGACCAAGAAAAACATCTTTACGTGAAGACAGGTTATTGCACAGAATTTCACTTTCAAACAGAAAGCTTAATTCCTCGCAAAATTTGAAACAATGGGCTTTGACATCAAATGTGAGTGTGTGCCCAAGAACTGTTAGAGGAAGACTGCTGAAAATTGGGTTACGAGGCTGTAAAGCGCGCCCAAAACCATTACTGACTGAATTTCAACGCAAGAGGCGATTGACGTGGGTAAGGGAACATTCATTATGGACTATTAAAAACTGGGAAAAGGTAACATTTAGTGACGAGAGTTAGTTTTGTATTTCTGGCAACCAAAGTAGTGCCTATGTAATTCGACGCACTCATGAGGAATTCAGCCCTCAGTGTCTGAAGCCCACAGTAAAGTACCCGACAAAAATGATGGTATGGGGTTGCTTGTCTTCTCATGGTGTTGGAAGACTTCACATCGTTAGCGGAACAATGAAAACCAAGGATTACATTGAAATACTACAAAATACATTGCTACCAAATGTGAGAGATCTTTTTGGGAATCAGTCATGGATTTTTCAAGACGATAACGCCCCTTGTCATCGTGCAAAGGTAGTCCAGAAATGGTTGAAAGACCATACTGTGAATAGAATGAACTAGCCAGGACAGTCTCCCCACCTTAATCCGATAGAGAACTTATGGTTTAAAATTGGTTATGAAATTTCAAAGAAAAAACCTTCAAACAAACGTGAATTAATTGAAGCTTTCAGCTTTTTTCCTTCAACCATATTGTCACGAAAGATCTTCTTTTGAAATTGGTACATTCCATGCCAAAAAGTTATGTAGAGCCGTAATTAAAGCAAACAGCTGGCCCATAAAATATTGAATTTCAAACATGTAACAACAATGTAATTTTCAAAATGCTTCTCTCTTAAATATACCGTATTTGTCATTTTTCGTGTTATTTTTCTTTGCATATTATGTTATTATATATTGTTTTATTCTGCACATATTTCAAATTATTGTGTTTAGGCAGCATTACAACAAAAAATATTTTAGTCATTAAGAAACTAGTAGTAGATTTGAAATCAGCATAAAAAATACATTAAATTCAATAACAACATTTAAGATAGTGCGATATTTTCACAACGAAAAATGAAATCAAACACAAAAATTACGCTAAAAAATGAGTGCGTTCAGGACTTTTTGCCACCACTGTATACACACACACACACACACACACACACACACATATATATATATATATATATATATATATATATATATATATATATATATATATATATATATACAGTGGACTCTTCAAACCCTCGATAATACGAACCCCTCACTAATTCGAAGTTTTTGATGAGCCCGCAGAAAAACTCTTAATATTTCGAACTAAAACAATACGCTTTGGTACACTCAATATTTCGAAGCAAATTCTGTGCCTGGCCAGAATACAACACGTGATAATTCGGAGTGATCTAATAAAACTGTCAACAGTTTAAACACTCACTATTATGTAGAGTCCTGTAGGAAACAGTTTGGAGCTTACATGTTTTTTGTTGTATTGTCTCTGCTTGTCTGCTCTGTTACTTAGCCCATTTGATGACCATCTATCTGAGTTGACTCCGATAACTATGACACAGAAGCTCAAGTGTCACTAAACAGAGTACACAACTTGTTCCTTCAAAACCATGTTGATGTAAACGTTTTTCAAACTTCATTTATTTTAGAAAAATCGATTGACAGAGTTAGATTGAATGCCACAAAAGAAAAGCAAAAAAGTTTGCAGATTTTTTCGTCAAAAAAATTAATTATGTATAGTATGTATTCTTTTAATAGTTGGTTTTAATACATAAATGTATTATTTTCATTCAGGACTTCTGACTTCTACTATATAATATGTACTTTTTAAGAATACTTTAAAATAATTTTATACATATGTACAACTGTTTTTTTATTACAAACAACAATTTAAAATTAGATATATTAGAAAAAAATTCTCTTAGTGTATTTTAAGGAGTTTTTTCCTTTTTTCTTGATGATTGGAAGTTTTCCATTGGTGCCACCAACTTCGAATTATCTAGAATCGATTGAATATATATAGTGAAACACGTTTAACACGAAAACGCTTAAGACGAAATATCTGTTAACACGAAATAAAAGAAAGATCCCGACAAACTACTATGTATTTCCATGCATTTTATCTCAAAACACGAAACTAAAACCGCTGAACGCGAAAATATTTTTGCGAATAATATCATTGATGCAGATTCCGACGACAAAAATGAAATGAATGATGCAGCTCCTGTTCCCGTGTCATCCGAAATGAGGAACATCATGAAAAGTATGCGCAGTTATTCAGACGCGCATTCCATGGATGAAATGAATAAAATGATCACATCGAACCATTTGATGCTAAAAAATTCAATGCAAGAAAAGTACCAGATTATTTTCCAAAAACTCAATGAATGTTTTATTTTTCAAACAAAACTTGAAAAAGTTTTGTATTAAATTTCCTTGCATTCCTGTGAATGTTTTTGTTTCTTTGATTTTTATTAAATGTATGCATATATACAAATATATGTAATTAAAATATACTCTAATAACTTAACTTTTAAACTTCATTTAACTTTTTTTGCAATATTCTTAAACATGAAGAAATGTTTCAGTCCCCTCAGTTTCGTATTTATGGAGTTCACCCATGTGATGGTTTCAAAAAAATCAGAATTTTTAAGAGGACTTGGTACACTAAAAATCAAAAACCTATCGTTTTTTTTATTTTCATTTAATCTTATTCTATGCATTATTATCTTTCGATTGATATATCACTTGTGCATGTCGGAAAGTTAGAAGTTGACTAAAACTTCATTTGAAAACAAATTAGGCAATTCAGCCAAACCCCCTTTTTAGAAAAAAAAAAGCTAAAAAATGCTTTATGTTAAAAAAATCTATTTTAGAAATAGAAATAATAACTATAAAAAGAATGTGTAGTATTAAAAGCAGAATATTTCCGAGGCAATACAATAATGTAATTTTTCTTCCTTGTGAAATGTGTGCATGTAAAATTTTTAAATTAAGGCATTTTATATTAATAATTTTATGATTTCAGTTCTACTTCCTGATATATTTTTCATACAAATGTAATACTTTAATATTATAAGAAGAAAAACAGCTAAAATTTCTGTCGTGACAGAAAAAAAAATTTTTAACATTTTTCTTGAATTTTCATGGGCAATTAGTACTCTCTAAAAGTTGATCATTTATAAAAATGTGTAGGTTGAAAAAATATGAAAATGCAATTATTTTAAAGAAAAACGTATAACTAATATCTTAAAGTGGTATTTTAAGTTTAATTAAGCTTATAATAATTATTTTTCAGAATTATAAACTTTAAACCTGTTTTCTCAGTTTGTGTTTTTCGAAATCTTTGTGCATTCAAAATGCTACTCCTTCGACAATTATTTACTAATCACTTCCATTTTTTTCTTGCGTGTTGAAAATAAAGCATGTAATAAAATTAGGTATCCGTTTTGCTATAAACTGAATACTTTTTTTTAAAAAAAAATAAAATGTAAGACATGTTGGCTTTTTCGTTGATTTTTAGCCTGTATATCAACATTTTATTTTTCTCGAAACTGAATGAAGTTATTCTAAAATAGATCCCTAAAGTTGTTTAGATCATCCATAAGAGTATTATAAAAAAGATTTCAGGTCAAAAAATTAATTTTTACACAAGGAGTAGGATTTTAAAATTTTCCCAATTTTCTTCAAAAATTAAAATTTTTAAAATTGTGTGAATAATATATGAAAATTTTCATCTGGTAACATTTTATTGAATAAAAACATTATATAAAATGCTAAAATATAATTTTTAAATACGTAAATAAGGAAGTTTGCTCAAAGGGTGCCAAGTCCTCTTAATACATTCAAATTGCTTCCTTAACATATCTAAAATACGGTAGTAAAGTGATTTTTTTTAAAATTCGAAGCCGTTATAAAGAAGCTAGTGTTAGAAGAGCAGTTCTGTTCGTAGCGCTAAGATTTTCATTGTTTTAATCGGACTTGAAACTTCTCTCTCTCTCTCTCACACACACACACACAAACGCGTTATTCTCAAAACTGTATTTTTCAAACTTTCCTTCATCATATCTCATAAACAGTTTGACCGAATGACTTCAAATTTATAGCGTAGAGACTCAGCACATATATATGCACCAAATGAACTACGATCATTCCAAAATTAAAAATATTTCTATTTTTTACAACAAAAACATAACAAAAAAACCCATGAAATTCGAAACCTTTTCTTCAGAAGTCTACCAAAAATCCAATTTATGATATTTTCGATTAAGTGTAGTTCATTTGGTGCACTTAACCTTATACATTAAAACGCCGTCAGTTTTTTTTTTTTAATTTCAGATAAGACAATCAGCCGGAATCATGCAGGAAGAGAACGTCATTTTTTCGAGGTGGGTGTGTTCAGAGCACTATAACTCACGTTCTATTGAATATTTTTGGATAAACATTTGTATACATACTCTTAAAACACATATAAATAAATGATAAAAACCTTGAAGTCCTATCTTTGTACTGGTCGTCAAAATAAATTCCCTAAGAATGCTTAAAAAACAGGCCAACACATGGGTGAACCCTACTTAAGCGATTTTTACTGTAACCTAGCGTTTCTCAAACTCTGGGGCGTGCCCCTCTAGGGGGGCATGATAACTCTGTAAGAGCTGCGCGAGCATATTGAAAAGTCGTATACAAAAGATTATTTTTAAAAAATATATTAATTTACTTAAAGTAAACAATCAAAATACATTCTGATATAATAAAAAATAAAATACACATTTAGACTGATATAATAAACTTATAAATGTATCAGTAGTGCACAATATATTTTATAATTAATTTAGCAATGCTGTAAAAACAAGTTTAATATAATTATCATTGATCCCAAGGGCTTGTTATATATAAAAATATATGCAAAAATTAACACTTATTTTGATAATTCGTACGGTTTGTATTTAATCCATTAACTGCTGTTAAAAAAGTTACTAGATTCGTTCCCCAATTCCATGGTTTTCCACGTAAGCACACGCATGTCATGTATTAATGGGGAGGAGGAGAAAAGGAATAAATAAGCAAATCTTCTGAAATAAGTAAATTTTTCACAAATACTGTCAAGGTCCTTTTATTACAATCCAAAGCCTTCGCAATAATTTTATGTATAGCAATGCACAAAAGAGATCGCACTTAGGAAAGACGTATATATATGTTCGAGGCAATCACCGCTTTGGCTGCTCGAGTCGTTTATATACGTCGGTGGCACTTCCGAGCTTAAAGTCGCATTGTAAATTTAGCGTCGAAGTATAGTATTATTGAATTCAATGTATTGTTATAGTAAGGAAAGGGGCGCGATAGAAATTATGTGGAAAGTTTGAGAAAAGAAAAGAGCACTGCTTTAACCTATTTTGTGTAGACAATTTTGTGATTTATGTAAATAACTGAATTCCCAATTTGCTTTTATCTATTACTATTTATCATGTTTATGTGGTGTAAAGGTATTTCCTTTTTAGATGTTATACAATACTTATTTAATGTAACTTCACTAGTTTCCATTCTAATTACAGATAAAAAAAAATTAGAAGATTATTCTCATTTCGGAAACAGATTACGGTAACTTCCGACATTGAATGAAAGGGTGCATAAAAGATTTTCCATTAAAATAAATGCATTTCGTACAAAATTAGATTATAAACATGAAAATATATTTTTTAAAAAAATTTTATCAAGCAATTTGTCCTCTTATTAATAAAAATATCAAAAGATTAAAATTAAATAAAGAATTTTCAAAAGAATAATCTATAAATAAGTATTCTTGAAATAACAGTCATCATTAAAGATCTCTCATTTTAGAGGTAAGCAGAAGAGTTCTTTTTGAAGCCATATTTAATGTATAGGCTGCCTCACTCATTGTTATACTTTTCTTTATTTCGGAAATTTAAAGAAAGGAATTAAAAGTTTCTGAAACTAAGAAAATGTGAGAGTCTTTAACAAAAGAACATGGCCAACTTATGCTAATTACTTCAATACTTTAAATGGGTAATGTGTAAGCTCTTTTAATAGTCTTTGCCTTAGGTAGATCTCAAAAAATTTAATTCAGAGTAAAATTGTTATTTTAGTTATTTCTTAATAGGGAATGTCTTAAAATCTTAAGCAGCATAGTAATTTTATAGAATTGTATTAAAATTTTGCACTGTCGAAGTAATAACCCCTTTGCACACATAGTAAATAATATGATTAAATGCAGACGCTGAAGTTTTGCTTTTTTAGAAATATGCCAAAACAATTTTCATGATAAATCATACGTAAAATAGTCTTCTTAAAGGATGAGTCAAATGTATTTCAGTTTTATCAGGTATTTCGAAAGTAAAGAGGATTTAAGAAATCTGATACAATGATAGAAACGAAATGAACAAATGAAGCTAATAGCAGTCAATATATTCGAACAAAATAATTTCAAGAAATCCCTTCTTCGTTTTCTCTTTTTAAAACACTTTTCTGATCACTCAAGAATATTTATATGGGTCACATTTTAAATCATATGAGGTAGTACTTTCTATTGTCTTAGTATCTCGGCAATAAAATGTAACAAAAATTATTTGAGCTCAAGAATTTCTATAAATGCCTTCCACAAACTCTCTCATTTAATGCCAGATCATGCAAGTCCTTATATATAATAAAAAAGTGAGCTATATACATTTGTATATCCTGCATAAAATGCTCAAAATCTCTGAAATTTTTATTATTAATGTTTATAACTCTTTTTCTATAAATACACCAAATTTTCCTATCCTCATCCTAATTTTTATAGCCTTTACTCCTTATTATTTATCATCAGTCATTATATGTAACTCTGTTAATAACGCCGTATTACGCATAATGTTCAAAAGTCTGAAACCTAAAAGTTGGCGAATCAATCAAATTTTGTTGAACATTTTCTGTGAGATATACAATTATTTTAATTATGTGAACCTGTAGAAAATTCCTTTTTAATTAGGTTGGTATTAACGGTACTAATTTTTATGGGGGATAAGTATTGGTTACAAAATTAATAAAACTTGAAAATTTAATTGCTTTAAAATGAGGTAATATTGTGCTCTCGTTCAGAGGTACACATGTGAAGCACATAGAAAAAGAATATTTATTTCTCTGATTTTTATTTTTAGTTTTACCTGCCATTTTCTTTACATTTATATGATCAATAATATACAATGTCACATTTTTTATGAACATCATATTTGTTTGTCTCTCACAAACGTGCATAATATCAAATCAGTAATATGAATTGATCCATTTTACATCATATTTTGATGAAAAAAGCTGGAATACATTCTAAAATGTAAAAATGTTTATCTGAAAGTCTTGAACCTTTCGTCATTGTGACTTCAAATGTAATATCATTTTCCTCCCTTTCGTTTCTGCCTATCTGAAGCAGTTTTAATCTTGAGTACTTTCCATATCCTAAAACTGTTTGATAAAGTACTGTTCGTTTTCGTTAATTGCAACCGCTTTTGAGATCTTTAGTTGAGAGAGACCTTTCATGTCGGCTCTTTAATGCACCTTTTAAGAACCTAAGGTCTCCCAATAACGTTAAATATTTCCAAAATGAACGTACATTACGAATTTACTTCCTTTCTGTAATTTAGATATGAACACTTCTTTTGTCTTTGTTATACTTTCGTCAAGATAAATTTCGTTTTTGCAGAATCCTTTGGAAGTAATTTTGATGAAATATTCTTCCTAATTTGTACCATTTTATTAACACTGATATATTCATCAAAGAAAAATGTTTAATATTAACTAATTAAAATTTGATAGAAAAAATTTTAGGAACTTTTATTGCTCAGCTAACGAACGATATAGAAATGGCTTATTTCTATATAATAACAAATAATCATGATTATATCAACTATATCCAAGTTATGAATAATTTTTTAAGCTAAGATATGTTTTTATATCATTTACTGATAAATTTGATTCCTAAACCGACAAGTAATATATTGCTGACACACTTTTTACTGCAACGAAATCCCTTGAAATTATTTATTAATATATTTAAAAAAAGATATAGGAAGCATGTATGTTTTGAATTAAGCTACTTTTATAAGTTAGTTTCAATAAAGAAATATATTCAGAGATGTTAAAAATTTATCTTAAAAAAATCTAAGATAGAAGTTTGACTATTAAACTATTTGGTCGATTAAGGCTAAAATTTTTGAAAAATATTTAAAACCATGCAAACACATAATTTTATACTGTCTGCGAAGTAATATGCAAGCATTAGCTCAAAAAAATAATATTTTACAATATTTAAAAAAAACAATAATTTAGTACAAAAAATGAATGTATTAAGTACCAGAGAAGGCAAAACATAAACTTCAATTTTCTCATAACGGATTAAATCAAACTCCAAGTTATATGGAATTTTTTGCTTACATAAAAATTTTGATTAAAATATTGTAAAATATACCTCCACAACGTATATTAGAAATAAATGATAATTTTTTATGATGGATTAATTGATTGTTTATTAAACGCTACATTTACAAGCAACACGAGTGCAATTAGCAATGGATCTTGTAATTTTGAACGACAATCAAGTATCGAAAAAGACACCTGGGCTAGTAACTTACTCTCCAAACTTCCTCACCATACCGCAAGAAGTTTTGAGCATCAATGTATTTTACGTAGATTAGAGCAGTTGGTCTCTGATTGTTAATTATTAAAATCAAGGTATTTAAATGTATTCTAAAAATAATCGATCTATATATATAATCAAAGCTATTAAACTATTTTATAAATTTATTTTCTTTCACGTATATATGTGATAAAATAAATTCATACTTTTTAAGCAGAAAAATCCAATAATTGTTCTCGGTAAATAAAGGAGCATCATAAAACAATTATTTTTTATTCAATATTTAATTCTGGCTTCAAATTATGGCTCGAAGCGTTTTAAGCAACAAAAAATATATTAAAAATAAACTATCAATATTTAAATAAAAACCACGATGGTTTGTACATTTTGTTATAGTTAATCTGAGAAGATTTCTCAAGATGTAACATTAAGGAAACGAATGAAAAAGCTTTAAATTGACAGTTTGGGTTAAAGAAAACATTAAGGTGACATTCAAAATCTATATAAATCGTATTATTTATATGTGAACTATATACTCTTATTTATTTTGACATAGCATATAAAATATTGAATTCCGAAACATGATCTAAAAATACTCATTCAGTGCAGACAAATAAAATAAATAAAGAAATATTAAATTGGATTCAGAAACCATATAATTCAATGTCCAAGCATTGTTCAGTTAAAATACGGAATAGTTACTCTTTTTAAGGGTGTGTGATAAATGAACAAAGATAGCAGAGAATATTGTTTCTATCATAAGCTTTCTACTTCAAACTTTTCAGAAAAATGGCAGTTATGAACTTGAGACGAAAGATATATGGCACTTGAAGTCTAGATGCCAAAGCAACGGAGAAGTTTAAAAAATATAAACTTGAGTTTCAATTCTAGAAATATATATATAGAGAGAGAGAGAGTGTGTGTGTTTATGAAATATATATCTTTAAGCACTACTACTCTATGATCATTATTTGATAATCTAATATTTACAGTTATATATATATTGATGTTAGAAAATAAGAAGGAAGAAGAAATTATGGATGACTACTATAGGAAATTACACCTGGAATTCTACTTTTAAACATTACGTAATTTTTTTTTCAATTTAAAGTACTATTAGCTTTAAAAATTTTTACTATATTTTTTATATTTATTTTTCATGTTTGTTATTATTTTAAATATTTATTACTTCACTTTTTATCCCAAAAACTAATTTACAACTATTTTCATTCATTTTAAAATTTAAAAAAAATAACATTTTTAAAGATGACTAAATACCCAATAACATTTAATTATGCACTTAAAAAGTTTTTAACATAACATAACTAGTATAATATATTTAGTTTTAAATAATTGCATGAAAAAGATGAGAAATTCTATAATAGTTAAAATCTTCTGTTATATGACACCTGGAAAATATTCTCAGAGAAAAATATTCGTCCTTTCCATCTTTAATAAATTTTTGAAAAATAAATAAAGACAAATTTGAAAAATTAAATAAATTTTTCCTGTTATCCTTTTGCTTGAATTATGTTTAACTAATTTGATTTATTAAATAAGATCTTTTCAAAACTCCGACTGTGTAAATATATACAGGAGCTCAAATTACATGACTTAGGATTGCGCAAAATAATTTGAAACTTGTAAATATATAATTCTGTTTTTATCCTCCTCTAGCATACGACTATATAAATATGTATAGTAACAAGATACTTAAATTTATGAACAAATAATGGTAAGCCATATATGTATCCTCCATATATATTCATACAGAGCAATATAAATACATATATAAAATACATTGCTCTTTTTTGTAATGTAATCTTTTATTGTATTTTATTTCTTGTAGACGGTACACTTGGATATTAGCTATCAATACATTAAACTTGTATTTTTATTTATTTCTTAAACGCAATTATCAGTTTATCGAAAGTATAATTAGCATTTTTATTATTATTTGTTTGCAATTAGAAGTCGTCATTGTAGTTTAATCCTGGCGAAATAATGGAGCTCATTTATCCATTGAATTGATGTGATGTGATATTTAACAAATAAACCACAAATATTATTTTAAAAGTCAAAACACATAAAAATAGATATTTAAAGGAAACGTGATATATCGAGGAAAAATCAATCTCTTAACTTTTATTTTTCCCTCGTTTTTTTAAATTATTATTATTATTATTATCTTATAGAAAAAGTAATAAATTGGTAATTACATTTTCATGTTTTTCCCGTAAAAAAAAAAAAGAAAACTTGTTCGGAAACAACACTGAAAGACTATATATAAGTTTTTACTAAATTTTCCATTTCATGCCTGTTAATTAACGAAAAAAAAGGATTATATTTTTTAAAGGAATGTCTATTTCGTTGTAGTAAAGCTATTTTTTAAATGAAAATGGCAAATACTGTCATAATTGTATTGCTATAATTAAACCAATTGAAATTTCTTTAAGATTTCTAAGTTCAGATCATTTCCAAATTTTTCAGTTCGTAACTAAACTTACCCAAACATAAATGCTTCGAAATTCTTTTAGCTGCTGCATATATTTTATGAAGAAAAAAAAGATACACCTAGTTTTTCTCCAAGTTCATTTCACACTTAAAAAAACTAATATTTCATTGTTAATCAGTCTCCCTTAATATATACCCTGAGATGCCAGAATAATATAACCCTTCCTGCATGTTTCAATGAAATCTTTTGGATGCCGAGGAGGGCACGTGGTTAAGTGAGAATGGTATTTAACAGTTGCAGGAGAAATCAAGGAAGCATTCTTGTTCTCACCTATGCAAGTTATATGAAAGTTTTCTGATCTATGCGAATTTTGATTGAGGACATATCGTAATGGCTCAATGACTCGGAAAGAGTACCTCCGAAACTGCACTATTGCTGGATTATCCACCATCTACCGTTTGGAACAATTGGATATTTCTGATATTTTGACAAATGGATAGAGGACGGTGAAACCAGCAGTAGATACCAAGCTTGGACGTCTACACATTGTCAAAGAAAAAGCACCCACTAGAGTTTGATTCTAAGCAATAGGCACGGAAACAAATGAAAGACATGGGTTCTAAAATTTAAATATTAAAGTTTATTTTAAAGAAAGAAACATTTAAAGAAAAACACTTACTTTACATATACAACACTCAGGACATGACTTCATTCCTTCGTACCCATCCATAGAATGAAATATTTTTAAAACACCAAGAGGGGAAAAGGAATTTCCTTCCCCTGTCCAGCTGCGTCCTCCGGCCCCATCATGGAAACTTTGCATTCCCCACCCCAAGGGAGGGGAGAACTAACCGTCCCCTGTAGCAGGTGGCTCACTTTGGAATCTTACAGGCCCGATTGGTCCGATTGGTAAAACAAAATCAGCACCAGACATTGGCTCAGCTGACAGCTCATTGCAGTGCTGGTCCAAGAGCAAGTGTTTCGAAACACACAGTTCAGTGGACAATGTCGAATAAGGGACTAAGGACATACCACTCGTGTGCTTGTGTTGATAAAGCGTTATTGTCAACTACATCTAGAATGGGCTCGGAAACATCTATATTTTATCATTCATCGCGTCGCTTGTCGAGTCAGTGTATGCCACCTTCCAGTTGAACAATTATCCCCTCATGTGTGTAAGTCATATACAAGTTGATAGTGGTGTTATTATCCTTTGAGGGATGATTCCATGGGTAACACTGGGACCCACAGCTGTTGTAAAACAGACGATGCAAGCTGCGGGTTACCTAAATAAAGTTTCAGATTGATCTCTCATATGGCGTCTGTCTTCGCAACTGGAAATGGAAACTTCTGACAGTACAACCAACCTTATAAAAAGGCTCGAATTGTATTGAAGGGGTTTGAGAAGAATAATGATGAATTCCAATTAATGTTCTGGGTATCTAATTTGCCGTATCTTAATACGATAGAGCACATTAAGGCATTCATATAAAAGCAGTTCAGGGATCGAATACCACCATGTCGGTGCATCTGGATATTACGTGATGGTTGCTTAGGCATTTGATAACCATTGTCTCTAGTCATCTACCAAGAATTTGTGGCATCCATGCCAAGGAGAGTTGCAGCTGTTTTGCAAGTCAACTGTGGCGTAACGTGTTGTTGAGTAGGGGATAATAATGTTTCGGCTCTGGT